>CM076575.1:1671324986-1671819959 GCA_034641835.2 Pinus albicaulis | reverse complement strand
TTTTCACATGTTAAGTGTCACACGATGTGTAAAACATTAGTTTGGTGGTTTCAAGGGGTTATCCTTCTGTAAATAATTTGAAATAACCTTGTAAACATTTGTCACAATCATTTCCAAAGTTCTAAGAACTTTCACACAGGTGCCGTCACGGTCGTTGCAAAGTGTATCTTTGGTGTCACACTTGTTGTAAGTTGTCGTAAAGTTGTCGCACTCAAGGAAATGTGTTGTTCATGTGTACTAGATGATTTATGTTTTTGTATCATCAATTTTTTTAAGTTTTTGATCATAGTCAATTCATATCACTGTTCACATCAGCTCATTGATCCCACACATAGCCAAATTTTGGAAATTTTCCAGCAACTTAGCCTCATCCATCCCTCCTTAACTGCACATTATGTAGTTCTAGCCTCAAATTGTAATCATTCCCCTTGAAACTGCATAATGCATAGTTCCTACCTCCCAGGACTATGTACTACATAGTTCGAATGCTTAAGCCGAGACCTTGACCTCCAAAATTTTGTAATTCAACCCTTCAACATGGCACCAACTGCAAATTTTGTAGTATATGAGCTCAAGCCCGACCCTTGACTCCTAAACTGTGAAATTTCATAATAAATAGGTTTTATATGCCTTCCAAAACTGTGCAGTTGGATGAAACAATGAAAAACCTCTTGGCCCAGCTCACTGAGTCCCAAAACTACACAATATGTGTGTCGAATCTAGCCTGAACCGTGCATTCATAGTATCAAGGGTCAATATTCACCCTTGATAGCCTGAGTTGTGCAATTGCATAGTCACTGAGCCTCTCTCTTAGCTTGCTGCCGGGTTTTGTCTTAGTCAATGGATCAATATGAATCATCTTAGACTAGGGGTTTAACAATTTGATGTTGTCTCGTCATGAGTGAATTGCAGATGTAGTTACTCTATTATACCATGATAGGATGATGAAGAAGTAGATAGATAAGGAAAACATGCAGAAATACATCTTTATATCTGATTATGCAAGCTGATCGACCAAGACAAAGCAAAGGGACACCATTTTGTGGCCTTCGCTCAAGAATTGATATCATTCAAGTCTCCTTACCTCTAAGCCATACATAGGTGAATAGAATACCACTCTCAAGAAGACATATATCAAGGAGCAACAAAAGTGGCTTGACATTGCTATATCATCAAGTTTTCCATGTTAGCAGTGTCATTTCATGTCATTTAATAAGTCGTCATATGCCACATCATTATTGTGGACAATGTATTTTCTTATTAAAAAATGTATTGTAAAGTGGAAGTCCAAAGGACATGTACATAAGATGAAAATGTTATAAAATTGTATATTACGGAGCAATGCAACACATAAGATATGTGGAAAACACAAGCACAAGAAAACACATTAAACTAGAGAGACACAGATATACGTGGTTCACCCACTTTAGGCTACATCCACTCGGAATAGCCGGTCCTTCCTTTCTATTATTCAGCAAAATGAAGAGACACAACCTACGACAGATCTGTTGTAATATCCTTTGTTCTCTCTCATAGTCTCTCTATCTATTTCTCACTCTGAGAATACACATACAATACACAGTTGCAATACAATACCCTCATACATAGAGAGGGGTTGCCTTCTAGGGAAAAAACCCCTAAACTAAACATAACTTCTACTGTCAGATCATTTGCCTAATAAACGGCACAGATTGACTAGAAATTACTATACTTTTACAAGGCAATTTTACATCTATTTCTAGCTTCGGGGGCGCTGCCACCCCCCCTAGACCCCCCAGGCAGTGTTTAATTATTTAAGGTACAGGGGTCAAACACTATGATACAAAATAAAAAAGATAATCAGGCTCCACACCCAACATAAAATTCATAGGAAGTCAAACATTCAAGAGCGTAGTAAAAGAGTCACAAGGGAGGTGAAGCATCACCCCATTGGTTATATATACACCCTCATTGTATGAGGAAAGGAATTTTTTTCACCTTGGCTCCTCCTGCAAGGCATTAGAGAGACAATCTAGTTATTTTTGGGATCAAGGAGTGGCTCCAATGCTTGACTATTGGAGCTAGTGGTGTTCATTGTATACATGTGTCTTGGAACTTTCACTTAATATAAAAATCCTCATGGCCACCACATTCTCCATGCATGGATTATGAATATTTGTAAGACTATTATGTGGATGTTTTTAATTCATGTTTGCTTTCATCTGTGCTAAGGTAGTTAAACTATTTCAGTTATTTTAGTAGTTATAATTTTGAGGATGTGTTGTAATGGTTGCTATAATTGTCGCATCCTTTTGGACTATTCCGCTGGATGTTAGGCATATGTTTCTTGTTATATTGGTTGTAATTATTGTCACATCTTTATGGGCTATTCTTCTAGATGTTAGACAAATCCTTCTTAGTTGTGTGTGTCTTTACTAGGGTGGTACTCTTACCTCTCTCCTAGATGCTTACTTCTTTCTCTCCCTTCGTAGTAGAAGTGATATGAATTAGTATGTTAGTTTTTTTTCTCTAATTTCATTTTCAGATATGAAACTTATTTATTGATCTTACGCTTGATGTACATGTTTTCTTGTTGCTTATGTGTGTCAAAGAGATAATTAAAACTAAGTCTTATGAGTGAATTTGAAATCATAAATCATGAATTTAAATGGTTGAACATCAACAACATAAATTAAAACAAACCATCACAACTAATCTATTGAAACAAAATTTTGAAGAAGGAGTTCACCGCTCATGGGCTACATCTCCTTGGTCCAGCTTCATAGCTTGGGCCTCTGTATTAGCTCATTTGTGCTCAAATTTATGTTTACATGCATCAAATGCTCTTGGAACCTATTCCAATGAGTTCAAAATGTCAAAATCTATCAGAAATGACTATTTATTTACTCAATTTTGCCTTCGGATGCTTTAGGCATGGCCTTCCCTCCTGATGGCCGCGTGCTTCAAATTTATTCAAGGAAAACCTATTCCAATGTGTTCATAACATGCCAATTAGCCAATAATGGCTCTTGTTGAGCTCAATTTGGTAGAAAATTGACTCAGTTGTGGAAAAAACAAACTTTCCCTCAATTTATCCTCGAAATCTGGAAAATATCCAGCTAACCCTACTAAATTTAGAAAACCAACCTAAAATGACGCCTCCTCCAAGTTGACCGCCAGTCTAATAGTGGATTAACACACAATTAATGACGACTTTGTTGGATAAGCGTGTCATTAATTGTGTGTTATCCAAATGTTTATGGGTGGATTAGTTTAGGAGTTAAGCATGGATTAGCATTTAATTAAACAGGTTGGTATTAAAAAAAACTCTGCCAGTTATTTTATCCTTACACGATGATTCTACAATGAGGTTACATGGGAGGGGGCTGGCCCACTCCGATCCCACCATCGAAGTTTGCCACTTTTTAAATTGAAGTTCTACACAAATATTTTCAAGTTCCATTGCCATAACCCATTGGTGAAAGTGTTGAGATGTTATGGGGGAGGTCGTGGGGTCTAACCCCGACTTGGCCCCTCCATAATGTTTTTGCAACGCGATTAATAAACCTTTGACATACGCCATATATTTTTATTTTTAACTTTGCAATAAACCATAACCCATGGTTTATATAATACATCACCCTCTGTTTAATAACTAAGCCCTTGGTTATATAAATGAATATATGTTGCGATAATTAACACCTCTTAAACCTTTGATTGCCATGGTCTTCGAAATTTTCAATTTAAACATGCCAACGGAAATATGGGTTAATAAAAATGAGAAATTTGAAATGATATATGCGGAATATTAAAATGAATTAAGGTTTGAATTAAAAAATGAAATATAATACACACACACACACACACACATTAATCTAACCTTAACTAATTAACAATAATTTCCAGCACACAAATACCATGAACCCAAAATTCAACCTTAGGAGGTCATTAGACAAATTTCGCCTTCACAAACCAAAATGGGAAATCCAACAATGAAACTTGTCACAATCCCATTGGACACAAACTAAAGAAGATTCATGAATGTTGACTGGGCTGCCATGTCATCACCCTGTACCTGTTCTGCAATTTTTATATAAAAAATTGTATGTTCTGAATGACGATCAACATACCATAACTTCCTCATCCGAACTCGGTTTTCTATGAAACGTGTTGCGTTGGATTCCTTGCGACGTGCTAGTCGCCGTCGTTCTAGTTTCATTCAATTCTGAGCACATTAATTTTGAGCTAAAATACTGAGCCACTGATCATTCCTCCCCACTAGAAGCCTTTATCACCCCAAACGCTCTCTGATTACTGATCATGTGGATTATGGTATTGTTCCCTCACCCTTCCAGTCTCTATCCACTGAAATTTTCCCAATTTCATCATTTGGAGCTTTTCACAAAAAGTCGACTTTTTCCTTGATTCTTGTGACCTTCTCTTGTTGTTATTGACACTGTCATGCTACAATATTTCTGAATTTACAGAGCAACAATCTATTCCCGCATAAACCATCTTGTTCCTACCTTGGTCAACAATCAAAGGAAACTTAAAAACTTTCTCATCTTGCACACTGTCACCATGGAGATTTTTAGTTGATCTCGCTTTGTACTTGCGTTGACTCTTGACCAAGTATCTTCGCCATTGCCATGTACCTTTTGGAAACCATAAACCAACATTTTTGGAACCCATGCCTTCTTTTTCAAGCTACTTTATCACTTCCTCTTTGACCTTTGCACTCTCTTGCACTGGCATCTTGTTTCCAACACTACTCAACACTGATGTTGACTGCTGCAAATTTTTTACATCTTGTTCACCTTCTTTCAAAGGAAACCTGTTAAAATCATGAAACAACTCATTATAAGCATAAGCATCTTTTTGAAAAGTTTTATTCAACACATATCTTTGTTTGATCATCAACAATATCAATTTCTGACTTGCATTCACTATCCTCTTCATTTCACTTGCATGTATAAGAGACAAACCTGTCTTCTTCTTATGCACTCTAATTATGTAGTCAATACCATCCTTGAACACATGATACTTATTCTCATGGCGATGAAATACTTCTTTCCTATCATAAAGATAAGGACTTCCCAATACAATACCTGATATCTCAAGCGGCACCACATCAAGTTCAACTTTATCAATAGAGCTTGAATTGATGGTGAATATTAGTAAGCACTTCCTTGTAACCTATAGGTTTTCATTCTTGCAAATCCAACCCAAAGGATATGGTCTTGTATGTATAATAGTTTCAAGGCCTAGTTGCTTAACCAAATCTTCGGAAATCAAGTTAGCTTGTGACCTTCTATCAAAAAGTGTATCAATCTTGGTATGTTTGGAGACAACTCTAATATGGAAAATTTCTATTCTTGTATCTTCATCATGAGTATCATTTGAACGATTTGAATAACAAGTGCTTGCAATATGTGTACCTTTCAAACCCATGGTTGTAATCTTTATCTCATCTCCTAAAGCTGACCCTAAGTCTTGTTCAACTATAGCAACAATTTTACCCTTCTCTTTGGATTTCAGACTATTTGGTTTCAATTCCAGATGAAGTTGCCAACAATGGTCTTCATCATGGCTAGTCTTTGAACAATTTTTTCATGTGATTTTTTCCTTCTCTCTTTTTACATATCTATTTATTTTTCCTCTTCCATAAAAAATTCCTTTTCCTTTACCCTCACTTTCACTTTTCTCATCTATGTTTTGTTTCCCCCTTTCCTCTAAGTGTGTGGCTTGTACAAAAACTTCATCTAAATTGCTTGGGTTAAATATAAGGGCAGTATGTTTCAAATAGGAATGTAAACCCCCAATATATTTCAAGAGTGTATCTTGGGAATTCAAATTTATTCCTAACAACAAAGCCTTTTTACTAAACTCCTGTGTATATTCTTGAACTATTTGACCCTTGAGTTGCTTAAAATTTTTCCAACTCATAATAGTTTTTTTCATACAGGCTAATGGATAAAATTGTCTTTTAATGGAAGAAATAAACTCAACGCAAGAAATGGATATCTTACCATGGACTCACATTTCCTCTTGAGTCTTTGCTTCCCACCAAATTAGTGTGGATCCTTCTAACCTTAATGAAGCCAACTGGATCTTATTTCATCTTCATGAAGGTTCTGAATTCTACAATACACCTCCAATTGACATATCCAATTGTCAAGACTCTCTGCATTTACCTCCGCATTTTGCATAGGTAGTTCAAAATTAGTGTCCAATTTAAGTATGGAGTTCTTCCTTTTGTGGCTTTTGAGTGAGTGTGAGTGGTTTTTGAGGTGGAAGTGGAAGATGATGCAGATGGAGATGATGAGGATGATGAAGATGGTGGAGATGGTGGAGATGGTGGTGTCTTTCCTCCACTGCCCTTTGATGTACATGTTTCCTTGTTTCTTATGTGTGTCAAAGAGGTAATTAAAATTGAGTTTTATGAGTGAATTTGAAAGCATAAAACATGAATTTAAATGGATGAAAAAAATAAACATAAATAGTGACAAATCATCACAAGTGATCCATTAAAACCAATTTTTGATGAAGGAGTTCACCCCTCCTAGGCTACATCTCCCTGGTCCAACTTCATACCTTGGGCCTCTACATTAGCTCAATTATGCTCAAATTGATGTTTACATGCATCAAATTCTCTTGTAACATATTCCAATGAGTTCAAAATGTCAAAATCTATCAGAAATGACTATTTATTTACTCAATTTTGCCTTTGGATGCTCTAGGCATGGCCTTCCCTCCTGATGGGCCTAGGCTTAAAATTTCTTCAAGTCAACAAAAACCTCTGTAAAATTGCTCCTCTGCCTCTACGAACTATTCTAATGTGTTCATAGTATTCCAATTAGCCAATAATGACTATTTCTGAGCTCAATTTGGTCGAAAATTGACTCAGTTATGGAAAAAACAAACTTTCCCCCAATTTCTCCTCCAAGTCTTGAAAATATCTAGCTAACCCTGCTAAATTTAGAAAACCCGCCTAAAAACGTGCCTCTGCCAAGCTGACTGTCAGTCTAATAGTGGATTAACACACAGTTAATGGGGAGGTGTGATCAGAACTGGATCAAGGACCTAAGGATTAGGTCAAAATTAAAAGTTACAGGATTGGGTTAAAACCAAAATAGTTGTGTAGGTCTCGTCTTCCTGATTCTGGCGCGTAAAAGGTTTGAAAAACGGACACCGTATGAATAATTTATTGCACTTTGAATGCTGAGTGGGTCTGCCGGAGCACGGAGGGGCTAGCCCTCCTCCCATGGAACCTCATCACGTGACCAGTGAGGGAGCTTAATGTTAAGTGCGCTTAAGGAGCCTAACCCTAGGTTTAATGTTTAATCAAAATTTAGTTAAGTGGAGTTTAATATGGTGGAGATTCTAGAGGTGCTCCCAAATTTAGGGGGACTTCCACTTTTAGTGGAGTTAACTGGCAGTTGCCCCACATTTAGTGGAGGAAATTGGGGCAAAGTTGTTTTGGCCATAACTCACTCAATTTATGACCTTTTTGAGAGTGCCAATAGTCAATTTAGACTATCTTAGACATTTTGAACTCAATGGAGGAGGTTTCTAAGCTATCAACAAGCTTCTAAGTATGTTTTTACATCCGTGAAGTTCAAGGAGCCACGAGGGACACCAGGATGTAGAATCAGTTTGAGGCCTAGCCAGGGGATCTAGAGGCCTTAGCCAGAGATCCAATAGTCAAAATTGGATATTTAAGATGTTATGAATCTGATGAGATATTTTTTAGAGCCTTTAGAGAAATTTTTAATGCCTAAAAGCTCCAGTAAATTTCCAGGGTCCATTAGTGCCAACTTTTGCCAGCAGTAGTGTAGGGCCTAGACAGAGCAGCTATAGACTATATGCAGTGAACCAGTAGTCATTATTGACTGTAAAAAAATTTTTGAATCCATTTATGGAGGTTTCATAATCTTAGGAGGAATTCTAGAGGTCGAAAACCCAGCAGAGAAGTTTTTAGTGACCCGAGTGCCAAGGGGTGTCGACAGGTGTTAGAGGCGAAACCGGAGCAACCGGAGGCCATTTTTGACGAATGAATAGTCTATTTTGACTATAAAAAACATTTTAAAACCAAGAAAGGTGGTTGCATAACATTTTTATAACTTATAGAGCTCGAAAAGCTGAAAGGAAGTTTTGGTCAGCCTAAGGCAAACCTTGGAGGAAGGTGTAGTTTGGGGATGCAGTGCTCGTTTTGAGAAATTTATCAGTAAATATTTGGTGTATGATGTGTGCTAGATACATCAGGAGTGGTTTTTGTGATAGAAACATAATTTTTAAGGAGTTTGTGCCATGTAGAAGCTTAGAGTAGCTCAGTGCACTGACAAAAGGAACCATGTCAAAAGGGAGCCTAAAGCTATTTGCAGAGTTTGGAAAACCATGAGAGGGATATAGATGGTATTCTCAGCCCTTTGGATCAGTTCAGTATTCATAGGAGTTAAGTGTGTAACTTGTAAAAGAAACCTTGCCATAATCCCAAAGAGCTGAGCCAAGATGACAAAGCTCAAAGGAGACGTAGCCCACAAATTTCGGGTGAACTCCTAGATTAATTATGTCACTGTGTTTGAATTTTTTATTGCTGCGTTATGTTACTGTTATACATGCTAAAGTTCAGAAATAAAAAAATGAACTTAATACACATAAACAATTAAAAATCATACACCAGTTTCAAGTAATAATTCTGCATAATGTCAAGTACAAGCTAGATCATTTATTTGTTTAGCAGAGTGGGAGGTTCTTGAAATACATAACAAGTTATCCATACCATTTTCAGATCAGGTTGGTATCAGTGCACTTGGTTGCTTGATTTACATAGCGATAGCTTGCTTGTATAACTTGAAAGATGTTTAAACAATGTAAAATATTGCTTGTTTTACTGTTTGCAAACTGACTATTGTTTGAGTTTGTTGGAGGTCAAAGGATAGCTACTAATTAGCTAAGTATTGGAGAGGACGAAAAGGAAGAAAGGGTTGAAGGCATATTCCTTACCCCAAAGGACCTCAGGGTCACCCTTGGAACACAAACCCTCTTGACGATTGTTTGTTAAGAAGCTCTTGGAGTTTGTTTGTTGTTTGGCTGCTTGAATAAGAGTTTTTCTCTATAGCCATTTGGTTTAAAAAAGCTTTGTCATTAGTTTTAAAGCTTTGTGAACTTTGTTGAATTTAATTTTTTTCATTGACATCATAATGACAGCTTCTACAAGTGAGGTTTCCTCCTTCACAAGATTCTTCAATGAAGATATGAAGCGTGAATTTATTATATTAAAGGACATGGTGCAGATTCTATTTGAAGATAGAAGAGAAAGCACTAAACTTCGCGAGATATTTTTTGCCATGAAGCAAGAGAAGGAATAAATTCTTCAAATATTGCATGATATGGAGATGCAACTCCATGAAGTTCAAGAAGCTTTGACCAAGAACATGCGTGAGGAAGAGGTAATCCACTCTAATTTGTCTTCAACTTCCTCATTAGAAAGATGTGTTGGTTCTTTTGAAAAGCACACAAGAGATATAGGGTCCAAGTTAATGATTAAAATGGGATATGAAGGCAAGGGTTTAGGCAAGCATTCATAAGGCATGGTTGATCCTATTTTGGTTGAGGAACAACCCAACAATATTGGTCATGGTTTTGTGCAATTTATTGGCAAAGATTCCCAAGCCATGAAGGCATGTGAGGCTACTTCAAAGAGAAATTTTGTTCCAAGTTCTAATATGCAAATATGTAAAAAAAAATTCAAAGATAATTTCCATTGATTTAAGCCTTTGTTGCAGCAAGAAGATGTTAGAAATGCAGCTTATGGGGAGCATGTGAGTTTAGAAAATTTTCAAGACAAGAACAAATATGTTAGTTTGAAAATGAAAGCTGGAGCCTCTACTAGTTCATCTCGTCATGAAGGAAAAAAGGATGAACATGCAAAGCAACAAAAGAGGTATAAATATTCTCATGATCAATTTGATTGTGTTTCTACAAGGCATGATAATTTTGCATGCTTAAATGGAAGAAATATTTGCTGTACATATTGTGGTCAATTTAACCATGATGTTTCGAAATGCTGGATGAGAAAGAAAGCATACAAGAAGTAGAAGAAGCAAAGGAAAATTTCAAAGAAAGTGCATAAGATTTGCACATATTTCCAAAAGAGGGGACATGTTGTTTCCCATTGTTGGACTTTGCATCCAACGAATCATCCCAAGAAAATGCAGCAAGAGGACAAAAAGATTGGCGAAGGTGGAAACAAGGATTCCATTATTAATGTGAAAACGAAAGTTTCACATGAAGATGATTTGCAGCATCAAAAGTCACCATGGAAGTGGCTTGGTGATAAGTGGATGGACTTCTTAACACAGTAAGACATACTCTTTTGTACATATGAAAAATTCAGTTGTATGCATGTATTTTATGCTATAATCTCTCGTTTGTTTGAGTCACCTTGGATCATTGATCAAGGCAGCGATGTTCAGCGACCTTCTGCAAATTTCTCACCAAAAAATTTTGAGTGAGTGGAAGAAATACGATTCTTGACAGGAGGACAAGAACATCCAAGAAAGGAAGTGTCAATTGCTTTCTAGTTGTGGTTCAAGGTCACTAGCCATGCAAGGAAAGTGTTTAGAGGCTAAAGAGAAGAGGGTGATGTACTCTCATCTACTGTACAGATTAGTATATCAGTATTTTGGGGTCCAAAATATTCCCAATGGGGAGGTGTGATCAGAACTGGATCAAGGACCTAAGGATTAGCTCAAAATTCAAAGTTACAAGATTAGGTTGAAAATAAGATGGTTACATAGGTCTCGTCTTCCTATTTCTGGCACCGTAAATGGTTCAAAAAATGAAAAACGTATGAAGAATTTATTGCACTTTGAATTCCGAGTGGGTTCGGCGGAGCACGGAGGGGCCAACCTTCCTCCCAAGGAACCTCATCACGTGACCAGTGAGGGAGCTTAATGTTAAGTGCACTCAAGGAGCCTAATCCCAGTTCTAATATTTAATTAAACTTCAGTTAAGTGGAGTTTAATATGGCAGAGATTCTGGAGGCAATCCCAAATTTAGGTAGACTTCCACTTTTAGTGGAGTTAACTAGCAGTTGCCCCACATTTAGTGGAGGAAATAGGGGCAAAGTTGTTTTGGTCATAACTCACTCAATTTTCGACCATTTTGAGAGTGCCAATACTCAATTGTGACTATATTAGACCTTATGAACTGAATGAAGTAGGTTTTAGAGCCATCAAATTTATTCTAAGAAGGTTTTTACATCTATGAAATTCAAGGAGCCACGAGGGACACCATGAGGCATAATCAATTTGAGGCCTATCCAGGGGAGCTAAAGGCCTTATCCAGAGATCCAATAGTAAAAATTGGATATTTCAGATGTTTTGAATATGATGAGATATTTTTCAGAGCCCATAGAGAACTTTTTAATTCCTAAAAGCTTCAGTAAATTTCCACGGGCCATTAGTGCCATCTTTTACCAGTAGCAGTGCAGGGCCTAACCAGAGCAGCTAGAGACTATATGTCATGAACCAGTAGTCATTATTGACTGTAAACAACATTCTAAATCCATTGATGGGGTTTGTAGAAGCCTAGGAGGACTTCTAGAGGTCGAAAACCTAGCAAAGTAGTTCTCAATGACCCTAGTGCCAGGGGGTGCCAGCAGGTGTTGGAGGTGAAACTGGAGCAGCCGAAGGCTATTTTTGATGAAAGAATAGTCTATATTGACTATAAAAAACATTTGGAAAGAAATTTAAGTGGTTGCAGAACATTTTGATAAATTCTAGAGCTCGAAAAGCTTAAAGGAATTTTTCGGCAGCCCAGGGAAAACCATGGAGGAAGGCCTAGTTTGAGGATGCAATGCTCGTTTTGAGAAATTTATCAGTCGATATTTGGTGTCTGATGTGTGATGGATAAAAAAGGAGTGGTTTCAGTGATAGAAACATAATTCTGAAGGAGTTTGTGCCATGTAGAAGCTCAGAGTAGCTCATTGCACCGATAGAAGGAATCGTGTTAAAGGGAGCCTAAAGCTGTTTGTAGAGTTTGGACAGCCATGAGAGGGATATAGATGGTATTTTCAGCCCTTTGGATTAGTTCAGTATCCATAGGAGTTAAGTGTGGAACTTGTAAAAGAAACCTTACCATAATCCCAAAGAGTTGAGTCAAGATGACAAAGCTCAAAGGAGATGTAGCCCACGAATTTCGAGTGAACTCCTAGATTAATTTTTTTGTTGTGTTTGAATGTTTTATTGCTGCATTATTTTATTTTTATACATGTTAAATTTCAAAAATAACAAATGAACTTAAGACATATAAACAGTTAAAAATCATACACCACTTTCAAGTAATAATTCCGCATAATGTCAAGTACAAGCTAGATCATTTATTTGTTTACGTGAGTGGGAGGTTCTTGAAATACATAAAAAGTTATCCAGGCCATTTTTAGATCAATTAATGACGGCTTAGTTGGATAAGCGCAACATTAAGTTCATGTTATCCAAACGCTCATGGGCAGATTAGTTTAGGGGTTAAGCATGGTTTAGCATTTAATTAAACAGGTTTGTATTAACGAAAAAATCTGTCGATTATTTTAGCCCTGCGCCATGGTTCTGCACTAAGCTTACATGTGAGGGTGCTGGCCCGCGGGGCTGGCCCCCTCCGTTCGCACCATCGAAGTCTACCACTGTTTAAATTGAAGTTATTCGCAAAGCTTTTCAAGTTCCATTGTCGCAGCCCATTGGTGAAAGTGTTGAGATGTTATGGGGGAGGTTGTGGGGTCGAGCCCTAACCTCACCCCTCCATAACATTTTTGCAACACAATTTATAAACCTTTGACATATGCCATATATTCGAATTTCAAACTTTGCAATAAACCATAACCCATGGTTTATATAATATGTCGCCCTCCGTTTAATAACCAAGCCTTTGGTTATATAAATTAATTTATGTTGCGATAATTAACACCTCTGAAACCTTTGATTGCCATGGCATTTGGACTTTGAAATTTAAATATGCCAACAGAACTATGGGTTAACAAAAATGTGAAATTTGAAATGATATATGTGGAATATTAAAATAATTAAGGTTTGAATTAAAAAATGATATATATATATATATATATATATATATATATATATATATATATATATATATATATATATATATATATATATATATATATATATATATATATATATATATATATAACCTTAATTAATTACAAATAATTTCCAGCACACAAATACCATGAACCCAAAATTCAAGCTTAGGAGGTCATTGGACAAATTTCACCTTCACAAACCAAACTAGTGAATCCAGTAGTGACACTTGTCACAGTCCCATTGGAAACAAAATGAATAAGATTCCTGAATGCTTACTGGGCTGTCATGTAATCAGCATGTACGTGTCCTTCAATTTTTATATAAAAATTTGCCTGTTTTGAACGACGATCAACATACCATAACTTCATCATCTGAACTTGGTTTTTGGAGAAATGAGTCGCGTTGGATTCCTTGTGACGGGCCGATCATTTTTGTTCTGGTTTTATTAAATTCTGACCAGTTTCATTTTTGAGCTAAAATACTTAGCCTCTAATCAAGAAGAACCTTGAAAAACCTACAACCGAACAGTCACCAGTCACACTCACTTGCATTATGAAGGCACAATTGCACTCCTCTCTCTTGATGATAGTTATACCCAAGGAAAATATTTAATAACTCGACGACTGAGCCATATTCTGGATGGGACTCCTATCCGAAATGGTCTGAGGTTTAATTGGGACCACATATCAGGGATACCCCTTGAATGTTGGCAAGTCTAGCACCATCAACAACTCCAAATACATGAAATATTGTGAACATGTTGTGCTAAAATAATTCATTTTGACTCTAAACATTTTGGTTCTATAAGAAGATAACAATTCCAATACCACCTTATCCAAGGAAAAGGAGACTAAAACAATGTCCATTATCAACTTCAAGTGATGAAAAGAAAACATAAAATGGAGTACGGAAGGATCCATTACTACAATAATCTTGTGGAAGCTTGAACAAGGGTAGGAAGGAGATGAATCTAGCATTTAATATTATCCCAACTCTTCATAGACTACTTAAACAAGTTTGTAAGAACAAAAAATTAGTGTAATTCACATAAAATATATTCCAAACATAAGAACATAATAGAAAAAAGAGATAATCCCTAAGATTTGTCTTTTGGATAGTAAAAATTACAGAGGCTTGTTCACTTACCTCTTCAAAGGGGTGTTTGGTAATGGGATGTAACCTAGAGAATGAAAAATCTATAAATACAGTGAAAGAAGGAAAAATGTATTTCAAGATGAGGGTGGTGTCTAAAGACACCATTACAACACTTAAGCACAAAGAATTATGATCTAAACATCATAACATGTGATATCATATTTCATTATGAGTTATTCACTATAGAAATTAACCCATATGGTTTTATTTATACTTGATCAAATATAACCACTTAATTGAATTGGGGAAGATTTGGTCCATAAACAAATTTCATTTATTGTAATTGATTCTGACAAATCCACGTCATTTAATCAGCTAGTCAATTATCCTTGTTAAATTGACTTGTTGGAATTTAAGATTATACTGAGAGGGGGGTGAATTGTAATAATTTCTAATATTAACAATTAATTTCTATAAAATTTCAATCACATCAGAAAAATAATAATACATTATATATATGTGCAAACCCTTATGGGAGAAAACCACAAAAATTATTTATGTGAATTTTCTTGGAGGAACCAACCTAATGTTACAATAGTTTGCTAACACCCAACAAAAGGAGACACCAATACCCTGAAATAATTTTGGTAATGAAAATATTCAAATAAATCCAAACACTAAGTATGGTTTAATTTACCCAAAGAAAAAAACCTAGGCTGCAAAAATTGCAATAGTAAGGTTCAAATATTTTGGGGAAAAGATTTCCCATTGTGAATATGTGATGAAATGAATTCTTGAAGATTAGAAATGGAAGCAGTTAATTATTTAGATATTTTATGATACTCAATAGCCTTGCCTAGTTTCCATGATTGAAACTTGTATTCATGCATTTAGAGAATCTCATGGTGTTGGGCATGCTGGCCTCATGGTGTTGGCATTGATGTCAACCTAGGATGTCTAATTCCAAAGGAGTCAACTGCGTAGCCATTTTGTGTTGGAATTAATGTTAACAAGGTTGGAGGAGTTTTCATGATATTCATAGGTTTGATGAAATGTTGTTGAGGTATTTCTAATGGTTATAGAGGATCGAAAGGTTCTAGAGAAGCTTAAAGAGGATGATGGAAAAGTTTTGGAAGAGCCAGAGTAGTTTTACTTAGGTTTGGGCTGAAGAACATAGTAACACCTGTCATAAGAGGAAAAAATATGTTATAAATTATCCTATCAAGCTTGTTACATGTGTTATAACAAAAATCCTGAATGGAGAAGGCATGTTGCTGCCTATAAAGTGGATTTCCTAGATTCTGTGTGCACTCTAGTGAATTCTAGGGGCATTTACTATGGGTTTTTCACATGGTTTTTGGTGATTAGATTGAACTTGAGTTAGTAATAATTTTAGAAGGTGATTAAGTAAAGAGAATGAGTATTAGTGCTTTGTAATGATTGCATCCTTCATCAATGATAGAAAATCCAAAGTGTGCAGTAGAATGGGTTGGATATAGAGAGTGTTAAAAAATGCAACAAGAAATTCTCAATTTGATTTCACTTTGATTAAATTGAGAAAATTTGAATTTCCACATTAGCAGAAAACTTGGATGCAATTAAATTGTGTGACATGGCTTGTGTCACCCAGTTTACTCAGTAAATTCAAGTTAGAGGAGTCAGAGTTCAGTTAGGCATGTGTGATTTCTAATTTGTATTAATCAAGGTTAGTTATCTGAGGTTGTTTTCAGTTAAACTAGTTTTAATTGTTGGAGGAACTAATGGAAGGCCAGTTAAGTAGTGGGATTTTAGTCAAACTCAGTGATAATATAGTTAACTGATCAATCGACCCAAAATAGCTAGCGCATGCAGAGAATTCGCATTCCCCGGCTATTGTGGAGATTCCAAGGTAGTGTAACATCAATTGTAGACTAGTCTTGAGTGTACAGGTGTTGCTGCAATCATATGATCAACCCAGGGAATTGCGTAATCTATTTTGGAGAAATTCCTAAATAATAGGGGCCTAATTTATCAAGGAATTTCTCAAGGAAATAAGAATCAAGTAGAGGCAGAAATTGAGTAATTCTAGGTCAAATCTTCTTAGTGAGCAGAGAGATAGGTTATTCACTTGCAGGTTGTGCTCAGTTGAGAAAATAAATTACAATTCATATATATTCATCAGATTAATGCAAGAAGTCATTGGGGATTTTAACGATTTTCTTTCCCTGAAAAAAATATTATGTGCATGTGTGTTATTTCTTATTGCATGTCTGTGATTATTGTTCTATATTGTGAATTTATTTCTGCAAAGTAGTAGAGTATGTTCATGTCTTGTGATTTTTATTAAAACTTCATAAGCAATTGCAAATCTACATCATAATTTCTACAGAGAGAATGGGAGCTACAATATTGTAGAGATAATGTACATAGCAGAGCTTGGATCTTAAGCATATGGTAGAGGATGATGGAGATAGTGTGCTTGTCTAACATCCTTATGTTGCAGATTGTGTTGTTGCTAGTAGGCATTGATATAAATATCAAATTATTGTTGTAACTATCGTTGTAGAGATATTGGATCACAATTCATATTGTTGATAAGTTTGTGTAGGGATTCTGTTAGAGATTTTATGGCTATAGAATTGATGTTTTGTATGGATGCTAGTATATGTTAGCAATGACTAAGTGTGATGTTCAAAATATTGTGTGTTGTTGCAGGGTTTGATTTTAATGAGTAGATTGATTATGTGGGATGATGTAATGATTTAGTTTGTATTGTAAATATTGCGTTGGAGGGAATGCATTCAGAGTTTGATATATGATCATATTTTGTTATTGTGAGTCAAGTATGAGAATGGACAAAATGTGGCTCAAGAGTGTTTGATTATAAAGATTTTGGTTCTAGTATGAAACATTATGAAACATTATCCAAAGGAGAGCTTGAAGGTTAGGGCCTTTATTGAGGAAAATAGTGGCTTGTTGTGACAAGGGTGTACCGAAATCTTTCAAGTAGCAGCCTGATAACTTGGAAATTGTGGCTTATATCTAGTGGTGGTTTGATAGTCCAATTGTGGTTAGGTGAGAGTTATTGGTAGTGGTGGCTTTCAGTAGGTGGTTGCCTGCAAAGTCAAGTGGGTGGTGGCTTCTTGTAGGTGGTGGCCAACAATGTTAATACATGTAGTGGTATGGAGTGAGTAGCGAATGACATGATTAGCAATTTTTAGCTTGGACACTAGTAGTGCCCGGTGCATATGTAAAAGAATAATTATTTAATAATAGAAGAAGAATGAAGCAAAACATTCGAAGGCAATTTTCTCCCTTTGGGTTTCCACCTAACATCTTGTGTCTCATGTGATTATGTGTTTTTTTTGTGTTGCTTCTCATGGTTAACTATTTATGTGTTTCATGCTCACATGTTTAGATCTGCTCAGATACTATGCTTCTAATGAATGAATGAATGAATCATGGTTATTGATAAGAAAAACAAAAAATGGTATAAGTTGATTATAGAGCACCATATTGATTCATCCCCCCTCTTATTATTGTTCAAGGTTTTTAACAAGTGGTATTAGCGCATCAAATTTCCAGCACATGGATTCCTTTGAAATTGGCCAAGGAAAAGAAAATAAGTGGACTTTTAGCATGCATAGGTATGGAGAAAAAAGTGTTTCATGTTGCTTTAGTATCTACGCAAAAAATGGGAAATAGGTGAAAACAATGAATATGGAAAAGGTATATACAAGTTTTATTTTGTGGAGGTATATGCTAACTCTACATACCCACAACAAAGTCTATGTGATAAGGGCATGTTATTTTCCAGTCATGTGCGAGAAAGGAGAGAATTAGAGGGGTTCTTGTTTCTTCATGTCGTAATGTTAAATCCCTGCATAACACCGAAGGTGATATGACCCACCATGTGCAGATATTTAAGTACACAAAGGCTCAAGAAAGTTAGATATTCCTCTTTGTTCCACACATTACAAGCACTAAGGGGTATGTGGAGAGGGCCTCCCAACGTTCCCATGGTTTAATATAGTATCTATGTTCAAACATTAAAGAATGAAGAAGAGACCAAGACTACATAGATACAATGTATGTGGGAGATAACATGGACAACCAATGTATTGACACATGGACCTTGTAACCAATCATAATATGCCACATATAATTTTTAAGGAAGATCTAAATTTTCTTCAATTCTTAAATTTTGAAATTCGAATAAAACTATAATCATTTTTCAGGGAAAATTTGGGAGGTTGTTCATTTTCCCTATTTGATTAGTAAGAATAATACATAGTTTGAGAAAGAACACGGGTTTCATGATTTGTCTCATTTGTTCATGGAAAATGTTGGACATTAATAGGATGTTTTCTCACAAGTAGTTTTGATATGGAATGCAGAATTTCAATGTTAGAAGACGAGATAGAGATGGTTCCTATGAAAATAGACTAGGAATAAAGTAAATGAGGATTTTAGTTCCTTGAAAGAAAAGGTGAAATACAGAAAAATAAAAGAAGTGGGATTCACTTTGCCTCATTTCCAAGAAGGGGGTTTCTTTGTCTAGTTCAAAACTTCATGGATTTCCCAATCTAGGAGTAGAATGATGCAATGAGAGGAAGAGGAGAGAAACAATTAAAATCTTTTTGAGCTCTTATTAAATAAAATTTTCATTACAATAGATTCAATTTCTAGACCATTAATTCTAGTTTATATAGAGGAAATCTAAGTTAAGAAATATGTTGTCGCTGCATTTGAAAGCTAGAAAAGTTACCTTCTTGGAATGAAGGATTTCTAGTTTCTAGGATTCATATGAAAATAAATTTTATAAAACCAAATCTATTGCTAAAGCATATCTTCCAGGAAAAGAAGAAGAAAAAAGTATTCTCATAATGTTTAATCACCAAGAAACTAATTTAGCTATTACTCTCTATGATGATCCATAGAATTAAGAATAAATTAAAGGTAAAACCTTTTCCTTTTATCTTAATTCATTCGCATTGGAAAAAAATATATCTACTTAAGCTTGATTTGTAAGATACAGCTTCATGATATTATATGGAGCTTACTAATCTTTTCACTTATGATAACTTTCCATTCTATTCCATGTTGTGTGATTATGTGAGGGTAGAATAAATTACGTAATCAATATCCCTTTTGGCTTCCTTAGTTGTTTCAATTTACACTTTTGTGTTTTTTTTCCGTAGTTTTAATGAAAGCTCAATAGTATTTCATGGAAAGATGATACACTAAACATGATTTCATAAACTCACACTAAAACAAACCTGGTTTGGATTGAATTTAAAAACAATTTTAGTTTCACATGTTTGTTGTTTGATTTAAAATCAAGTTTTATTATTAACTAGATAAAAATGGAGAGAATTTTGAAAAAAAAAAGTTAAGGAAAATAAATAGCTAAAGATAACCCACTTTCACAATCCTAATATGTGAAAATATTTTTATTATTTTATTAAAATCCCTCGTTTTCTCTCCCAAGAAACCCCTCAAACTTTACAAACTCATTCTTTATTCACTTCCTTCCTTTCTCTTCTTTTCCCTTGTCCTTTCTCCCAAAGCTTTTCTCTATTCGACTTTCGTCCCATTGGAAGCTAGGGTTTCAGTTTCATGAAAAAACATCCATAATGAAGATATATGATTCTCCATTCCTTTCAAATCACAATTGGAAACTAATAGTAGAGCATGATAGAAATCACAGAATCCAGGTTTTAAGTGAAGTTCTAGAGTGTGACGAATTGTTATCACAATGTTACGTTGTGATGACATGAATTATCTGAGAATTATTCAGAGTAATTACCCTACGATGAGGTACCTACCGCTACCACATAAAATGTGTGTTTAATATGCGCTTTATATTCCTTATTGTATGCCAAAAATTAAGCTATCAGGATACCAATATTTTGAAAGTTATTTGAAGGCGAGAGAGAATTCTGGAGAATTCACTATGGTATGCCACTGATGATAAAACATTATCATGATATAAAGTTGCTTAATGTACAGGATAATGCTTAAATGGTTTTATTATGTTGCAATCGTATGATTAAAATATTAAAATATCAGTACCTTGATTGAACTCGTGTCAATTTCACGTCATGGCTGATATTTGACATTGATACTTACAAGCCCTTATGGGTTCTCATAATAGAGATAAAATGCGATTTACGATTGGTTCGACTAACAACCAATGACCTAAGAGTTTTGGGAGCCGGCCAATATAATCACAATTTTAATGTCTTTTATATAAAAATAATATCTCATTGTATTAACATTTTAATTTGATAGAATTAGATAAAAGTAATGTTTAATAAAAATGTTTTATCTTAAATCTAAAACTTTGTCTTTTGAAATAATCACTTCTATGACATATTTTATGAAAAATGTTTTATATAATTTTTTAAACTGTTACATTGAATTCACATATGTCAATTTACATATAAAGGAAAGAGAGATGATTACAATTTCTTCATACTAAACTTTTATTAATTTATATATTAAAAGTAATAAACTATAATTTTAAAAGTTCATGAGGTAGAATGGAAAGATGAATGTATTCTCAAAGTTCTATGTGATGTGAAAGTTATTGGTTTGAAATTTAGCTGCCAAAAATCTAGCTATATTAAGGACTGGTGTGTCTAGGTCAAATGTATCAAAATGGTTTGTGATGTTACTAGGTGATATGAAGGTTATTGGTTTTAAATTCCATTCCAATTGAGACTCACTAGTGATTAATAGTTTAAATGCCCTTAAATAGTTATTTCTAAAAGCTAAAAGTTAAATATACACTCATCTCAAGACTCACACCTCACACATGGAAGAAACACACACACACACACACATATATATATAATTGTTATTATTATCTAATTTTAAGGTCACATCCAAGCCAGACACCATATTAGTGTATGAGACTCCTTATTTATGGGACAAGGGATCCACCTCTTCTTAAAGATTTAACTACTAAATTTACAAAACATACATACTCTACCTCTCTGGTTTTGAACCTGTTAACTTTAAAACTTAAAAACCTGTTCTTAATATATATATATATTACAACTTAAAAAAAAAATGACGAATAGCCCAATTGTTCATCAATACGTAACCGCTAAACCATTCACATAGTACAGCTACCTTAACGTGAAATCAAAACCATATCATCAAATTACATTTTCGTCTTTCCCCATGTTAATGACTTACATTACCAGGCAATAAAGCTTTTCTTCGGTATGTACAAAACTATATCATCAAATTACATTTTCGTCTTTCACCATGTTCTTGACTTACATTACCAGGCAAAGCTTTTCTTCGGTATGTACATTACAATCCTCGGTCAGTGTTGTTCACACGGTGAATTGGCCTTCTTTAGTTCCAAACGTCATGAAACTGGACTTCACCAGTAATTCCAGATTCTTCCGGCCGTGGCGATTCCAAATGATCTTGAATGGCTGGATGTTCGTTGAAATGCGAAGTATCTTCCTCCCACAGAGACCCAGAGAAAACCTCAGTAGTCTCAGCGTAGCCATACACGGCATCGGAATACATAATATGGGGCATTGAATCGCCATGCACACTGTTGATGATGATTCCCAGTTCCTGAGGAGTAATAAAGTCTGCTAGCAAACCAATCTCTGCGCCCACATAGTCGTAATACATCGATTCCCAAATATCAAGTCCAGTCGCTTCATTACTCCAGTCCGCAATTAATTGACCTTCATTAAGTGAACACATCACATCGGCGGACTCAACTGTTTGGGCCTTTAACTGAATTTCATCTTCCAGAGAATTTATAACGTCGATCTCTTCTGGATTGCTGTTATTGTTATCCATATTATCGATATTCTCGGGCAACGACATGACAGCAGTGTCATTAACCAACGTTCGCTTCTTGTTTGGCAAAGCGAATCCGTCATTCCAATACTCATCTCTTCTTCGCTTATTCTGATAAACTTGCGAGGAAGTGGCCAAATCTTTGAAATGCCACAGAAGAGACATAGTTACAGGAGAGAGCTTTGCCACAATAGTTGCAATGGCTTGAGTTCTTTGCAGGTTTTAATTCCACTCTACCTCATCATGGATATATAGTATGTTTTTCAATTCCCACGACAACAATGAGAATAGGGCCAACCGCGTAAACCTACCACTAAATCCGAAATAGCATTACTTGGATGGATGTCAGACATTCACTCGTTCGTGTGGGACCCTTTCCCACATTTTGTGAGAGGAGCCGCTCACGCCTACCACGGGAAGTTGGAAAACAGTGAACCGCCCCGACATTTTCGCCACCCTATCTAATACAAACGAAAGTAGAGCTTTACGTAGTTACTTATTAAAAAAAGGAAATTAGAGATCTACGAAAAAAAATCGTGGCGGTATAAGCGGTCTGAATACGAGTCTTTATTTGCAGGTCAGAAA
Organism: Pinus albicaulis; assembly: GCA_034641835.2. Taxonomy (NCBI): domain Eukaryota; kingdom Viridiplantae; phylum Streptophyta; class Pinopsida; order Pinales; family Pinaceae; genus Pinus; species Pinus albicaulis. The sequence goes on along the minus strand of CM076575.1, from coordinate 1,671,797,382 downwards.
TGGAAAACGTGGGCAATGCGTTTCTCGAATGAGAAGTGTTGAAAAATGTCGTAGTCTGACTATAATGCTTTTTTTCATGAAAATAATGGAAATTTCGGTAAGATTTTAAGAAAATTTGGCAGGGATTTTTGTAAATCCACTTTATAACTATTAAACTTTAATATTTTGGGTACTCTAGAGGTTTTTGATGGTGCTGAATCCATTTCCACCATCAAAATCATGATTCAAACATTATTAGTGTAAGATCTCTTAAATTTTGACCGTCCAAACAATTCCTCCTTTTCATTAGACAACTCCTTGAAAATTACTCTAATACAAACATCAGTAAAATTTGGTAGTCAAGAGAAAGAAAAATTTGAAGATACACAATAAAATTTATAGTTTCTAAGCCTAAAACAATAGAAAACAATGATTTATTTAGCTATCCCCAATGGTTAGTGATTTAATTAGCAATTGTGTATTGCTTAAATAATTGGAAGGGATGGACTTAATTAACAAGTGTTTTAGCCGGTGAAAATGAAAATTGTAAAACAACTAATTGGGAGCAGGGTTGATTGCAATGTTGAGATTGATTAATATAAGTCTCAATTTGACACATTTAGTTTGGTTGATTGCAATGTTGAGATTGATTAATATAAGTCTCAATTTGACACATTTAATTTGGTTGATTGCAATGTTAAGACTAACTAATATAAGTTTTATTTGACAAATTTATTTTCAGAGTTTAAATGGATGAAGAAATGGGTATAAGGTATGAGGTGAACAAGCAAATGGAGGGTTTGATTTGACAATTTCCTTGAATTGAGAATCAGGTATTAGGGAAGGAAATTTCATAAGGAAAGATCCTCATTTGGAAAGTCTGGTTAATTCTCAAATACATATTTTTCTTTATTAATTCAACTTGTGGTTTGTTCTAAGTTAGTGATAGGCTTAGATTGGAAAATTAGGACCTCTTTTCACCAATTTCACTAGTTCATTATCCTCGTAAGTTGAGATTAACGTTTATTTTCAAAATTGACTTCAAAATTGGAACAAGCGCCAAGTTGCATTAGTACGAACTTTATCTTAGTTTAAACCTTTTGAATATTCCAATCCTTTTATTTGAATTTTTGAATTAATTGAACCATCTTTCAAACGTCTTGTGAGGTTGATTTCAAAATTTCCCTAATTCTTAAATCAATGTTTTCCTTCACAATTCTACCTCATCCTTGTTTTGATTATGTGATTAATCACTATACCAAATCAAGGCCTTTTGCCTCAAACTAGGTATGGGGAGGTCGTGATTTTCAAATTGGGTTCAATATTCAAAGCACTAACCCTTTCCATCAACTTATTTATTTCTTACATTGAACTCTTTTGAACCTTCATTCAAACATTTTAAACTTTTTCTCCTAAACTATCAAGTTTTGCTAGAAATTTTCCAAGTTTGATTCACCGAGTCAATCCAAATTCCTAAATATAGACCTCTCACTAAATTCATAATTTCCTCATCCTACTTTGTTGATTAATCTTAATTACCAACTCAAACTTTATTTTAAGTCTTTATTTGCAATATAATTTACTTGTCTTGATTTTGCAACTATCACTAATTATCAAATCCTAGTGTGAGCATATCCTGATTCTCAAACAACCACCCCCAAACCCCCAACCCCACCACATGCCACACTCCCCCACTTCCTTTTTACTTTCCCTTAGCCCAATTTAGTTGTCAACCTTCATTTACAATTGAGGCCTCCCTTCCATAATCAAATTATAAGTCAAATTGTTGAAAGGCTCGATGGGGCTATCAATTGATGTTAAGGTCAGCCCATTGATTTCATTTTTATGCAAAGGAGAATTAGAATGTCTACACAAGGAATCGAATGGCCAATCAATAATCTTGAGTGGTTAAAGGAAAATAAAATTTGAAGTAATGAGATTAAATGAATCTCTAAGTGGTGCAAAAGGATAAGTGAATAGAGAAATTGAATAACTCAAAAGGGAATCAAAACTACCATAATAGGAGTTGGTACTAACAAAGAAATAAAACCCATTGTTGCTGGAAAATATAGATAGATTGAGAAATCAAAATATGAAAATGGAACTAAGCATTCAAGTGGAGGAACCAAACTGATTAACCTTCCCCTCCCTCTTTTGTATAAATACGATAAAACCGATAAAGAATGGGTTTTTTTGCTATGCATCTTTGAAAATTATTCTATGAAATGTTAATGAGGAGAAACCGTTTCTATCAAAGTTGTTTGTAGAATAACATAAGTCCTAAATATTTGATTAACAACGTTTTTCCTACTATCTCAGTCAATGTTTTCTTATATTCATCTAGTTATTTATGTTTCTTCTTTTATTTACTTAGTAACTTCTTGCCAAGGGTAAAAGTAGTGATGTATTTAGTATTGTGTTATCTCTCTAGTTTCGTTAGCTTAACCTAGCTACCATTATATTGTTTTGGCATACTAGAGTAGTTTCGTTACATTTATTTGATCTAATAAAATCCTAAATAGTGGATTCAAGTACAACTAGTAAAACCCAAATGAATAATTGTTGTATGATAGAATTAGGATAGATTCTTTATTTCGAATAGCGTGAAGTATAATCGGGACTTTTCATTGGTGAGAAACTTTGTTTATTAGACAAGACCATTTAACCTTGTCAATGCATTAATAGGAAAATCATGAAAACATTCATTCACAATTGACAATGGTTGGCATTGTCCAAGTGCAATGTTGATTTATTTGAATGTGATTATGGATAACTACTTAAGCTAGATGTCTACAATTACATAGGATAACTCACATCCATGGTCAATTTTGAGGATGTTGTATTAGAACTAATGGAGGCCAAGAAAAATGAGTTGCACTTATTGCCACAAAATCTAGCAAGCCTTAGAGAGGGGTAACCTACAAGATAACACTAGACCAAGTGACAACAATGAGGTAGTGGCCCATTGTCACCACAACCGAAAACACCTATTGTTTATAGACTTTCACCGATAGGAGGATTCCCCATATGTGAAAACGTCACCTAATAAATATTCTAGGGTTAGGGTATAATGTGACTTAAGGATTCCCTCTACAAGAAAGGAACAATTTAGGCTCAAGGCTCCAATAGGAGCCAATTTTCTCTCTTGATAGAGGCATATTAGAAGAGGAACAAGACCTAGGACCTATTTGATAAGTTGAGTGCTTGGTTGGCGAAAGGTCAAGGCAAGGATAAAGGGTTTCCAATAATGATTATCACCAAGGACAATGCACATTTAGCCCTAAAAAAGCCCCCAATTTGAGGCTAAATGAAAACTAAGGTTAGCTTAGGACTAGTAACTACAGAAAATAAATTTATAGATGAAACTAAAGTGAAATCTTACCAAAATAAGGAATTTTTTGGAAACCTCTCTCCTTATGGCATTTTGACTCTCCAAATCTGGAAATTCCCTTCCCCTTGGAATTTGCACCAAGCACTAGCTTGGCCGCTTAGCCTTATAGGGGGCGAATTAGGTAAGAAATGAAGAAGAAAATGATTTACATATAAATGTTAAAGTCACCACCAACAAAGGAGCACCAAATCCCTATCCTTGGGTAAATGGAATCTATGAATTGATTAAATGAGTGAAAGGTTGCTAAGAAGGAAGGATAGTTGATGCCCCAACATAAAAAAAACCCTAACAAATACCTTTGAAATTGATTAGGGAGTTTGATGGGAAGGATAGTTAAGGTTAACCATTAGGATACCCAACCACATGTTATTCATGAGTAATTCGTGAAATAATGACATCAAGATACTATTCAATATATATTCAACAAATTAAGGCATAATATCAAAATCTTAGACTCAATATATTGCATACATTAGACATAAATAAATTAGATATTCAATTATAAGCTCACTTACAAAGATAACGTGCAAGATAATCCATCCATTGATCCAAGATAATAGCTCCAAATATAAAAGATTTGCTCCAAATATCAAATTGCATTCATAGGTCAAATCTCTACCAGAAGAAAACGAAAAAAAATCTTTAAAGAGAGGTCGAAATATGCAAATTTTGATGATCCCTTACAACAAATGAACTCTCTTAATACTATAGTGTTGTTTTGGAAAGCACTAATAAACTAAGATGTATACACATTTACAATTTAAATTTTCTTTTTAATTAATAATGGTAGGAATTAATTCAAAGTAAATATATTTAGACACATCTTATTTTTTTATTTTTATGTAATTTTTTTTTTGGTTTGTTGACCAATGGGGTTTGAAATGAAACCTCTTGAGACTTAAATCCTCACTATTAAAGTGATTTCCAATGGAGTTTCCCCATGGGATTTAATACAAATACTTAGTTAAACTAAAATAAGAATCACTTATTCTTCAAATGTATACCACTAATCAAGTATGCATGGTTTCTCAAATGCTCCTAAATATTGCAATTCCTTTCACGAAGAGCTTTGGAGGAAAAAACTTCATGGATTGTTTTGGTCATGATAAAAGTACAAGCACATCTAGAATATTAACATTTTCTAGGGGCAACCATTAGATGCAAATTAATTGGGAATCTTGCATCTTATATAAGGACCAGGAAGCACTTAATGAATACATGGGCCTTCCGCCGAAACGAAATTTGTGGAAGAAAAAATGAGTGTAAAATATTTGGACTCGTTCACCCAATTTTTGTAACATACAACTTGAAAGGTGGTGTACAATTTCAAAGTGAGTTTGAAGTCAAGAGTATAAAATTATGTAACATCCTTCCTCATATATTATTGAGAAACATGAAGGATTCCAAATAATTCTTCCTCAATTATGATTTGGATCATTTTTGTTTGTAATTAGCTAAGAATTAATATACCCATTAACTCCACATGTAATGTTGAATGCGAGAGCCGACTGCCAATATCATTGTGCAAATACCCAACAATGCAGATATGACATAAGAGATAAATTACTCATACATCTTTATTTCATTAGGTTAAAAAGTCTAGAAGCTAGAAGGTCTCCAATTAGTTCAATGCCCGAAAAAAGGCATTTAGTGTATTATACAAAACTAGGGTTTACCACATTAAAAATGCTTCATATGTGCCAAAATAAAATCCACCCAAACTGTTGAAAATATGTGCTATTAGTTATGTATATAAGCTTTTACTTAGGTTCATATCCATATAAATTCTTCAAAATTTAAAATAGAAAGATGAGATTGAATATATAAATGGAACAATTTTTTTATAATTAAAAAGGAAATGAGATTGAATTTATAAATGGAACAATTTTTTTATAGATTATGGTGCTTTGAAGGCGGGAAAATAAAATATACGATGGTAAATTGGTTAACATCATCTTGTCCACACAAAAAGAGCTCTTTTTTCAAGTAAAATTATATTTCTCTTAAATTTCTTGTAGGTAAAGCTTTGTTTCTTAAAATATCCCACAAACTGGTAAAAAATGTATTTGTTGGCTAAGAAGTAAGCTCTACATTAAAGATGGATAAAGTTGTTTTGAATAAGTTTTCTTTTGTAGAAATTTATTAATACTGATAGTATTACCAGATTCTCCTGATCTAAAAAATTAATCTTATGTTAAATACATAATCCTTCCACTTGATTCTCTGCGGAAGTTAAATCGCCAATTGCAAAACACATGAAGAAAATCAATCGCACATAAACACAGTTGTTTAAAGGGAAAGCTTAAAGCTAAAAACCCAACTATCATATATTATGTATATCAATGCAATCATTTAACAATCTCATACAAAGATTAGTATATCAAGCTCTCAGTACAATATAGAATCGTCACACACTGTCATGTAGAAATTTTCATATCTATGCACCAGTTTCTTGCCTCCTGACAGCCTACCTCCACTGCACAATCCCTGTTGAAGAAGACCTCTAAATGAATTCGAATTGGCCTTGCCTTGACTACGCAATCCTCATTGGAATATCCAATGTGTGTCATATGCATTGAATGCATCACTATAGTCACAACAGATAGTCCATCTCACCCTTTCACCTATCTCTCCATTGGGTCTCCACTAGAATTGAAATGCAAGTAGTTAACTCTTGTATTTGTTCAGTTGCAAGTGAGTTATTAGTTGTGAATTAATTAACTAATTAATTCACTAATCTCTTACTAGTGTATCTTCAATTAGAACTAGATACAACTAGCACAATTGAGTTTAACTCAGTTAACTGAGATAAACTAAATAAAAACTCCCATAACTACTCTTCCAACTCTGTCACAACTTTGCCACTTCAGTTCTAACTAAGTCCTCCATGCATGAGTCACCAACCACCCTAGGAATTGCGTAATTCCTTCAGCCCACTGATTTTCCAAATATGTTTACTGAAATAAAGTGCTCCAAGAGAATAAGTTGATATTTATTTTCAGATTATTATTAAGGGCTAATAATAGTTGACATGCATCTATTTTTAGATTAGCGATCTATAAATGGAATTTGCCCAATCTTCTAAAAATAGAATCTCATATCTTTTTCCAACTTGATCAACCATCTACAAATAGCATCCTGCAACTTATAAAATATGCTCACCATGCCTAAAAATAGACATACACCTAAAAATAGCCTGCGGGCCCCACTTAGTGAAGGTGCTTAATTTTCACTAAGCTCATCATCTTGTTGAATCTCAACACTCTCTCTCAACAAGATAGTGATCATCCTTCAGCCCGATCCTGCCTCTATGGTATTCAAATTTTCTCTTGCAGAGCACCTTCGTCAGAAAATCTGCATCATGATCTTCCATATGAATGTATTGAAGCAACATGATCTTCCGCTGCACACAATCTCTAATATGATGATACCGGATATCTATATGCTTAGATCTATCATGAAACACAAGATTAATCGAGAATTTAATGCAACTCTAATTATGACAATGTATCACTGTAGGATCTAAATGAGAACCGAACAACTCGACCAGGATCTTCCTCATCCAGATAGCCTCACATGCAGCTTGACTTGCTGCCATGTATTCTACTTCTGCTGAATTGAGTGCCACAGATATTTGTTTCCAACTGTACCAAGAAACTGCTGTAGATCCGATACTGAAAACCCCTCCTGATGTGCTCTTTCTATCCGTTGTGATGCCTACCCAATCTGCATCCGTGAAACCATGCAACTTCACCTCATCTGTTTTTCTGTACCATAAGCCATACTCAGATGTGCCCCTGAGATAGCTTAGGACATGCTTGCCTACCTTCCAAAAGAACTTGGTAGGCTTAACCATCGCTTGACTAAGTTGGTTCACTGCACAACATATGTCCAGTCTTGTATTAACTAAATACATGAGCGAACCCACCAACTGTCGATAAACAGTGGCATCCAATCATCTTTCCTCCAATTACCTGGAAGAGGAGTATCAATGGGCTTGCAGTCCTCCATGTGAAACTTACCAAGTATCTCCCGAGCATACTTTCCTTGAGACACAAACAATTCACCTTCTCACTTCCATATTTCCAATCTAAGGAAATAATGAAGGAGTCCCAAATCCTTCATCTCAAACTCCTTTGCAAGATCTGCCTTGCATGAGTGTATCAACTGCTCATCACCTGTTAGTATTAAATCATCAACATAAATAAAAATGATTACAAGCTTACCCTCCACCACAATTTGGTACAGGTTTGCATCCACCTCACTCTTGGTGAAGCCAAGTCCGGTGAAATAGTTGTCGATCCCAGTGTACTAAGCATGTGGTGCTTGCTTCAGCCCATACAATGCTCTTTTGAGTTTGCACACATGCGAATCGCTACTGAATATCTCAAATCCTTAAACATGCTCAATGTACACTTCTTCCTCAATGATCCCATTAAGGAACACAGTCTTCACATCCATCTGATGAATGTGACAACCCATCTGTGCTGAGAGAGCAAGGATGGTCCTTATGGAAGAATACCATGCGATAGGTGCAAAGGTTTCTTCATAATCAATCTTCTCAATCTGTGAGAGGCCCTAGGCAACAAATATTGCCTTATACTTCTTGATGCTCCCATCAGCATCTTGCTTTACATTGTAGATCCATCTTGAACCTACCACTGATTTACCCACTGGCCTTGGAACAATCTCCCAAGCACTGTTTCTGACAATGGAGTCATACTCCTCAACCATGGCATCTACCCATGTGGGCTCTTGTGCTTATTCTTCAAAAGAAGATGGCTCTGTCATGATACACTTGCTCATAAGAGCCATGTATCCAGCAAATTGGTCAGGTGACTGTCTCTGTCTGCGCTATGATGTAGGGACTCCTACATTCTGTGCCGCATCAAGCTTTTGTCTCCCAGCTTCTGTGGTATGCCTTCTGCTTGTTCTAATGTTTGGTTCTACATGAGTGGACTCCTCCACTCCATGAATCTCCTCCTGTGGCTAATCCACATCTAGAGGCTCATATTTTGGAGCAAGTAGCTCCTCCTCTGTATGCAAGTGTAGCTCCCTCTCAAGTGACAACTTCAGGGCCTTCACCTCATTGAATTTTATATCCCGTCGCACCACAATCATCTGACTATTTGGAAAATACACACGATAATTATGGTGTGTTTCTGTGTACCCCACAAATATTCCAACTTCTACAGTCGGCTCCAGCTTCTTCCTGGCATCCTTTGTCACATGAATGTAAACAGATGAGGCAAAAATCTTCAAATGAGAAATATCAAGCTTCTTACCAGTAAAAGCTTCTTCAGGTGTACTCATGCCAAGTACTCTATGAGGACAACGATTTTTCACATAAACCGCAGTTTTGCATGCTTCCGCCCACAAGTGCATCGGTAGGCCCTGATCATGCAGCATAGCTTGTGTAGCACCCACGATCATTCTGTTCTTCCTATCTGCGACCCCATTCTGTTGTGGGTTATGAGGCGCTATGAGTTCTTTTCAAATTCCTTCTTTGCTACATAAGTCTTTGAATTTGTTCGAGATATATTCACCACCATTATCGCTCCGCAGAGCCTTCACTTGATTCCCCGACTCCTTCTCCACCAATTATTTAAACTCACAAAACTTTGAGAATGTTTCACTCTTCTTCTACATGAAGAAAATCCAGCATCTACGAGAATATTCATCAACAAATATAACATAATACCTTTTTTTTTTTGTTGAATAAACCGATAAAGGTCCACACATGTCTATGTGAATTCTCTCTAGGATCACCGAAGCACGGGTCTCCTTCTCATGAAAGGTGGTCTTCGAAAACTTACCCATAGTACATCCCTTGCACTAATATGACTATGCAAGAGTACCCTTGGGAATTCCAATAGAAATCTGCTGCAAAATCTTCAAGGTGCCATGGTGAAGATGGCCCCATCTCCTGTGCCATAATTCACCCTCATCTCGGCTCACCACTTCTTCTTCTTTGCCCATCATTGCAGTGCAACCATCTACCTCCAGCTTGTAGAGATTCTTAACTCAAATCCATATCCTCTTGGTTTTACCCATTGTTTTATGTAGTAGGAAAGCTTTACCCTCACCGAAAACAACGTCATAACCTCTGTCCTCCAACATGGCGACCGAGACCAAGTTCTTCTTTAGACCTTGAACATGCAAAACATCTTTCAACAGAAATGGTTTACCTGACTCCCTCTCAAAGGTAATGGTTCCAAAGCTGATTTCACTGTTTCTACCATTTTCGCCCATGTCTATATGCATTTGGAGATCCTTCTCCTCCAAGTCACTAAAAAACTCCTTGTCTCCCGTCATATGGAAGGAAACACGACTATCAAGATACCACACCGATCCCATTGCACTTGAAACCAAGCATGCGATCAAGGAGAAATCAAGTTCAGATTGCAAGGCTAAGACCTCACCAGCTGCAACTCCAACAGCCTTCTTGTTCTTCTTTTTCTGTGGGTAGTTAGTGGCGAGAAGCCCATGTTCGTGACAATGAAAACACTTCACCTTGGAAAAATCCAGCTTCTTTCCTTTAGCATCAGATTTTGTATGGGACTTCTTCCCCTTCCCTTTCCTTGCTTTGGTAGCTAAAGCAAAATTCTCTTCATCATCATTCTTTGATGAAGAGCCATCCCTAGTATTCTGCCTTATCTCCTCCTGCACAGATCTGACCAAAGTCGCTCCCAATCCAGTAGTTTCTCCTGTTCATTGATAGAGTCTTCGTACCTATGCCAACTCTTTGGAAGCCCAAGGAGAGCCAAGCTCACCAAGTCATAATCTGCAACTGTAATTCCCACACTCCCCATCTCATCCCTACATTGGACAAACTTCGTGCGATATTTTGGAATATTGTCGCCCTTCTCCATTTGGATTTTTTTGAGCTTATCTTTCAGCGCCAAATTCCTATGGTCACTGCTGCTTTGGAAAATATCTGTCAAAGCCTTCCACATTGAGTGGCTTTCCCATGAAGGCTTGACACAATATGGTCTTTCACACCTTCCAACAGAATTCTTCTTTTCTTCGCTACCTTCTTTTTCCATGCGTCAAGTAATGCAACATCGCCAGAAGTAGGCTTAGGAACATCGATATCGATGAACTCCTTCAGTCCATTATCTTCAAGCACCGCCTCCATCCTATCCTTCCAAGCTATGTATTTCGAGCTAACCTCAAGGGCATACTCTAAGCACAACCCATTGAAATCCATTTCAATGAATACTCAACCGTCGCACCAAAAAATTTCTGCAGCAAATTCGAATTGTTCACCAACAAAAAAAACTCTGCACCGCTTCACTATTGCAATCTCTAGTGAATAACAATGCGTCGATACCATGTAGAAATTTATTAATAATGATAGTATTACCGGATTCTCCTGATCTAAAAAATTAATCTTATGTTAAATATAGAATCCTTCCACTTAATTCTTTGCGGAAATTAAATTTCCAATTGTAAAACACAGTTGTTTAACGGGAAAGCTTAAAGCTAAAAACCCCAACGATCATATATTATGTATATTATTGGAATCATGTAACAATATCATACAAATATTAGTACATCAATCTCTCAGTACAATATAGAATCGTCACACACTGTCAATGTAGAAATTTGGATATCTATGCACCAGTTTATTGCCTCCTGACAGCCTGCCTCCACTACACAATCCCTGCTGAAGAAGACCTCTGAATGAATTCGAATTGGCCTTGTCTCGACTGTGCAATCCTCATTGGCATCTCCAATGTGTGTCAAATGCATTTAATGCACCACTATAGTCACAACAGATAGTCCATCTCACCCTTTCACCTATCTCTCCATTGGGTATCCACTAGAACTGACATGCAAGTAGTTAACTGTTGTATTTTTTCAGTTGCAAGTGAGTTATTAATTGTGAATTAATTAAATAATTAATTCACTAAACTCTCACTAGTGTATCTTCAGTTAGAACTAGATACAACTAGCACAACTGAGTTTAACTCACTTAACTGAGTTAAACTAAATAACAACTCCCATAACTACTCTTCCAACTCTGTCACAACTATGCCACTTCAGTTCTAACTGAGTCCTCCATGAATGAGTCACCAACCACCCTAGGAATTGCGTAATTCCTTCAACCCACTGATTTTCCAAATCTGTATACTAAAATAAAGTGCTACAAGAGAATAAGTTGATATGTATTGTCGGATTATTATTAAGGGATAATAATAGTCGACATGCATCTATTTTTAGATTAGCGATCTATAAATAGACTTCGCCCAATCTTCTAAAAATAGAATCTCATCTATTTTTCCAACTTGATCAACCATCTACAAATAGCATCCTGCAACTTATAGAATATGCTCACCATGTCTAAAAATAGACATACACCTAAAGATAGCCTACAGGCCCCACTTAGTGAAGGTGCTTAATTTTCACTAAGCTCATCATCTTGTTGAATCTCAACATCTTTGCTGGAATAAAAAACAACTTCTAGTATGAGAAAATTACCTTAAATGCCAAATTTAGGACTTCAAAATTGATAGTAAAAGCCTTAAATAATCAAATTTTATTTCTGCAATAATAAACACCGACAAAATCCCAAACAAAATCTTAATCGATTCGCAAAGCCTCATAATATGGAAGTTGGATTACACTTTTTGTCTTTTTTTGAGAAAAAATATATATTTTTAGAAGTTCTTCAACATTCGGCAAGCCAAAGAAATTATTTTGTTTAGAATTTCATTTTACAATAAAAATAAAACTTGTGAGAAATTTTATTAAATTTATATTACTTATTATTTTGAATTATTTTATTCAAATTTGATATGTTAACTTAGCAATTATTTGAGTGTGTGTTCTTTAAAAATCAAGGGATTCATAGAAAGCCATGTTTTTTAGCACTAGTTTATTCTTTGTCAACTTGGCATTTAAAAAAAAAAAAAATTGTGTTGCAACAATCTAGAGAGACTCTACTTCGATATCGTTAAATTTACAAAACCAACTAATGCATATCATAATTACTAGAATTTTTTGAACTGAAATAATATGAAAAATTATAGATTTTGAATATGTTTAGTTCAATGTTATTTTTCTCAACATATTAGTTAAAAACTAAAAATCTAAAAGCTACCCATTACAAAAAACAAACCAATGTAATGAACCATAATTTTTTCATATTTTTTACAATGTATTTTGGAAGATGCAAAATTTTGATTGCACTGAATCATAATGACCTTGAGAATTTTTTTGCAAACATTTTATTAGAAAATTAATTAAAATTAGTAAATATCTATGAAATTCCATAAAATTTAAATTTTCTTAAATTAGATTCAATTATGCAAATGGTGGTATTGGTTCTGAAAGTAAATTTGTCAAATGTGATGGAGTTTAACTATTCTGAAGTTGGATAAAGGTGATCAGAGACGAGCTGTTGTAGAGTTGCAGATGTACTAGTTTGGCCAAACTTGTTTTTGACGCTGTTGGCCGTTAATATAAACGAGAGAAGAGTTCGACCGAACTATTTTAAAATTTTGGCCGAAAATTAGTCACTAATTTCCGTCAGCCGCAAAAATAAAATGATGCAACCCTCCAAAAATAAATCGCCAAATGATATAAATAAATGAATCTGAAGCATTATTTTTGCACACTTTCTTCATTTGGACTGAATTTTCAAACTAAAACTTTTGGGCTGAATTTTTAAAGTAAAATTTTTTAGCTTAATTTTTAAAGGAAATTTTTTTGGCTCACTTTTTAAAGTAATTTTTTTTTAAAGTGTTTTGGGTTGAATTTTTAAACTGAGTTTTTTTTAAAGTAAGTCTTTTGTGCTAAATTTTGAAAGTGAGTTTTTTTGTCTAAATTTTGAAAGTGAGTTTTTTTGTCCAAACTTTGAAAGTGATTTTTTTCATCTAAATTTTGAAACTCAGTTTTTTTGCAGGATTTTGAAATTGACTTTTTTAATTTGGATTTTAAAAATTTACATAGGCTAAATTATCATGGGAAATCAAATAAATTGTAACAGAAAATATGCTCCAACAAGAGACCTTGAGGCTTGTAGAGAATACAAGAGAAATTATTACAAAAAAAGGAAAGAAGAACGCTCAAATATTGAAAGGGAAAATCAACCTCAACTAGAAGCTTAAGCAGGTATGTAAATGTAAATACTATAAATGATATTTAAAACTTAACCTAGTGTAGTGTGAGTTTTAATTTTTATTTGATGAAGTAATTTGAAAAATATTTTGCAATGTAAACAGAGAGGTATTCCTCATAACATTGATGATGAGATTGAAAATTTTGAAAGACAAAGTGAAAAATATAATGAAATAATGATTGATGGTGTTGTTGAAGATGTTGAAAGAAATTCAAGTGAAGAAATTGAATCACCACGTATGTATATATATGTCATGTGTATTATTGAAATTATACATATTTATTAGTTTCAATTTCATTCAAACTCTATTTTTTAATTTAATTATTTATTAAATAGCTATACCCATTTACATTTAATTTTCATATGTACAGATGAAATCAATATCGATGATGAGATGTTAGAAAATGTTGACACTTACACATATGTAGATAAAAAAATTGACCAAGTTGAACAAAATTTTGATCGTATAAAAATCACCATTGAAAATCGACATATTATTAAAGAATATCACTTTTATATCAGTGATTATTGTACACATGATACAAATTTTGTACAACATTGTTTTGATAAGATTTATGACTCATTGAAAGTTCGTGGGATAAAATTCAATGAATATTGGATATAGTCAGATGGATGCGCCGGTCAATTCAAATATTCACGATCATTATTTTGGTTGTTTCGTCTTCATATGAAAACCCACATTAAACATTGTTGGAATTTCTTTGAGACTGTTCATGGAAAAGGAGGACATGATGGTGCAGGGGCATGTTTAAAACAAGCACTTTGAAGATATCAAATGGACCACTCTGCAAATCGACTTGTCTGAGCTAAACAAGTTGTTCAATGGTGCATTGCTGCACTTTTATGAAACCAACTCCAAAAATAGAAGAAAAGAGAGATCAACGCTTTATAATTCAGCCACTTCGAGGAATAAACCTCCCTTTCATTACATAAATGATTAATTATTGGATGATACAAATGACAAAAACTCCTTTCTATATATATGAGTTCATGGGGTCACAATATAATCCTAGAAAACCTAACAATAATAATGTAAGGCCACAATAATAACAATATGGGGGTTACAGGGGTACAAAAATAACAATATGGGGGCTACAATAATAACAATAAGGGACTACACTAGTAATATAGGGACCTAACATGCCCCTCTCCTTCAAAAAGATGTTTTCCTCAACACTTGAGTAGCTCTAGATGCTTCTGTATAAAATTCTCACCCTCCCATGTAGAATCTTCAGTGGGTAAATTCTTCCACTTGATGAGATACTCTGAAATTGATCGATTCTGTAACTATCGAGTTCTTGTTTTTGTGGCTGCTTCAGGTTCCAAAATGATTTTTCCTTCCTCGTCAAGTTCTGGAAATATTGCTTGAACTGGAAGCTTGTCACCTATAACCTTATTTAACCATGAAACATGGAAAATTGGATGCACTCAAGAAGAACCAGGAAGCTCCAATTTGTATGCCATAGTACCAATCTTTTGTAACACCTTGTAAGGACCATAGTACTTTGGCGATAATTTATTATCCTTCTTAGCTTGCCTAAGGGACATTTGTTTGTATGGTTGTAGCCTTAAAAATACCCAATCTCCTACATCAAAACGTCTCTCGTTGTGGTGTTGATTTGCCTATTGTTTCATTCAGTTTTGTGCCAAATTTAGGTTATCCTTTAAGAGTTGGAGAACTTGTTGTTGATGATCGATGTGATCTTCCACTACTTGAAGCTTAGAATTTTCTCTTAAATATGATGTGATGGATGGTGGATGATATCCATAAAGTGCCATAAATGGGGTCATTTTTGCTGCAGTATGGAAGGAAGTGTTATACCACCATTCAACTAGAGGTAACCACTTGACCCATTGCGTTTGTTTATCAGATGCAAAAAAATGAAGATACCCTTACAAAAATTTGTTCACTATCTTAGTTTTCCCATCGGATTGAGGATGATAACATGAGCTATGAGCTAGTTGAGTACCCAAAGAAGAAAATAATTTCGTCCAAAAATTTCCAGTAAAAATTGGATCTCTGTCGCTTATAATAATCTTTGGGTTTCCATGTATCTTTTGAATTGTTTCCATAAATGCAATAGCAACTGTACTTTCTTTAAATGGATGATATAATTCACAAAATTGTGCAAACTTGGTGATTCTATCAACTACCACCATGATGACACTCTTTCCTTCGGACTTAGGTAAACCTGTGATAAATTTCATTGAAATATCCTCCCAACGTTGACCTGGAATGGATAAAGATTTTAGAAGACCCGAGGTCTTAATTGTCTCAACTTTATTTTGTTTTCAAACCAAACATTCTTCCACAAACATTTGAATATCATATTTAAGGTCATCCCAAAAAAATTATTTCTTCACCCTTTGGTAAGTTTTTAAAAATCCTGAGAGTCCTCCTAAGGGAGAAGTGTGCAATTTAAAAAGAATATTCTGTTTTAGCTAGGAATTATTAAAAATATATAAGTGATCTTTATACCATAAGGAATCATTTTTCTAACTAAATGTATCAAATGTACTAGGATCTTGCTGCAACTTTTGAATGAGTGTCCACACTTCTTTGTCCTTCTTCCAATCATCCCTTGCTTCGGTTATACAATCTGGTTGGATAATAGTAATGGCACAAAGAAATGCTTCCACCTCTTCATCCTTTATTGAGAGTGCATCTGCAACAACATTTAGCTTCCCTTTTTTGTAGATGATTTCAAAGTCATAACCCAACATATTTGTGACCCATTTTTGCTACTCTTCTGAAGATAGTCTTTGTTCCAAAAATTATTTAAGACTATCATGACCATTTTCTACCTTGAAGTGTTTTTCCATTAGGTAAGTTCCCCATTTCTTTAGTGCATGTAGTATTGCCAACATTTCCTTCTCATAAATAGATTTTTGTAAATACTTTCCTTTGATTGGACGACTTTCAAAAGCAACAGTTTTTCCTTCTTGCATTAAAACAACACCAATTCCATTTCCTAAGGCATCAAATTCCACAATAAATGTTTTTGTGAAGTCTGGCATAGAAAATGTTGGTGCTAGGGACATTGCCTCTTTAAGATTTTCGAAGGCCTTAGTTTCTTCCGGAGTCCATGAAAATGCATCTTTCTTCAATTATATTGTTAGACGTGCTTCTATTCTCCCATAATTCTTAAAAAAACTTGTGATAATACCCTGTTAACCCAAGAAATACTTGCAACTGATTTATGGTTGTGGGGAATTTCCATTCCTTAATGGCTTTAATTTTGTTAGGGTCTACCTTAACACCCTTGTGAGATACAATATGACCCATATATTCACTTCTTGTACTCCAAAGAAAAATTTGGATTTTTTTTCATACAATTTCTTCTTCTCCAATATTTTGAGCACCCTGTCAACACATTGAACGTGATCCTTTTAAGACCTACTATAGATTAGTATATCGTGAAAAAATACTAACACAATTTTTCTAAGGAAGGGTTTGAAAATGGAATTCATCAACCCTTGAAATTTAGAAGGTGCATTGGTAAGGCAAAAATGCATGACCAAAAATTCATAATGACCCTCATGAGTTCAAAATTCTGTTTTTGAAATATTTTCAGTCTTCATTCTAATTTCATGATATCCTAAATGAAGATCCAACTTGGTAAAATAAATTGTTAGATGTAATTAATCCAATAATTCTTCAATCACGCGAATGGGAAATTTATCTTTAATAATGAGCTTATTGAGCTCCCTATAATCTAGACACATGCGCCATGATCCATCCTTCTTGTGCACCAATACTATTGGAGCAGAGAAATAACTTTGACTCGGTTGAATTATACCAACCTCTAACATTTATGCAATCATACATTCAATTTCACTCTTTTGGTCATAAGGATATTTGCAAGGCCTGATGTTTGCAGGAACACTTCCTGGAATCAAATTAATAGCATGATCATGATCATGAATAGGTGGGAATCCTTTGGGAGTTTCGAACACCTTGGAATGATTGTCCAAGACTTTTTGGAGATCTAGAGAAATAGATGATTTTTATGTTGGAACTTCTAGTGAGCATAATTGTGCAATTAAGCCTCATTTTTCTTTCTTAAAAATATTTTTCATGACATTAGAGCTTATTGTCTTTCCCGTCTTCCTTGCAATGCCCCGTAATTCAGCTTCGTTTCCTTCCAAAACAAAATTCAAGAAAAGTTCTTGAAAATTAAAAGCTACCGTCCCCAAAGATTGTAACCATTGTAATCCTAGTAAAACATCAATGCCTCCCATTGGAATGGAAAGAATTGGAATATTCAATACATATTCCCCCATGGTTAGCTTGATATTATGGAATTTTCTAGAGAAATTTATAGTTTTTCCATTTTCAATCGTCGCTTGACATTCTGGTGTTGGGTATAGGAAGCAATTCAATTCCTTGGCTACCTTACAATGAATAAAATTATGGGTACTACACGAGTCAATCAACACTATTACATTTTTCTTCTTGATATGTCCTTCCATCTTGAAAGTTTGATGAGTGGTAATTCTTGCCAATGCATTACACGATATGGTCAGATTCATTTCTTCTTTCTCTAGGGTTGGTTCTCAGTGTATATCCTCTTCTTTTGAATTTTCTTGTTCATTTTCTTCCTCCTCTTCACAATCTATGTAAAATAACTTCTTCTCAGCACACTTATGACCTTTAGTTTAATTTTTATCACAACTATAGCAAAGCCCTTTTTCTCCTTTTTCTTCCAATTGTTGTGGTGTCAACCTTGTAGGTTGTGGGAGTTTAGGAGTAGCCACACTTCCATCTATATATACGTGAGTGGCAGGCTTCCTTGTTGCCATAATTCTACTTTCATTTTTTCTTGCCAACCTGAATGCCTTCTCCAATGAATTAGGTTCCCAAAGGCGAACCTCATGTTGGATGTTATCCTTTAAAGTCCCTATGAAGACATCAATCTTGTGTTCCTCTGGAATATCAGTTACCCTTATATTCAATTTTTGGAAGTCCTCAATGTGCTCCACCATTGTACCCTTTTGTTTGAGATTAATCAAGTGACTAAAGAAGGTGTTTCTTGCTCATTGCATCCTCATAATGTGTTATCATTTCCTCTGTAAAAATTGACCAAGTAAACTTTTTTTTACGAGAGAAAAGCCATCGATACCATACAAATTAATTTTGTTAGAAATGTAAAGTTGCAATGCGTACCTTTTGTGTGTTTTGCACAATAAGGAGATCAAAATATTTCTCCATCTTTGGTATCCATGTCACGGGATCCTTGCCATCAAAATTCCTTATATCCATATTTGGAAAATGGTGGGTCTTACATCCAACTTTAGAGTTTATGAAATCATAATTAACATTTATTTTGTTCTCATCATGATTTTCATGTACTACCTTTTTGCCATTAAGAATCATTTCTTTTATCAACTTTTTCAAACTTTCCTTAAAACCTTCCATGTCTGCTTTTAGATCATTATTCATGTCTTCCATGTTAGCTTCCATCTAATCCATCTTAGCTTTCATGTCATTCTTCAAACCATCCATATTAGCTTCCATGCCTTTCTTCAAACCATCCATATTACCTTCCACTCCTTTCTTCAAACCATCCATCTTAGCTTCTAGACCTTTCTTTAAAACGTCCATTTCATTTTTTGTTTCTCTTTGTGAGAGTGAAATTTGATGCACTTGCTCTTGTAATTTTTATATATCATGTTGCACTTCTTCCTCTTCATGAGTCATAGCAGAGCCTTCTGAGGGCTTAATGGGTGTTGAATTCTTTTTATGGGAAATTTTAGAACCCAATAATGATCTCTATGCTTGAATATGCCCTTGGAAACACTTCAAACTTATTTTTCAAAAAAGACTTATGCAATTTGAAAAAAAATGCACACCTTTTTCTTGCTTTGAGGAGCTTGATATTGAAACGGATGTATCTCTGTAATTTCGTATCCAAAAGAATTAATATTAGTTCTTGTCGTAGCCCTTTGATACTTCTGTCCAATGTTATAGGTCTTATATAATTTGGATTCTTTAAGAAAGAGTTATGCCCAATCTCCCACAACGACCTAAAGATGGATTGGTTCAGTAGAGCGAACTTGTACGACTTGCCACATGTCACTGAACTTCGTCCTTTAGCTCTGAAATTGATACACAGGAAACTAAAATCCATTTAATTTCAACCATGTTTTACAGAATTCCAATCTGCAGAGAGAGAATTATGAAAATTTTCCCAAGGTCACCTCTTTGAGATGAAATTCGGGAGGCTGAAAAAACCCTAACTTCCACAACTCATATCTCTGAAAATATTGCAAACCAATATCTGAAATTTTTACATGAAGTTTCATAGGATTTCATCGAAATGGGTTTTTTTTTTAATGTATGAACCCTTGTATAAAAAAAGTTATAGCGACAATTCCACAATGACCTGTTTGAAGTAGCGAAACCCTAGAATCCAAAGCTCTAATACCAAATGTTATGAAACCAACTCCAAAAATAGAAGAAAAGAGATATCAACGCCTTACAATTCAGCCACTTTGAGGGGGAAACCTCCCTTACATTACATAAATGAATAAGTCTTGGATGATACAAAGGACAAAACCTCATTTCTATATAGAGGAGTCCATGGGGTCACAATATAATCCTAGCCGACCTAACAATAATAATGTAAGGGAACAATAATAAGAATATGGGGGTTACAGGGGTACAACAATAACAATAAGGGGGCTACACTAACAACAATAACAGACTACACTTGTAATATAGGAACCTAACATCCACTAATCCATGAGACTAATCCATCAAGGGAAGTACAAAGGTACATGTACATGTATACAAATTAACTAGCATATATATCGAACTTTAATATATGATCTAATTTTTATTAAATTCCTAATTTTAAAAATTTTAAAATTCTAAATGTTATTTATCACAATGATTAATATATAAATTGTATTTTAAATAAGTTGATATTTATATTCTTGTTTGAATTTTCCATATATGTTTTTTTGGCATATTAGAGTCCAAGAAGTGGACATATCGATTGCATATGAATCTGGAACAGTAAAAGGGACCAAAAAATTGCATTTAATGAAACAAAGGAGTACCAAAATGTGTTTTCATTTTATAAAAGAAAATATTCTTGTTTTTCCATGTTTTCATAGAGGACACACAATCCTTTGATGTTTGTGAAAACAATATGTATGTAAAATATTGGCAACATACAAAACTAAATACAAAGGGAAAATTTTAGTTGCAATCTTAGAAGAGATAGAATTAGAGGAGACTAAAGTATTATCTGAAAGCGATCGAGTTGATGATCTTGTTATAGAAGGTAAAATTTCAATTTATTTCTTCATGTTAATTATGACATGAATTTAAACTTGTTTTATTGTGCAAGAGATGTTTTTGATGTAGTTTCATCTATTAACAACCTAGAAAATGTCAAGTATTATTTGATGAAGTGAACTGAACGAAAGATGAAATTATTGGAAGACTATGATGATAACGGTTTTATATATGAAAGAGGGTCTATTATACTGAAAGGTTATTTTTTCCAACAAATTGAGAGCAATGTTTACTTTCAATGCTATGAACCTGATGTCAGAATTTATTAATATATTCACTTGGTGTGTAGAGCACGCATAAAGTTGATAGAAGTTAAATCAAAGAAAAAATTAAAGTTAAGAATTGGAGAATGTAAAAATATGACCATGAATGGATAATTGGGGATGTCATTCCATTAGAATTTTTTTAATTGAACTTCCCAACAATTTCTTCTCCTTGGATTCATCTTTGAGAACCTAGAGTTAAAGTACATTGTTAGCCTCTTTTTTCGTGTACTCTTAAGTTGTACCTTCTTAATAATGTATTGAGTTACAAAGTTATATGTATATTTCCTGTTATGTACAAGTGTATTGAGGATTTTATTCTATTGATATTAGGTTTGCATGCACGACACATAATTTATATGTACATACATTATCTGGTCTTAAAACAATGTTACCGATGAAATAGGTAACCGCACTATTACCTACTTTTTTCTCGTAGCATAAAAAGCACCCGATTTTGAAAAGTGGTGATGCAGAATCACCTCTTTTTTTTTTTTTAGCACATTTTTTACACTCTAATATTTTTATTTATGAAGTATGTATATTTGTTTTAAAATGTTAGTGATTTTCATGCTAATTTTGAAACGTATTGATGCAGCATCAACTTTTTTTTTTTAGAGCAGTGATTTTCATGCTAATTTTGAAACGTATTGATGCAGCATCGACCTTTTTTTTTTAGAGTGGTGATTTTCATGTTGGTAATAAAACAAAACACTTATATATATATCACTTATATATATATATATATATATATATATATATATAAACCAATAAAAATGTAAAAAGAAACAAAATTAACTCGTAAAAATAAAAAATTTAAACAAAAATAAATAAATAAATAAAATATTCGAAAATTATATCAAAAGAAATGACAAATTTTGAAAAAAAAAACACATAATTTAAAGAAAAAAAACAAAAGCTAACAAAAAAAATTTATAAAAAAAATATCAAAAACATTTTTTTCTAAGTTATTAAAAAAATCCATATAATTAAAAAAAAAATTAAATAGAAAATTTAAAAATAATTTAAATTACAAAATTAAAATTTAGAGAAAAAAAATAAAATACAAAAAATAAAAAAATACATTTTAAATTTTAAATTAAAATAATAATAATAATAATAATAAGAAAACAAAAATACAAATTTTAAAATTAACAAAAAAAAACAAATAAAAAAAAAACAAAATTTAAAATTGAAAAAGAAAATTAAAATAAAAGAATTATAATAAAAAAACTATCATTAAAAAACAAAAAAAAATGAAAAAAACCATGTGCAAATAATTAAAAAACAAATATCCATAAATTTGCTGTTTTTTTTAAATGAAACAATTTATAAATTTTAAAAATAAAAAACCAAATAAACTAAAAGATTTAAAAAAAAATTAAATTAAATTAAATTAAAATTTAATGAATAAATTTCAAATTTTAAAAAATAATTAATCTAAAATATTAAATTAAAAAAAAAAAAAACAAATTAAATTTAAAATAAAAAATTTGAATTAAAAAAAATAATAATTTTAAATTTTTTGAATTTAAAAAAAAAATAAAAAAATAAAAAAATAAAAGAATTTTTTGATCATGGTGGCGCCACCAGTCGGCCTCCCGCCCAGGTGGCAGCGGAGGCCAGCCGCTGGGCGGGCGGGGGCTGCAGTCCCCTGCTCGCCCAACAGCCGGCCTCCGCTGCCCCCTGGTCGGGAGGCCGATTCCAGGAATCGCCCTCCCACAGCGGTAGGCTGATTCCGGGAATCGCCCTCCCGCAGCAGGAGGCCGATTCCGGGAATCGCCCTCCTGCCGCGGGAACCCGATTCTGGGAATCGCCCTCCCGCGGTGAGAGGCCGATTCCGGGAATCGCCCCCCCGCGGCCAGAGGCCGATTCCAGGAATCGCCTTCAGACTGATTCCGGGAATTGCCCTCCCGCCACAGGAGGCTGATTCCCGAAATCGACCTCCTGCCGCGGGAGGGCGATTCTCGGAATCGGCCTCCCGCCTAGCGACCGGCCTCCGTCGTCACTTGGGCGGTAGGCCGATTGGCGGTGCCACAACAATCATTGTTTTTTTTTTTTTAATTTAATTTTTATATTTGAACTTTAATTTGTTTTAATTTGTTTTGTTTTTTTTTAAATTTTTTTTTTAAATTTTATTCATTTTTTTGTTTTTAATTTTTTTTTCTAAATTTTGTTAATAAATTTTATTAAATTTTGTATTTTTTTTATTTAATTGGTTTTTTTTTTCATATTTTTTATTATTATTAAATTTTATGTTTAGTTTTTTCATTTAATTTTTTAAAATTTAGTAAATTTTGTATTTTTATTTATTTATTTATTTGATTTAATATTTTTTTTTTTTTTTTTTTTTTAATTACATAAAATTTTTATATATATTTTTTTATTTCAATTAAAATTTTGTATTTGAAATTAGATTTTTTTAAGTTAAACTTAATATTTTCAAATTAATTTGTTTTTTGTTTTATTTTTTATTTAATATATTTTATTTAATTTATTTTTTTCAATTTTTCAATTTTAATTGATTTTTAAAGTTTTTTAACTTTTATTCTAACAATATTTTTTGTTCTTTATATTTAAAATTTAATTTTTTTCAAAATTTATTTGTTTATTCATTTATTTATTAAAATTTAATATTTTTTTTAATTTAATTTTTTATTTTAATATTAACATTTTTTTTTTAATTTAATAAATCTAATATATATATTTTTAATTTAAGTTCATATATAAATATTTTATTTTTTATAATTTAAATTTAATATATTTTTTAAAATCTATTTGTTTTCTTAATATATATTTATTTAAATTTAATATTTTTATTATATTTTTTTTTCATTTTTTATTTTTAATTAATTTTTCATTTTTTTTACTTTTAATTTCAATAATGTTTTTTTTTTTAATTTTTATTTTTAAATTTTAAATTTATTAAAATTTAATATATTTCTTTAAATATAATTTTTTATTTTAAAATTTAATTTTTTTTTTTTTTAATTTAATAAACATTTTCTTTTTCTTTTTTAAATTTAATTTCTGTATTTTATTTTTTATAATTTCTTTCTTTTTTAACTTGTTTTTCTTTTTAATTTAATATTTTTATTTTGTTTTTATTTTTATTTTTTTATTTCTATATATTTTGAAATTTTAATCTTTAATTTTCTTTTAATTTTTAATTTTTTAATTTTTTTTTTCTTAAATTTTAGTTGTTTTTTTTAATGTTTGAATTAAAATTTATATTTTGTTTTTATTTTTATTTTTTATTCCTATATATTTTTAAATTTTAAGCTTTAAAATGTTTTTATTTTTTAAATTTATTTTTTTTCTTAAATTTTAGGTTTTTTTTAATGTTTGAATTTTAAAAATTAAAAAATGTTATTTCTATTTTTAAAAAAATGTCAAAAATATGACAATTTTTTTTTTTTTTTGTTATTCAACAGCCAACCGTTTTGTTTTGAGGGTGTTTTTTTCAATCTCTTTTAAAGGTAACAATTTTTTTTTAGTGTTAATTTTATAAAATGTTGAAATTTTAATTTAAAAAACCATGCGTTCGAATACTTTTTTTTGTTTTGGGGGTGTTTTTTCATGTTTTTGAGTCTTTGGCTATTCCCGCTTTTGGAGGTCGTTACCTATTTCATTGATAATGTTGTTTACTTGACACATGGAAAGAGAAGGCGTCAAGGTCGAAGGACTCGTTGAAGGTGTACGAGACCGTTGTCTCATGCTCATGTGAAAGCCACTCCACATGCTATGTGGAAGGCTTTGATGTGATATTTTCCAAAGCAAGCTATGACCATAGGAAATTGGCACTGGTTATGTTCAAGAAATATCAAGATGGGAAAAGGATGACAATATTCCAAAGTATCTCACAAAGTTTGTCCACGCGGACTGTCCAGATGTGTGGTAATCACCGCTCATGATGATTTGGTGAGCTTGGCTCTTTGGGACTTCCAAGAGTTGGCATAGTTATGAAGACCTCCTCAACGTATGGGGAAATTAGTCGATTAAACACCCGGGTCGGATCTAGTGTAGGGGTTTGTACAACAACTAAAATACGGATCTTGATCAAACCATGATAATAATATAATCGTGTCGGGTCACAAGGAAAGGAAGGGGAAGAATTCCACTCAAAACTCGGTTCAAAGGCAAGAAGTCGGGATTTTGTCCAAGATAAATGTAAGCTAATTGCCACAAACATGGGCATCTCGTGCCACCAACTACCCATAAAAGAAGAAGAACAATAAGGTTAAACACAGAGCCCAAGTTGCCGAGGTTCCTGTCTCTATGTACAACTTCAACTTTGATTTCTTTCTGCATGCTTGGTAACAAGCACATTGGGATCCATGTGGTATCTTGATAGTGGTGCTTGCTTCACATGATGGGAGATAAGGATATTGAATGGCTTGGAGGAGAAGATCTCCATGCATATAGAGACTGCATCATGGACATACAGTTGCGATCGACATTCGTACCATTACATTTAGATGGAACCCAGGCCATTTCAATTGAAAATGTTACATGCTGGGTGTTTGAAGAAAAACTTGGTCTCAGCTAAGTATGATGGAGGAAAAGTCGGAGTGTGATGTTGTTTTCAAATACAACCTTTCCTTCACATAAAACAATGAGCTGAAGCCAGAGTATGGGGATTCAAGTCAAGAATATTCACAGATGGAGGGAGACAAGCTGTAATCGCCATGATGGGTAAAGCAAAGGTGGTTTAGAGGCAAATATTGCACCTGTAATTGGGCCATCCTCATCATGGGAGCCTTGAAAGTAATGCACAAATATCTACTAGACTTCAATGGGATCACTTCGCTTAGATCATTGTGGGCATAAAATTAAAGGGGAAGTATGTAAAGTCCACTCTTAATGAAAAGGATAACTATGTTTCGATGATCCTAGAGAGAGTTCATACAAATGTGTGTGGAATATTCTTTGGTTACTTTCCAACAAAACAAATGATCATATTTTGTTGACGAATTTTCTTGTAAATGATGGATATTATTCATGTCCAAGAAGGATCAAACATTCTCAAAGCTATGTGATTTGGCATTGCTGAGTAGGTCAGAAACAAGTGAAGGCTTGCTGAGTGATAATGGTGGAGAACACATCTCAAATGAATCAACACCAGGTAGCAAAGAAGGAACCAAGAGTATATAATGGCTTCCCTGTCCTTCACATCAAATGGAGTTGTGAGATAAAGAATAAAATTTGACTGCAGGGGCAAAGATGAGCACTGCATGATCTACCAGCCAATGTGGCTCAGAATACAATGTATTATTCGAAACAGGCAAAATTGTCCTCATAGAGTAATTGGCATGAGTACACTCGAAGAAGATTTACTAGTAAGAAACCAGATGTTTCTCACCTAGAAGATTTTTGGTTCATCTCACAGTGTGCATGTGACCAAGAACGCCGTGAAGAAGTTGGAGCCAACTCAAGCTGATATTTTGGGGTGTTGCTGCAACACACCATAAATTATCATATGTGCATTTTCCTAGAACAACTATTAATCGTTATGCAACAGGATATAAAATGGCAAGGAGGGGAAAGCCATGTGGTCACGTCGAGAGGAGAAGGGACTTATATTCGGGAGAGGAACTACTAGTTCCCAAAGATGAGTTCTAGACAGATATTATTTATTAGATATGTCCAAGAGGCAGATTCCTCCTCAATGAGATAAAACATCGGGTCTGGGCAGACATATCACAAAAGATGAGAGGCAATGACTTGATTTTACCAGAGACTGTAGGGAGCTCCCTACTTCAAAGAAAGAATGTACAAAGACAGAACTAACTTAGTCACTAGATACATAGCCTTCATGAGAAAATATATTATCACCGAGCCACCTTTTCAGAAGAAAGTTCATATCACATGGGTAGATGCATGGTGGAGGAGTATGGACTCATTATCGAAACAGCCTGGGAAATTGTTCCAAGGCTAGCTGATAAACTCGTTGGTAGGTTCAAGATGGATGTACAAGGTAAAGAAAGATGCTAGTGGGAGTGTTGAGAAATACAAGCACATATTTGTACCTGTATTGTCACGTACTGGCGAGATTGATTATGAAGAAACCTTTGGAACCGCGATATATCTTCGACAAGGGATCATTCTTTCCTCTCAACACAAAGGGGTTGGTGCATCTACCGACGGATGTGAGAACGGGCCTCAATGGGACTCGCTGAGGAAGAGGTCGACAGAGAAACCGTGATCGAGATCTTTAGCGTTGAGTCGACATTTGTGTATATTATTGTAGTGAATGAAGCAAGCACCCCGTGCTTGCTACACTCATATAGATAGCTATTTCATTGACCCGAGCTCACCAAGAGTGAGTGCTGATGAAAAAAATCCCTATAACAAATTATGGTGATGGGTAATATTTTAATTGTTGTCATTTATTTTGATGATTTAATACCGATTAAGATGTGCAACAGAGCACACTCATGCAAGGAGGCCCTCACAAAGGAGCCTAGATGAAGACAGGCCCTTCATTATTTCCTGGATTGGAAATATATAAAGCAAGATGGTAATTTTTTTGTGTCTCAAGTTGAAAGTATGCAAGTGAGGATATTCTGTGAAGTTTCACATGGAGGACTCAGAACCGAAGTGAGGTCACTTCTTCCGGTGAAACCAGAGGAGGATGCTACATCCGAGACAGGATGTTCGCTCTATCAGCTATAGGTTTCGCTAATGTATTTAGTGAATACTTCTACATTCAGACATAGCCAAGGCAATAACCACCTTAGGCTGGCATGGTTGAACATCCAAACACATGGCACGTCCTCAATACACATAAGCATTTGAGGCATTGCAAGGAAAGATGGATGAGGGTGAAGTTGCATGGCTTCACGGATGCGCATTGGTTCTCGGCATATCCTCTTTGGCCATTCTTCTCATTTTCTTCTTCCTCTTCACAATCTATGTAAAACAATTTCTTTTCTCAACTTTACACCTTTAATTATGTTGCTATCACAACTATAGCAAAGCCCTTTGCTATTTTTTTTTTCTTCCAATTTTTAAAGTTAACCTTGTAGGTATGTGTCTAGGTATGGCAAACACTTCTGTATATTTATATATATGTGAGTATGTGCTTCCTTGTCGCCATATTTTACATCTAATTTTTCTGCCAACCCCAACTAATTTTTTCCAATGAATCAGTTCCCAAACGGGAACTTCATGTTGGATGTTATACTTTTAAATTTCTGCGAGAATAAATCCTCAACCTATGTCTTTCAGAATACCAACTTACATTCAGTTTTCAAGTCACCAATGTGTCTGTTCCACCTAACCCTTTTGTTTGAGATTTGATTAATGGCCAAAGAAGGTGTTGCTTTGTATCCTCATAATGTGTTGCCATTTCCTCTATAGAAATTGATTAAGTGATAATTGTTTTATGTGGAGCAAAGATATAATACAAATGTATTTTTCAAATGTAAAGTTGCAATGAGTACCTTTTATGTGTTTTTCACATTATAGAGATCAAAATATTGCTCCATCTAGAGTATCCATGTTAGGATCCTTGTCATGAAACTTTCTATGATCCATATTTAACATGGTGGCTCTTCCATCCAACATTAGAGTTTGTAACCATGATTAATATTTATTTTTTTATCATCATGAGTTTCGTCACTATTTCATTAGGAAACATTTCTTGCATCAACTTTGCCAAACCCTTCGATGTCTACTTAGGTCATTCTTCATGTTTTCCATTTTTCATTTCATCATTTCCATGTCATCAACATTTCAGCCAACTTCTGTGTCATCTAAGTAATAGCTTCCTATAACACATTTCCATCTAGGTTCACGCTTTTCTTTTCAAACTCTCATTTCATTTTTGTTTCTGTGACAGCCTTTCTTTATAATTTGAGAAGGTCATGTTGCCTTTTCACCAGAGTCATAAAGGCTTAATGGTATTGAATTATTTTAGAGGCATTAAACTAAATACTATGTCTATTTTAAATGTTGCTTTATTGAATTTCACCTAATTTTTTTCAAATCGTAGACTATGTATCAAAATACACATGCTTTTATTATAAACAACATGAAATCAATAATTTGATTTCGTGATCTCAAATATTCAGATATTTAATTTATGAGAGCCCCTTCAATTTCAAATTTGGTTCCACCGTATTTAGATTTCAGTAAAAATATACAAATATCCTGGCAATGACCTACAGTAATTATGATTGTTTGTGAGGTGACTTTGTATATATGTTATACGTATGAAGTTTTTCCTCTTTGTTTTCAAATTGACATGCAGAGAAATGCTAAATTTTGTGTACTTGCATGTCTTTAATTCCAATCCATTTTGTCGAGAGAGAGCAGATGATTTTTCCACGGTCCCTCTTTTGAGATGAAACCCTGGTCGCTCAAACTCCAAAAATTCCATAGACCCCATATCCGAAAATATTGTGAATCAAGCTCTGAAAATTATGCCACATCGTTTCTCGCATCGTAGCTTCGCTATGTTAAAATTTTAGCTTTTTTAACTCCTATATAAAAAACATTATAGTGAAAATGCCACGATAACTCAATAGTGCTAAATCATATTTCAAAATTTCAATGTCAATACATCCTTCAGTATTGGGGAACCAAGACTGAAATTTTCACAATGTCTTCACACTCTGCTGCTTCTGGCTCATTAACTTTAGCTTTCCTCTCGAGCTTTCCTAGAAAATCGTTATAGTGAAAATCACGATGACTTGTTTGGAGCAGCAAATTCTAGAATCCAAAGTTTCATACCAAATGTTATGAAACTAGCTCCAAAAATAGAAAACAAGAGATCAACGCCTTATAATTTAGCCACTTAGAGGGGGGAACCTACATATTACATAAATGAACAATTCCCGGATGATAAATGACCAAAACCTCCTACATAAGAGTCCATGGGGCCACAATATAATCCTAGTCCACCTAACAATAATAAATGTAAAATAACAATAACAATATTGGGGTTACAGGGTATAACAATAACAATAATGGGGCTGCACTAATAAAAATAAGGGACTAAACTAGTAATATAGGTACCTAAAAGTATGTTTAGGTGTAAGTCTATTTATAATGGAATTAAAAAAATTCTATTTATAGTGGAAGTCTATTTATAGATGGTGAGAAAATTATATTTATAGATGATGTTCTATTTTTAGGTATATGTGCGAAGTCTATTTACAGATCGTATGCCTAATATACTACGATTATTATTATCCCTTAATAATAGTTGGACAACAAATATTAATATATTCTCATGGGAGTGCCACTGAAATCGCTTAACTAAAGTGGAAAACCGAAGTAGGTCAAGGAATTTCTAGTTATAAGGTTGGTCAGGATACGAAGTGGGACTTGGTTGTAACCGAGTGATTCAAAGATGTAATAGACGGATGTATTGCGAGAGTTTTAAAGTAGCGGAACTCGCTAAGTGAGTTAAACTCAATTGTGCTAGTTGTGAATCGAAGATACAATATTGAGAGATCAATGAACTAAATACCAAATTAATTCACATGAGTGATCTCACATGCAATCGAAGATTACCATATGCATGTAAGATCTAAAGGAGACCCAATGTAGAGGTAGGAAAGAGATAGTTGACTATTAGTCAGGCCATATTGGATTTCACACTTGCAAGCCAAAAACACGTTGGATATGCTCATGATTGGTGCACTAAGGAGTGTGAATGATTGCATCGAATTGGTCTTTGTAATCAAATTGATCAGCATAAAGGAGGTAGGTCATTATGAGGCAGTAATTTGGCTAAGGCATTTGTCAATTTTTTGCAAGGCAATGTGAGACAATTGTATATTGTACTAAGAGGCATTGGATTAGATTTGTGTATGAGATTGTTTTATGATCCATTATATATACATAATATATGATAATGGGGTTTTTAGCCTTAATATTTCTGATAAAAATATATGTTATGTTTGAATGATCTTTCTTTCGTGTGTTTGCAACTGGTGACCATGTTTTAAATTTCATGAAGAATTTTTGTAGAAGCGATTATGTATTTAAGAGTGGCACATAATTGCTAGTTCAGAGAATATAGGCACACATAATTGTATTAAAATTTCTACATGGTATCAAATAAGAAAGAATATTGCAATTTTGAAGCAGTGAGCGTATTTGTTGGTGGAAACTCATTCAAATTTGCCGCAAAAATTTTTGGTGCGACACATTGAGTAAACATCGAAATGACATTCAATGGTTTGCAACTAGAGTATGAACTTAGGAATTTTAAATGCATTTCAAGAAGGACAGGATGGAGACGGTGTGCTTTTGAAGATAATGGCTTGAAGGAATTCATCTATAGTGATGTTCCTAAGCCCACTTCGATGGATGTTGCATTACTTGATGCATGGCAAAAGAAGGCAGTAGGAAGGCGAGAAGGATTTTGTTGAAGGTGTATGAGACCACATTTCCTCAAGCCTTCATGGGAAAGCTACTCCATATGCTATGGAAGGCTTTGATGGATATTTTCTAAAGTAGAGTGACCATAGGAAATCTTATGTTGAAGGATAAACTCGTAAAGATCAAGATGGAAAAGGCGATAGTATTCCAAAGTATCTCACAAAGTTTGTCCAACGTTCAGATCAACTCGGGAGGTGAAATTTATCGTTTTCGATGATGATTTGGTGAAATTGGCTCTCTTGGGACTTCCTAAGAGTTGTCGCTATGAAGTGTTTGTCAATGACTCGGAAAACTATTATATCGGGGAACAACCGGGTCGCAGCTAGTGCAAGAGAAGTTCGGTGGAAAACCAAAGATCGTTCTTCATGAAAGCACATGATGATGAAGAGGATTTTTATTTGTCTTCCATGGCAAGGAAAGGAAGGTGAGAAATTCCACCTGAAACCCGAGTTCAAAGGTGAAGAAGTTGGATTTCTCCAAGGTAATGTGTTTTCACGGTCACGAACATGGTACCCCACTAACTACCCATAGAAGCAGAAGAACAATAAGGTTGTTGGAGTCAAGCGAACAAAACCTTTGCCTCACAATTTCAACTTGATTTCTTTTACCGCATGCTGTAACAAGCGTACTGGGATCATGGTGGTGTCTCGATAGTGGTGCTTCCTTCCACATGACTTCGGGAGATAAGGATATTTAGTGACTTTGAGGAGAAAGATCTTCCAGATGTACATAGAGATAGGCGATGATGATGATACAAAGGAATTGAAATTGGTAACATTACATTTGAGAGGGAGTTAGGTAATCCATTTCAATTGAAAATGTTATGCATGTTCTAGGTCTAAAGAAAACTTGGTCCTACCATATGTTGGAGGACAAAGTCTATGATTTTGTTTTAAGCGCGATGGAAAATCTTTTCCCGCGACATAAAAATGAGTCAAGCCAAGAGTATAGGGATTCGAGTCAAGAATCTCTACAATATGGAGGTATAATCTTGGTACCCTCCATCATGGCACAAGAAGGTGACAAGATTATGTGAATCATGGCACATGCGCTTAGGCCATCCTCATCATGGAGCCTTGCAACTATGTAGCAAATATCTACCAGAACTAAATGGGATCACTTTCTAAATGACCACCCAAGTGTTTCTCCACCATGGGGAAGTATGTAAAGTCCGCCTTTCTTGAAAGGGAGAACTTTATGCTTTCCCAAGATCCGCAGAGCCTGCAGCAAAACGTAAACATTATCTTAGTTTCTTTCAACAGAAAACACGGCACAGTGTTATTTTGTTAATAATTTTTTCATAAATGATGGATCTTCTTCAAAGTGGTGAAGAGTGACCAAATATCTTCAAAGTTATGTGATTTTAAGGCATTAATATATGAGCAAAAAGAAACTGAAGGGCCATGAGTTGATAATGGTGGAGACCATTCCAACGAATTCAAATACCCTCTTGAAAAAGAAGGAATTTGAAGATAACCCAGGTTCTTCGTAATCCCGTTTAAAATGGAGTTGCAGAGAAGAAAAGAATGACCATGGGGCGCACGAGCATCGTTGCATGACCGCGGCTCACTAATGCATTTGTGGGTGGAAGCATGTAATATTCGTTTAGGCAAACTGTTGTCCTGTTGTAACTGGTATGAGGCACCCAGAATATTTTTCTATAGGGTAAGAAACCGATGTTTCTCACTTTAAGATTTTTGGTTCATCCGTTATATGCACCACAATGTCATAGTTAGCTGGTTTGAATGCCAAGTTTAGACATTTGTGTATAGTAGAAACAACTTAATAATTATCATCTATATTTTCCTAACAACAAATACACGCTATGAGCATGTATAAAATTTGATGAGGTGAAAGCCATGTGGTTGCCGCCAGAGGAGATGGACTTCCGTACATGAGAGGAACTGTTGGTTCCCAAATATGAGTCTCTAGACGAGATCGACCACAGAGGAGGCTCATGGATTGAGGAATCCACTATGTAGAGCCAAACATCAAAACTTGTAGAAGGTATACCACAGAGCCGAGAGGCTACGACGGATGTCGCGTAGAATGTAGGAGCCCCCACTGAGCATAACAAACAAAGATAGCTCCGGACCGATTTACCGGATACATGGCTTGGTGAGCAAATATATTATGATCAAGCTATCTTGTTTTCGTAAGAAGTGATGTCCTACATAACAGATGAAATGGTGGAGAGTATGACTCCATTGCTGGGGCAGCTGGGAAAATTGTTCAAGTCACGGATAAACTAGTGGTATATTCAAGATGGATCTGAAGGGCGGCATGTCGGTGTATGTTGACAGCCGTGGTGGCCATTTGTGGCCCGGTCCGTCATAGATCGAGGGATTGATTAAGAAGAAAATCGTGCACCGTCACAACAATATCCTTCCACATGACCATCCTTTCTCGCTCGCCGCAAATTCCGCTGGCGCATTCATCATATGGATGTGAAGACTAGGTTTCTAAATGGGATCATTGAGGAAGAGGTTTACATATAGAGAATTCGAACGATTTGAGATCTAAGAAGGAGTCAAAGGCAGGCAGTACTTGAAAGATCATTGTGGGCTCAAGGAAGCACCCCGTGCTTGGTACACTTGGATAGAGAGCTATTCCATCGTACTTGGTTTCAATGATTGAGCAGATGCAAACCCATACCAAATTATGGTGGAGTGGCAAGATTTAAATCATTTTTTTCTTTATGTTTATGATTTAATACCGATCATAGCGATGAGCAATCGATACACTCATGTAAGAATGACATCACAAAGGAGTTCGAGATGAAGGATAAGGGCCTCCTCTTCATTATTTCCTCGGATTGGAAATATGGCAAAGAAGATGGTGAAATTTTTGTGTCTCAAGGGAAGTATGGGAGACACTGCAAGTTTCTGTATTGAGGACTACAAACCTATGGATACCTTCCAAGAAATCGGAGTGAAAGAGCATCGCTTACATCTAGAGATGTATTTGATGTGCTACCGTCTATGGACAATAGTGGGTTCACCAATGTATATAGTGAATACAAGACCATACATATGCTATGTAGTGAAGCATCTTAGTCAAGCGATGTATACCAACCAAGCTCTTTGGATGGCGGGCAAGGATGTCATGAGATACCTGCGGGGAACATATTAGTATGTCTTGTGTATAGATATATGTGGATGAGGTAAAGTTTTGTGGCTTCGTTGACGATGTTGGTTCGGTGTATATCCTTCTTGAAGATTCTTTCTCATTTTCTTCTTCCTCATCAAAATATATGTAAAATAATTTCTTCCCAACACACTTATGACTCATCGCATTTGCTATCACAATCAGAGAAAATCCCTTTTTCTCTTTTTCAAGAATTGTTGTGTGTCAACCTTGTAGGTTATGGAAGTCTAGAGTAGCAACACTTCCATACTTACATATGTAAGTGGCAGGCTTCCTTGTCACCATAATTTTAAATTCAATTTTTCTTGCCAACCCGAATGCCTTTTCCAACAATGAATCAGGTTCCCAAACGTGTCTGATGTTGGATGTCGTACGAAAGTCCCTATGAACAATCTTGTTTTCCTCTCGGAATACTCTGCCATCTCTTATATTCAATTTTTGGAAGTTAATGGTCCACCACCAACCCTTTTGTTTGAGATTTACCAATTGTTGAAGTAAGGTGTTGGCTTTTTGTATCCTCATAATGTATTATCATTTCCTCCACAAAAATTGATCAAGTGATAATTGTTTTACATGATCAAAGTTTACCTATATATCATACAAATGTATTTTGTTGTAAATGGAAGTTGCATGCGTACCTTTTATGTGTTTTGGTACATTATTGAGATCAAAATATTGCTCCACTCTTCCACCAAACATTAGAGAGTTTATAAAATCATGATTAAAATTTATTTTTTTCTCATCATGAGTTTCCTCTACTATATTTTTTCCATTTGGAAAAATTTCTTGTATCAACTTTGCCAAACCTTCTATGTCTACTTTTAGATCATTCTTCATATTTTCAATTTTATCATCAATTTTGCTTCCATGTCATCCATATTAGCTTCCATGCCAACTTCCATGCCATCCATACTAGCTTCCAAAACCATTCATCTTAGAATCCACGCCTTTGCTTCAAAACTTCCATTTCATTTTTTGTTGTTTTTTGCGATAGGTGCACTTTCTCTTATAATTTTGATATCTCATCTTGCATTTCTCTTGCCTTCATGAGTCATAGTAGAGCCTTATGAAGATTAATGGGTATTGGAATTATTTTTAGAGGCATTTTAGAACCAAATACTAATATCTATTCTTTAATATGCCATTCGAATAAATTCAAACTAATTTTTTCAAACGAGACTTATGTACTTAAAAAAAATACACAACTTTTTCATTTTGAGGAGCTCAATATTGAACCGAATTATCTCTCGTGATTTTGGCTCTTCAATATCTAAAATTGGGTTTTGGCAAAGAGTCTTCCAAATCTTCTTTTAAAATTCTAGAGGTCTAACCTTATTTGGATTATTCAAGGCAAAGATAGTGCCAAATATCCTACAATGACCTAATTATGGATTGGTTCACGTAGCAATTAGGGTATACTACGTGTCATTGTTTCCTCCTCTCGCTCTAAAATGATACAGAGAAAACCAAATTTTGCGGGGTACTTGTACAATTTTATGCACCCAAATCCAATGGTCGCAGAGAGAGAGTTACGATGATTTTTCAATGGTCACCACTTCTGAGGAAATTCAGGAGTCTCAAAACCTTACCTCCATGCATCCTATCTCCGAAAAATATTTCAATAAAGCTCTAAATTATGCCATGATGTTTCTCTTAATTGCAGCTCGCTATGGGAGAATTCCTCAAATTTTGAACCCTCGTAGAAAAACATTATAGCGAAATTCCACGATGATCTATTTAAGCAAATTCGTGAGCCTCGCAAAAAATCCCTAACTTGCATAGATTATATCTAAACTATATAAAGAAAGATTTGAAAATTTTTCTGAAACGTTCCCATTTCAAATTTTTAAATCGTATACCAACTTCTCGACCCTTCGTAGAAAACATTATAGTGAAACTCAACATGACCCTGCTTTACAAATAAACCCTAGAATCCAAAGTTTCGATACCATATTTTATGAAACCACCTCCAAAATAAGAAAGAAAAGATCAATGTCTTAGAAATCAACCACTTAGAGGGGGAAACCTCCAATAAATTACATAAATGAGAAATTTTTGGATGATACAAATGACCAAAACCTTCTTCTACATAGGAGTCCATGGGGCTGCCATATAACTCAGGGCCGACTCTTAAAAATAATAATATCAATGTAATGGCACAATAATAACAATATTAAGTTACATGGGCACAAAAATAAAAACAAGCGAGTCGCACTAATAAAAGTAAGGGAACAAACTACTAACATAGAATTTAACACTATTTTTTAGTGTAATTTCATTTTTAGAATGGTTGAGAAATTTTTTTTTATAGCAGAAGTCTATTTACAGATGATGAGCAAATTATATTTATGGTATGAAGTTCTATTTTTATATGTATGTGGGAAGTCTATTTACAGATCGTATGTCTATTTATAGATGCATGTCAACTATTGTCATCCCTTAATAATAGTTGGACAATAAATATTAATATATTCTCACAGAGCACTTGAAATCGCTAAGTAAAGTGGAAAAACTGAAGCGACGAAGGAATTTTGTAGTTCAAGGTTGGTTGTGTGACACACAAGTGACCTTAGTTGTAAATCACATCTGTTGCATGATAGTTGGATGTGTAGTTATGTGAGTTGTAAAGTAGTTTAATTTAGTTAATTGAGTTAAACTTCATTGTGCTATTTGTAAATGAACATAGACTAGTGTGAGATCAATGAATTAAATATTAAATTAATTCACATGGAGTGATCTCACATGCAAATGAATATTTAATACATGAAACAAAGTTCTAAGGAGACCAATGTAGAGGTATGTGAAAGAGACAACACTATCGCTAATTATATATTTGGTTGGCACTGTAAAGCCAAAAAACACAATGGATATGCCCTCGAGGATTGCGAGGTCAAGGAGGGAATGATTGCATTGAATTTATCTTTAAAATCAACTTGGATTGCGTAGTGGAGGTTATGTTTACGTAGCAGTAACTTGGCTAGTGTATTTGTCATAATTTCGTAAAACAATGTGAGACAATTTTATATCATACCGAGAGCTATTACATGAGTTTGTATGAGATTGTTTCATGATCCATTATAGATAAATATGACAATTGGCTTTTAGCTTTAATATTTTTTGATAAACATCTACATTATGTGTGAATGACATTTTATTCGTGTTTTCAATTGGCGATCATGTTTTAAATTTCAGCAAGAATTTTTGTAGAATCAATTATGTATTTAATGTTGGCATATAATTGTTACATCAAGGAGAAATCAGTAATACAATTTGTTATGTAACCAAATCCAAAAAATAAGAATGAGATATCAACGCCTGTAAATAAGCCACTTGAGGGGGAAACCTCCAATACATTACATGAATGACTAACGGATGATACAATTCACAAAACCTCCTTTTCTATATATAGGAGTCCAAGTGTCATAATATAAATCTAGTGGCCACAATGAATCCCAAATACCCAGGTCAATAATAATTTAAGGGCACAATAATAACAAAACAAGCTACAAGGGTACACTAATAACAATACAAGCTATACTAACAATAATAAGGGGGCTAATGACATAGGGACTATAATTGTTACATATTGATGTAATGAAGCAAGAGTCGAGTTTTTGGTCGAAACAATTCGAATTTCATACAAGAATTTTTGGTGTGATACGATTAAACATCGAAATGAATTTCAATGGCTTGCATCTAGGAGTATACCGAGGGAAGCCTTAAATGGCATTTCCCCGGAAGGTCGTGATAGAGGCGGTGCTTGAAGATAATGGCTATTTTAATGAATTCATCGATGGTGATGTCTCCAAGCGCACTTTGATGGATGTACGATTGCTTGGACACATGGAAATAAAAGGCAAGGAAGGCAAGAAGGATTTGTTAACTTGTACGAGACCACAATGTCTCAAGCTCTTCATGGGAAAGCCACTCCACATGCTATGTGGAAGGCTTTGATGGATACTTTCCAAAGCATAGCCGACTACAGGAAATTAATACGAAAGGATAAACTCTACAAATATCAAGATTAAAAGGGCTACGCATTCCTAAGCATTCACAAAGCCTGTGCAATGTTTGACTGTCTAGGGATGAGGGAATCACCGTTGCCGATGATGATTTGGTGAGCTTGGCACTCTTGCGATTTCCCAAGACTTGAAAATAACTGGTGAAGACTCGTCAACAAGACGCGAAAAAACTATTGGATTGGGAACAAGTGTGGTCCGATCTAGCAAGAGTAGTTTAGGTGGAACACCAAAGATGGCTCTTCATCAAAGCATGAGATGAAGAGGATTTTTTCTTTTTAACAAGGGACTAAACTAAGGGGAAAGAAATTCCACTCAAAAACCCAGTTCAGTGGGCAAATAGTTAAAGATTTGTCCATGCAATGTGTTTTCGACTGCTTACTTTACATGGACATCTCACCACTAACTTCCCGTTAAGAAGAAGAAAAATAAGGCTGTTGGATAGAACTTGTGAGGCCCTTGTCTCACAATTTCAACTTTGATTTGTCTTTGACCATGCTGGGTAATGCTAGCCACCATGGTGGTATCTTTGTTAGTGCTGTGCTTCCTTCCACATGAAAGAGAGATATGATATTGTTGACTTGGAGAGAAAGATCTCTCCTACCTACAGAGATGGGAACGATGGGACGATAAAGCAAGCAAGCATCGACATTGGCACCATTACATTTGAGAGGGAGTTAGGTGTCATTTTAATTGGATAAATGTTATGGATGTCTCAAGTCCGAAGAAAAATCAACTGGGCTAAGTATGTTGGAGGACAAATTTCTATGACATTGTTTTTAGCGGGCGCAGTGATTTTCTCAAACAAACTATTAAAGAAAAAGACAGACAGTGATTCAACAAGAATTTTCATAATATGGAGGGCAGACCCTGTACTCATGATGGCAAGGCGAAAAGTGGTGAGCCGTATGAG
This sequence comes from Pinus albicaulis, assembly GCA_034641835.2. Lineage (NCBI taxonomy): Eukaryota > Viridiplantae > Streptophyta > Pinopsida > Pinales > Pinaceae > Pinus > Pinus albicaulis. Next base: position 1,671,757,822 of record CM076575.1, on the reverse strand, counting down.
GGCAAATTATGGCACAGTGATTGGGCCATCTCATCATGGAGCCTTGAAAGTCATGCAACAAATATATACTAGACTTCCAATGGGATCACTGTCACTCAGGATTAATGAAGGGTTGCACCATGGGGAAGAGTGTAAAGTCCACCTTTCATGAAAGAGAACCATGTTTCATGATCCCACAATACTCGTACACACATGTGTGAAAATTTCGCTGTTTGGTCAGTAAAACATAGGTATTATGTTATTTTTGTTGATGATTTTTCTCAGAAATGATGGATCTTCTTCATGAATAAGAAGGATCAAACATTCTCAAAGTTATGTGATTTTAAGGTGCCTGCTGAGAAAGAGTTTCCGTGAAGAAAGTGAAGGTCAGAGCAGAATACAGAAGACTCTAACAAATCTGGGCTACTCCCCTAGAAAAGAAGGAATTCAAAGAGAACTTCATAAAGGCTCATAGTAACCCACCGTAAAATGGAAAGCCAGAGAGGAAGAACAATGATTGTAGTGGCACAAGTATCACGATGATCGGGGCCTACCAATGCATTTCAGGGAAGTGGAAGCATGCAATATTGCGGTTTATGTATAAAATTGTTGTCTCTATAGAGTAATTACACGAGTACACCGAAAAGTTTTTACTAAAGAAATAAGACGTTTCTCACTTTAAGATTTTTGTTCATCCGTTTATGTGTATGTGACCAAGAACGCCACGAAGAAGCGGGAGATGATCAGCAAGTTGGATATTTTTGGGAGTATGTTTAAACACCCCATGATTATCATGTGTATTTTCTTCTCAACATCGTTACGGGATCACAGGCGACAAAGTTATAAAATTTGATGAGGGGAAAGCTATGTGGTTGTCTTTTATATGGAGATGGAATTGGCGCAGGAGGAATCGTTGGTTCCAAATACAGTCTCTAGATGTAGATCAGCCGTGGAGGGAGGTTCATGGAGCGGAGATTCCACCACGTAGATCCAAACATCAGAACTTGTAGAGAGCACACACAGAAGCAAGAAAGTGACATGACTCGATGTCGTTGTGCGAATGTAGGAGCCCCTACTTCACAACAAGCAGTAAAATATAGTCTTCCGGACCGACGATCGGATAAGGCGACGGTGAGAAAATACATTGTGGACGATCCATCTTTCCTTTTTCTGTGTAGTTGAAGTGCAGTGACCACATGGGTGAGAGTGAATGGTGAGAGTATGACTCCATTGTCGCAGCCGTTGCTTGGGAAATCGTTCTGGCGCTGCTGACAATTAGCAGGTTAAGATGGACCACAAGGTAAAGAAAGTTCTCATGAGTGTGGAGAAATAAAAGGCCATATTTGTGGCCCAAGGCCCATCACATATCGAGGGGATTGATTATGAAGAAAAATTTTCACATGCTTATTTTGTTCTTCATAAGGACCATCCTTTCTTCTCTCTCAAAGGCCAGAGATGGGTTAATAATAATATCATCAAGGGATACAGAAGACTGGTTTCTCATCGACTACGAGGAAGAGGTTTACATAGAGCAACCTCGAAGGATTTTATATTCTCGGCAGTGAGTCGCATGTGTGCAAACTCAAAAGAGCATTATATGGGCTGTGCTGTGCACCCCAGCTTGGTACACTCAGACAGATAGTTATTTCTAATCGGGACTTGGTTTCACCAAGAGTGAGAAGTGATGGAAACCCACACGGTACCTTAGTGGAGGGTAAGATTTTTAATTATTGTTCTTTATGTTCATGATTTAACACTCCATCGGTAATGAGCAAATGATAGACCATGCGGCGCAGGACCTTACAAAGGAGTTCGAAATGAGGGATATGGGTCTTCCCTTCATTATTTCTTGATTGGAAATATGGCAGCAAAAATGTGAAATTTTGTGTCTCAAGGCAAGTATGTGGGAGACTGGTGGTAAAAGCCACATGGAGGATCGCAAACCCATGGATACCCTCTAGGAAATCGGAGGAAAGAGGACGCCTACATCCGGAGAGGCAGGGGGATGTTGTTGTCTATCGACGCTAGTGGGTTCACTACCGACGAGAAGACAAGACCGTACATATGCTATGTGGTGAACCATCTTAGTCAAGCGATGTTAACCCTAAACAAGCTCTTTTTGGATGGCGTAAGCACAACCCGAGACACCAAGGGCACATATGAGTATGTCTTTGTAGTATATGAAGGATGATGAATTTGCATGGTCACTGATGTAGATTTGTTTATGCAAACGTAATGAAGAAAGAGCAATAGAGGTATATTCAATATTAGATCTACAAGCAGCTTGGCACAAACAGAAAGAGAGATCCATGGCACCCGCTCACTGTATGAATACATGGCAAACAGTCGAAGCTTCATGTGAGGCTACTCCAGATGATAAAGTCTCTGTTGGCTTGTTTGGCTTTGATTTATATCCTATAGTGATTCACCAAGAGAAAATTCAATACAAATATTAGTGATTAGGTGAAGGATAATCCTTTCGTTGGAGAGGAGCAAGTTGACTCAATGTATATCGAGGGTCATGACAATTGCTACCTACACTAGGTGGTTTCTGTCATTTTTAGTGTGCAGGTTTATTTTTACAATCATGATAAAAATTCAACGATAGTGGAATTACTTGTAGATTATGAGAAAATTTTATTTATATCCGTTGTTATATTTTTAGAAGTATGTCCAAGTCTATTTATAGATGCATACACTATTATTGTCCTCAATAATAGTTTTAATAACAATATTAATCTATTCTCATGGAGCACTTGGAAACTGCTTAATCCATAAAACCATGAATGTATGATTTTGAAAGCCTCTAAGGTTATTATTGTTGGTGGACATGCAAGGGATTTGTTGTAACTAAGTTATTCAAAGTTGTACTAGAAAGCATGTAACAGTGTGAGTTGTAAAGTAGTTTAACTCGTTTAAGTGAGTTAAACTCATTTTCCTAGTTGTAAACTGGATACACTAGTGAGGAGATTTCCAGTTGAATTGAATATTAAAATTAATTCACATGGGAGTGATCTCACATGCAACATAAGATATATCATCGTTAACCACATCCATGTCAACCATGAGACCTGCTGAGAGGTAGGAAAGGAAAATTAAAAATCAGCTTGTACTATATTAGACTACACTGGCAAGCCAAACACACACTGATACAGCTCATCAAAGATTGCATACTTCAAGGAGGTGGCCAGATTGCATCAAATTGGTCTTTGGGAATCAACTTGACTTGGTATTGGAGTGTAGGTTGCTATGATACATAAATTTGGCTAAGAATTTGTCAACTTATTCAGATGGCTAGGAGACAATTGTATATTGTAATGCCAGCTCTTGGATGAGTTTTGAATGAGATTGTTTCATATCTACATATATACATAGTATATGATAGTGGGGATTTAAATTTTTAATATTTCCCAAAGAAACATCCGTGCTTGTGAGCATATTTTTCCATGTTTGCAGCTCAGGAAATGTGTTTTAAATTAAAGATTTTTTATAGCGAATCGCATTTAATAATGCATATAATTGTTGTACGTATAAAACCCAGAAATACATAATCGTATTAAAAATTTCTACGCATTTATTATCAACCAAAGCCCGTAGGACTTAGAAGCATCCCAAGATATTTGGGTTTTAACTATTATCAAGTTAAAGATGATTTATTAACAATAAGTAAAATTCATATTTACAAACATAAATCTAAATGAATAATTTCTAAATTTAAGTATGTAATCATTTTGTACAGAAGAATCCTTTAACATAAGAGACTTGTTTGTCCCTCTCGACAAGATTACTTCATGAATTAGAATTCAAAAACCACTAATGGAGCAACATATTAAAGGACAAAGTAAACATTAATTGAAGAGGATCTTAACTAAAGAGATACCTGTGTTTCCCTTCATCAGCGTATTCATTCATCAATGCATATTACCGTTAGGAAACATGAATTCAAAAGCATTAAAAAGCATGAAAAGATGAATTCTAGCTTATGATCCTAATCAGACAGAAGAATGTTTAACCTAAAATTCTTGCCTTTCTACATGCGTAATAAGAATGACAATTAGGTTCATCAACACCCATAAAACATCATCATATATCTAATCACAAGTTAACACAAATAAGTTCATTTTAAACTACAACTACAAATAACTAGAAAGTGAAGTTAGCTCTACAGTGGCCCTCTGATTTTTGCTCTCTGCTAATAATCGAAAGTGATTTCAAATAATACTAAAATTCAATCAAGAAACCAAGATATACTATAACTTCAAATGGAATAGAACAGTCTTCAATTAACACTCGAAAGTCTAAGACATAATAAAGTAATACAATTTCTACATATCAATGCCTTTAAAGTCTAAGCGTCTCAAGTAGAGGAAATATAACAAATTAATCTAAAATGTCTCCTATAGGAATTGGATAATCTTTATTCCATCTAACAAGGTCAACCACCCATCATATTCATCAAAATCTAGAAAATCCCATAAAGCAGAATGAATTCAGTCTTGTGCCACCTTCCAGTGCACATGTCATGTTCGACCGCATTTGACTAAAGCCTATTAAAGACTTTACTTTCAATGAACCAATATGTTTATTTAACTTAGTTCCAATACTTCTACAAATATATCCAAAATGGAGTCCAAGTGTCTCCAAATATGTAAACCATGAGGCCATTACATGAATTTCTAACAATATGGTTCAAAAATGCACTTAAAATTCATTTTTTTATAAAATCTCTTAAGAATAAAAAACTTAATTTAAATACCGTATGGTTAAACTATTGGGAAAAATTAGGTAAATGTTAATAAAAAGGATGGATAGTATGGAAAATAAAGTGTACTATAAACCAAAAGATATAAAAAATGAGGCTAAATACGTATCTACAGAGAGCACATGATCAACTTACACAGATTATTTGTGCTAATAAAAGCACAATTAAATGACTTAAAATAAGAATTTTATGCATCTAAACAAAATATATTCCTATCAAAATGTACTTCTTTAGCATTAGGGTTGTTGATTAGAACTAAGTTGGTAATAATAAAAGATTGGTATATATATTCACCAAACCTGCTCATATAGATACATTAGAATATATGATATAATTTTGGAGTACTTTTCTCTACCACCAACAAAAATTAAAACATAAGGAGAAGTGGGAGATTTTCAGTACTCTAGGTCACATCAAGAAGATGAATACTTAAGAGCATTATATGGTAGAATAATTATTGGAAATAAATAAAGTCATAAAGAAAATCATGGATAAACAAAAAATAAGGAGTTGTTGATTCAAATGCATCATCAAATGATATCATTGGAAGATAGTAAGATAAGGAATGATCCAAAAATTTATAAAGAAAATATTAGGGGATGGAATTACAAAAAGGTTTGAGAAGTTGAGAATATGTGGATTAGTTTAGAGGATCACTTTTCCATTTATAAGAGGATTTTTTAAGATGAAACAAAAATTATGTATATGGAGAGATTAATTGAATATGTTATAGATATAGACCTATCATTATGGAGAAATTGTAGACAGTAGAGTTTTATTGAAATAATTTTTACATGGATTTAGTTTATAGTAAGGGTGAAAATCAAAATAGTGAGAGTTTAAATGGCGAAGTTGTGAACAAGGGGAGTCTACAATCAAGGGAAGTTCCTAATAACCCTATCAATTTTTTTTGAGCATTTTCTACTCAATCAAAAGGGAGATATTGTTGAATGAACATTACTAGTTGTTTCATAGCTAGATGGGAACCAAACGTAAGAGCACAATAAATGATGAGATAATGACAAAATCACAAAAGGAAGAAAAGAGGCCAAACCTTAATATTCATAAAAATAAAATAGCTTCAAAAATTCATTAAAAGTGCTCTGAAAAAAATAAAAGAAGTTATAATGAAAAATTTCTCAAAAATGTATTTAACCAAAAACCACCATTTAACAACAAACATCCATAAGTTTTATCTAATATCCCTGTACTCTCAAACCTCTATTAAAGGCCCTAGTTTTATAGGTGCTAAGGTGTAGCAAGGAGGGCTAAGTCCCAACTGCATATTTGCATATCAACATTTTTTAAATGCCTGTTTACTTGCTGGGGAGACTTCGATATATATATATATGTTACACCTAGTCACAACCTATTCATATTGTTAAGGTAGTATCAAGGATAAAAAACCTTGGCATATCACTATATTTCTATTTTTTTAAAATGGTAGATTTCAATTATATTCCCGATATCCATTACATACATCACATCGATGCTAAAATGTATAACACCTAATGGTTAACAACCCTTGTATGGCTGCATATTATTGTTATAGAAAAAAGGTAAAACATTGGAATATTTTCCCTAATATTTTGCTATGGTGTCTCCTAATTACGCTCAAGCGTAATATCCACCTGAATTTTAATGGCTTAAAACCTAAACATATCAACAATGAGAAAATTTTGTGGAGTGATTGCAATGAAAACAATTGGATATCGTAATATGACTTAGCAAGTTCTCCACTTATATTCCATTTGAAAAGGTACTAATTTGGTAGCATTCAAAGCTAAATGCCTTCAAAAATTCATTTTTTTTTAATATTTTCCTATGTTATGATTCCAGGTTCTTTCTAATTTTAAAATAAAAAAAGAATAAGTTTGGTGTGCTCTATAGGTTATCTATATGACATCATGTTGATATTAGTTAAAGTGGGTGTCTTTATGGAAATTTTAGGTTCAACTTCATTCAACCACGATTATTAATATAGATCCTAATATAAATTATCAACCACATTATATGGGACATTTGAACGTAACATGGATGAAAAAAAAAAACCTTTGCATTGGTTGTCCTAAGTGGAGATCAACCCAATGTTAAAGTTCTTGCATGGAATTTCGTTGTATGTATAAGCATAGAGAGTGGAATAAGGTGTGATTTAATAAATACCTACATGTTAAGGCTTATAAAGGATATGTTGTAAGTTAGAATATAGGTGTGGCATAAAGACCTCGCCTTGGATAAGTGATATGTTTGAAAGGTTGGGCTAAAGGAAGAAAAAAATAACATGATGCTGCATTATTAAACCACTTAATTTGATTGGTGGTCAGATATAGAAGAAAACATAAGAAAGAATTATATTTGTATATGTAATTTCATAGATATGACACTATAGCTTCATAAGTTGGAATCTAAAGGAAGAAACTTCTTTATAGATAGGGATTTACAAGGTAACTCAGTAGAATTTAAAGGAAAAGATGTTTTTTAAGATGACTATGAGAAAAAATTAACGTAATTCAAAACATTGATGAGGTGATTGAAATAAATAAAAAAAGAAGAGTCAAATAAAAAGAACAAATTGAAAAGAGTGGATTTATGTCTCATGTATGTTAGTTCTTAAAATATATCTAGACTAGTGTTGATTTTAGTTGCATCTGGAAGTTTTCCAAGAAACCCAAATTTTGAGGAGAGGCTTGGAAACCATTTGATTACCTTGTTGATTTACAAGGTAACTGTGGAGAATTGCAAGGAAAAAGATGCTTTTTTAGATGACTACAGAAAATTAACGTAAGTAAACATCAAGTGAGGTGATTGAAATAAATAAAAAAAGAAGAGTCAAATAAAAAGAACAAATTGCGCAGTGATCATGTCTCATGTATGTTAGTTCCTAAAACATATCCGAGGGGATTAGTGTTGATTTTAGTTGCATTCTGGAAGTTTTCCAAGTCTCAAAATTTTGAGGAGAGGCTTGAAAACCATTTGATTACCTTTGCTGATTTACAAGGTAATCAAAGAGAATCTTAAAGGAAAAAGATGTTTTTTTAGATGACTATGAGAAAAAATTAACGTAAGTAAACATTGATGAGGTGATTGAACAAATAACAAAAAAGAGTCAAACAAAAAAGAACAAATTGGCAGAGTGGATTATGTCTCATGTATGTTAGTTCCTAAAATATATCCTAGGCATTAGTGTTGATTTTAGTTGCACTCTGGGAAGTTTTCCAAGTCTCAAATTTTGAGGAGAGGCTTGGACAACCATATTCCGTTGAACCTGCACTGTTTGTGGAAATTCCACTTGGATTTTTTTTTACTCAAAAATAATTAGTTATTTCACGTATCCCTAAGTATAAAATTAGGAAAATTAAATAATTAAAGGGTATTGATAAAGAAAAGCAAGAATATTCTTAGAAAACAAGATCAAGTCATCTTTTAATCCGAGCTATTGAGTAAAGATATAATCCCACCGTTGATTGATCACGAGAAGATTATAAGAGGAGGCTTGAGGGTCATTTGGAAATTAATCCAAAATACCCCAGTACCCAATGGAAATCGATCAAGGTAAGGGAATTTATCGGGAGGGTGGAGTTTGTAGAGGCAAAGGCCGCAAGTAGAAGCAGGGAGGGAGAGAGAACAAGAATCAGAGGAAGAAGATAGAAGATGAGGAGGAGGTAGCGCCGAGTGAGAAATTTACCTCAACGTGGTAAATTATGTAGTCTCAAAGGTTCTCAGGAAATGGCCACACAAATCGACGCAGGGCACAGAAGTCATCCCGTGTGTCGAATTCTCTCCGCAGTGTCAAGAAAATTCAAAAAAGGTGTATGCTACCTCGATTCTTATAGTCAACATTTATGTAATCATTCTTTTCATTGTCAATATAAATAAAACCCTGTGATGTTGCACCGCCCACATTGGGTTGTGTGACAATTGTCCAAAAATCTTCATGTTCATATTGTTGTTTTTATGAAAGTATATGTGTTATTTTTCTTCTTCCGATTTTGATTAGAGGAAGTAATGCAGTCGTGTTTTTATTTAAAAATTTTCCACCAAGAATCTATAAATAAATTATCTAATAAGTATATAATAAATCAATCACTACGTAATAATTTCTTTATCGAAAATTTCACATGCACGCAGAAAAATGCTAAATATATTAAAAGGAGATCTCTAAGGAACAAAGATCCAACATTTGGAAGGGTTCACGCAATCATAAGGACCCATGTAGTCCTTTAGATAGCTTAAAACTTAGGGGGAACATGACATGATCTCGCTAGCATCTAGGCTAGAGGAGGATCTCGCTGTGTGTCGAAGCACGGATCCCAGAAGCCTGGTATACCGACAGTGGAGTATCTTTCACAGACGGAGTTCGAGAATGTTTTTCAAGACACCAAGAAGAAGAGCATACAGAATTTTCAGATTACAATGGGAAACAAGGCCAAGTGTACCGTATTGGAAGAGGCACCATAATATTTTAGACATGTCGGCAAAAAAAATTCTCGGCCACAAACATTCGTATACCACAGTAGGGAATGAATTTTCTCCGAGTGTGTCACCGCTCTAAAAGGGGTTATGATGTATACGTTATTGGAAACAAATTTTATGTCAAACATCCTAGCCGGGAAAGAAGGCAATAAATTGGAACAAGGAGCCATAAACCATATAAGATTCGCCTTGAATCTCCAATGGCTCTAATCGACAATAGGGACGAAAGGGGATATGAATGACTTATGGCACAATAGTATGGGGCATTTAACCGTAGACCCTTGAAGACTTCTAGAAGACTCGCTATAAGAGATCCAACTTAGCAAAAGAGAGATGAAGTTCCGTAGGGGATGCATACTAGGGCGGGCAAGCAAAGAAGCATTTCCAAGAAGCAAAGATTTACCCAAGAGCGTATTAGATTTGACACTCAAATACTTTCACCAATGTCTAGAATTTCTTTCACAAGGTAAAGTATTTTTCTATTCTTATTGATGACCATTCTAGGAAGAATTGGATCTACTTTCTAAAACTAAAGACGAACTCTTAGAGCGTTTGAAACATTTGAAGGTGCTAGTAGAAAACTCAACCGTAAAGAAGATCAAGACTTCAGGAGATAATGGTGTAGATTACATAGAACAGCAGGCTCATAGAACATTGGGGAAGGTAATTTCAAGAGTGTGTTCACATGGAGCTTGTTTTGATGTGAAATCCATATCAGGATATTTGCGCATGGTGTATTGCCATGTTCCAAACGAGAAGAGGAAGAAGTTGGATCAAACTCATGGAAAATGGTTATATGGTAGCCTATAGTGAAAATGAGAAGGGCATATCACATCTATATTCCGTAAAATAGGAAGATTGTAGTAAGGGGGGGACAAAATTCATGGAGGAAAGAGGACTTTAGAAGGTATCCTTGAAAATGGCTATCGATACGCGTATCGAGGAGGATCCACTTAGTGTAACCTTACCGTCTATAGAGGATGGGTTCGCTCCCTTCATGGCACAAGGATTCTCGAGGAGAGTTATTCTAAAGAATAGGAGGAAGGAGAGCAAAATACCGCCTAGTACTGGGAAGGTTTGTTAGTAGAACTCCAACAACTTTTGAGGGATGTAACATAATTCTTTGGAACCCCTTGTAGATGCAGTAAGAGGGTTCAAAAGAAACCTCATAAACAGAAGGCACCGGGTAGGTCCGATCGAAGAACCCTCAAGCTTTCAAGAGGCGACTCAACATCAAGGTGTGGGTGATGCCATGGTGGAGGAGCACAGATCCATCATGACAAACGATGTGTATGGGAAGTAGTTCGTAAAATATAGGATATATCAAATATAGGATTCCAGATCTAAAAGATAAAGTATGATGCAACAAGACTACAAAGAAGTTCAAGGCTAGATTTTAGACAACGTGGTACTCGTTAAAGAAGCGATGGATTATGAGGTAATATTTGCCCCCGTAGCTTGGTACACTTATATTAAACCCATCATCTCTCTAGCAGAACAAGATGGGATGGGAGATTCATCAGAGGATTTCAACACATCATGTTTAAATGGGGTGATAAAGGAGGAAGTGTACATAGAAAAACCAAAGGCTTTAAAGACACATGAGTGCGAAGAATCACTAGAGATGAAGAAACTCGGTATGGTCTAAAACCAACACCCGCAGCATGAATTGGCGATTGACAGCTATTTAACATGGGATTAGTCAAGGTGGTGCGTATCCTAATATCTACTACTTGAGAGTAGGGATGAGCCGTTAATCCACAGAGTTATATGTAGATGATCCGTTTCTTACAAGATCATCTAATCTCATCATAAACCGCAAGGAAAATTTTGTTATTAAATTTGACATGAAAGATCTGGGAAGATGCAATTATTTTCGGGTCCTGGATGTCCGGCAACAGGAGAGAAAACTTCGTTAGGGGCAAGGAAGATACACTGCGTAAACTTAAAGAGTTTTCAAATGAACACCTAGACCCATGGCCATGCTAATGATTACAAATTGAAGAATATAGACATAATCGAGGATGATGAATATCCACTTTTGCATAACTACCCTAATGTATCGATGTATTTGGTCAACACTAGACCAGCACTGTTATGTAGTGAATACTCTCAAATGGGCCTACATGGTGAAACCAAAGGAGATCTCATTGGGAACAACCAAACATGTTCTCAAGACAATTGAAGGGGGAAATCTAGTATGGATTGAAGTACACCAAGGGAGAAAATGAGGTCTGGTTGAGTAGGTTTACGATGAAGACGTAATGGAAGCATAAAGGGGATAAGAAAAGTACTAGTGGGTATTGTTTCAACTTCGCAACAAGAATGACTTCCTAGTGTAGTAGGAAAAAAATTATGTCGCATCGAGATCATTTGAGGTAGAACATATGGTAAGGAAGAATAGCTTTGAAATAAGGTTACATGATTCGTAAATTTCTCTTGAAATTACTCACGAAGAGGATGGAACCGACCGGAATTATGTGTGATAATTAGAGTTGCATTAAGTTCTCTCGTAATACTATGTTTCATAACTAGTTGAAACACATTGACATTCCTAAGCCCAACTTCATTAGGGACTATGTCCAATAGGGAGTTGTATAGTTGAGGTAATACCCCACAGAAGATCAAAACATATCCTCACCAAGGCTATGAATAATATTAAGTTTACTTACTTCGCAGAAATGATGGGTATGGTCAAGATCCCATTCTCTAAATAAATTGGTGGTATTCATAGAAAAAGGGAGTTGAAGTACGAATAGGCAAAGTAGTTAGTTTCATAGGTAGCAAGACAAAGGGGAAATAACACAGTTGAGAGGCAACAAGGTGACATCAATAGCGCAGAAGATGCTTCATAATCGGTGGCATTATAGAGGGTATCTTCTTAACACTTTCCCTCAAATGGAGGGAGTGTTGATTTTTTATTGGTAAGTGTTCCAGGTCTCAAGTTCGGGGGAGAGTCTTCGGACAATAGTATCAGAGAACACAGACAAATCGTTTGTGGAAATTGCACTCGATTTTGTTTTATTAAAATAGTTAATTATTTTAATGTCATCCCTACGTCTAAAGTTAGGAAATTAAATAATTAAATGGTATTAATAAAGCAAAGTGTGAATATTATAGAAAAGAAGATCAAGTAATATTTTAATTGGAGCCATTGATTAAAGTAATAATATATGCCATTGATTCATCAACGAAGACTATAAGAGGAGGCTTGAGGGTCATTTGGAACGAAGCCAAGCACAATGTCAAGACTCGAAGGAAATCAATTCGAAGTAAGAGAATTCGATTTTAGCAGTTGATTTTGGTAGAGGTAGGGTTGCAAATGTAGTAACGAGGGAGGGAGAGTACTAGAATAAGAGAGGAAGAAGACAAAGGATTAGAGGAGTCAATGGTGAGCCATAACTTTCCCCTCCACGTATAAATTGACACCATGTGGGACTCGCAGAGAAGGAAATCGACGCAGGTCACAAGAGGTCATCCCGTGTGTTGGGAATTCTTCCGAAGTGTCCGTAAAATTCACATCAGGTGTATGATACTTCATTCATATTGTCAAAGTTTCGTAAACATTATTTTCACCGTTGAAGATAACACAAACCCTCATCTATTGCACCGGTTTTCCCACATTGGGTTTTTCAAAATTTCAAAATAATCGTGTTCACATGGATGTTTCTATTGTGATATATGTGTTATTTCTATTCTTCTTTCTTTTGACCATACTAAATTACTCGCATTTGTTTTTATTTCAAAATTTATCCAAGCATATGTAAATAAATTGCTTAATAAGTACGAGAAATAAAATCAATCAACGTAATAATTTTTAGATTGTAAATTTCCCAATTAATAACTCTTATATGTTGGATCCTACAAATAAAAGAGGGGATTACATATCCTATAGGCATACAAATATTGGAACAATAGGTTGGTTCCTATAGAAAATAATTAATTAAAAGAATATATTTTTTTTTTCTTCCTTAAGGGTTTCCATGTATATCATGTGTTTCCTATTATAATTGCTGAGATTGATGTTTTATGGTTTTTAAATTTTTAAATAGGTAAAAATTATACTATAATAATTCACCCACATATAATTATAATTGTGAACCAAACAATTTTTTTCATGATTAACTCTATTGGGGAAGGATTAACAGTGTTGACGAAGACACATTCATTTCTACATTTTTCATCATGTGGCATCAATACAACTACATATATGCAATGACTAATTGTAGAAGTTGTTATCTTATCATTCTATGTGGTACTATGTATTGGATTAGTAGATAACATATAGTGGTTTTGGGATATGTCTAAGGTGGGAAGAACTTGTCTAAGGAATGATTTTCTTCAAGGTGGAGAGACATTAGATAAATGAGTTTTCTATGAAGGTTAGTAAGTCTATGATATGTATGTCCTTCAAGTTTATTTGTCAGATATTTTCCCAATGGTCTTTATGTCAAGTCCTAACCACCTAATTTTTATCTAAACATAGTGGACCCTTACTTATGTCTTCAAATGTACAAGATAATTATCAACTTGTTTAGTTGGTTCGGCTACCTAGTAGTCCTTTTTCAAATTTTGATTTAATAACAAGTTCGTATGGTTTATCCAATGATGGAAACTTTTCTTAGAGTGATTAACTTGCCAATATGAACATAAATTTTCCATGCCAATATCATCAAGATTCAATTTTTACATGAACCCATAGTAGGATTAGGTTGGTTTTTGGTTTTATTTTCAAAGTGTGTCAAAAAGGTATATGCCCCGATGATTTTTTCCTTGAGCTATTCTTCAATTCAACTACCTAATTATAACAATTATTAACTATTTTTTGCAAATCTTTCAAGTTAAAATATCCCCTTTTCTTAGAATTCTTTCTCAATAAGAGGATCTCACCACTAGCCTTGCATATTCTTTCACGTGTTTCCATTGAGAGTAAACATTTTTCTTTCACATTTAGCGATTCCTCAAAAAATTATGAGAAAAGGTACTTTTTCCTCCTCTAAAAAACATGGCTATATAATTTTTTAATTTAGAATTATAATATTATATGGCCAAAGTATCGTAGGTTGTGAATATGTGGATACTTTGATGAGAGAGAAATAGAATGATAATCTAAAACTTCGACCTTTTCTTATTATCTATATGAATCACTCTAGGTTTTATAAGGAGACTAGCCGGTAATTATCATTACAAAAATTATTGATAAAACCTTTCAATTGAGTCCTATCCTCCTATGAAAGAGGTGGGTGGTTACAAGATTTCAGGGAGAGGTTATTATAAAAGATAGTGGGGAAGAGTTTGCAAACAAAATCCTCATACTATAACTTAATAACATGCAAACTCAAACATAAGCTCTTGAGATGGTTTTTTAAAAGACAAATTTGCTAGTGAGACTTTTGGTAAGCCTCTTATGGAATCTAGGTAGATCATTAAGGTTTATTGTGAGGTTTAGGTCCCCTTGGGAGACTCATACATGTTATGGGTTAGTAAGCCTTATATTAGGTATACTGCTGACAGGTCTCATCATGTAATTCAAGAAAAATGCATAGAGATAATTGAACTATGGGGTTAGATACATCCGATTGAATAAATATACTTTGATAAGAGCATCTATAGAATCAACTAGGACACCATCTTCAATAATCTGCCTTGGAAGCTCTCTGCTAGCAATGAGAGGGGATTTTGGGATTTATCTATTCTAGTTAGTGTACACATAAGTGACATAATAGAGATTAAAATTGTCATGGGAATAATGTGAATGTTTTTATTATTTGACTATATTATTAGAAATATTTCACACAACTAACTTATTTTTCATAATGCTTAGTATGGGTATGAGGGTATATGAGTATCGTGTAGTGATCTCTCAACAATATTTATTTTCATTGTGAGAAAAAAGGATCTATAAATATGTGCTTATGTAATTTATGGTAGATCCCTTATATTACTAGAAATCAATAGTTGATATGTTTAAATAATCCAACAATGATCAATTATGGGTTCTATCATATGAAGTACCAATTAGGACCTCACAATATTCGTGATACCGCAATGAATAGATGAAAAATTTTCAATGGTAATTTATTGAGTGGTTTCCCACATGTTCGTGCTGTCAAAGCCTATTTTCATACATTGGGGTTTTTGTATTTCTTTGGATTCCATTTTCATAATTAGTGGAATTCTCTTCTTTATATGCATGTTTCATTATCGTTGTTTATTAGAGGGTATATTTATCGTGCTATCTTGCTTGACACATGTGGGACACATACTATGGTTATTTCTTCCAAATTTAGCTGCTTGTAAAAATCATTATCCTAAAGTTTTCCCGTGTCATATGATGTGTGTTTCTTAGGTTCCTCCTTCTATTAAATCTCTTCCCATCGAATTTGATAGATGACTTCAAAATAATATTTAAAATTTTAATACCTTACGACTTATAATCATAAATGTGCCCTACACCATCAATAGTTGGAATACAATATTTTCTCCTGATAGATTCTAAATTTTTTTTCAACCTTAGTACATCCATTTTCAAATGCCATAATGTTCCGTACCTTGACACCTATTATCTTTATCAATTTTATCTCATTTCTCGTTAATGGTCTACCTCATTGGAAAGTAACCAAATAATGTTTCCTGTGTTTGAAATTATCGCATATTATTCAAATGGTCAACACTCATAGAATTATTTGGCTTTGGTTTGAATACCATTGAAAATTAGTAGCATCTCCTCATCTTGTTGCATCCCATGTTATAAGATAATACGACTCATTTATATTACATTGGTATCATTAAGAGGATTAGTTTTAGGCTAAATTTTACCTAGTTATCTTTCTCATATATATTGATCCATGTTTCATTATGTCATGGTATAATATATTTGCAATGGATCCACTATGTATATTTATTCCCATGATTTCTACTACTATATATACTTCCCGAATATATCATGTATTTACTCATGTTTGTGATCTCTATTACTTATACTTTATGAATCCCAAATGTAAAATGATTTGGAAACCTTTTTTTTTTTACTATTGAGTGTGGGTATGTGGACCTAAGTATAGACTCATTTCTGTTTCATTTTGTTGTACCTAATCCAAAATTTGGTGAACTACACCCAACCACTTTGTTTTCCTCCACTAGGATGTAATGTATTTTTTCCATAAAACACAATTATAAACTCATAGATTAGGGGGGAATCTCTTGTACCATGTTTACAATATCCCATTCAACTAATATGATCCTAATGGAAAAAATAATAACATACCGTTTTTGTTAACCTAAATCAATTTTAACTTTGCAAAATTTCCCCTTCCTTACAAGATTCTCACTAGTTTTTACTATACAAGTACATAAGTACTATGACCTTTTAAGATATAGTGTTTCCTTTAAAAACAATAAAAAATGTGAAAAAATTGATAATTACATGTTATTAAGAAAATTTTTTTAGAAACTTATATTTGTAACTTCCCAATTCCCCATTAAATATTGTGTTAGCCATCTTCACATGGTATAAATAAGACCTCAAGTGAAGCACACACCATGCCCTCGCATACCAGACATATCATCTCATACTAAATGTGGGTTCCAATTGTTCTTAGCACCAAAAAAGTGTATCAGATAAAAATAAGGAAGAAGTGCCTTAATTTTATTTATATAGAAAATTAATAAAAGGAGATAATCCCACTAGTGACATGGAACCGAATTGTAAGAATAAAAGAAGTAGGTGGGTGGTATTTTTGAAAATAATTTATTTATTAGAAAAAAATTTACTTTGTGGAGAATGATTCACAATGACAAGATATGGGAAGGTAAAAAAATAATACTTTATGGACAAATGAGATTTGCAATGAAAAAAGACATGGGGGAGGAGTTATCACAGTAAATTCATAGAACCATGATATTATATAGGATTTGATATGGAAATAAATAAATTAATATAAAGGAGAACTCATTATATAGAACAAATACGAGGATATTCCTAGCCGGATGCAGGAATGTGGAGAGTACGAAATGGAATGAAGGAAGGATCGATACAGAGTCACAAGTTCAATATTCTAGAACTATATGCTTTACAAACATTAGGTAGTTAATGTTCAGTGATTAGGGAATATTTAGTCTAGCTAATGAAATAGAGCATGTATGTAAATATTAGTGTAGAAAATGATGGAAAATTGAAAACTCATTTAGATTTATGAGAGAAGAGATTAATGAGTAAAATAAATTTATGTCAGGACTAAAATATATTTATCACAATGATTGATATTATATATACTCATATTATTTTCCCATATTTATCATTTCAAACTCGTAAAAAATGGAGGAATTACCTCACTAGGCATTTTTTCTACCGGGTACCTATTTAGCGAACTCGGGGTGTGAAACCTCCTGTATGTTTAGGGAATTAATTTTTTTTTCAAGATTAAAATATTCCACTGAGTGACACACCCTATAGTGGTATTTTACACTTTTATAAATTTCCGAATGATGCAATAAATACCCACATAGATTCTATGCAAAAGGTATTCCACCTAGAAGTCGACCTTCCTCTTTTCGACCACCATGATTCAATAAGTTTCCATGTCAACCCCAATTATTCAAGTGAATTTTTTTATAGATGTGATAATGATGAATAATAATGTATAATATTCAATATTATAATGATATTTAACTCTTAAAATTATTTCAAACATAACTAGTATCCCTACCGAGTCGTGTTATGTTTGGAGGCACAAGGAGGGGAAAGAGCTTCCATTTTATCAAGTGCATTTTTTTTCCATATATGATTATAATTATAGAAAATGGATACAAGAGATGCTAAAGAGAGGCTATTTTCACTAATATCTTCCACATTCCACGAGCCTCATTCTTATTACTTGCATCCATTTCATTTTCATAGAAAAGGAGAGCACAACAACCTCAACTTCCAAATGAATTTTCTCTAATAGGGGTTTTGAAAATCATATATTGTAAGTTATTATGGTTCTAAGTGATTGAATTTGTGCTCTGCTATTTATTTTTCTAATTTTATATATTAAATTCATTAAAACAATAACTTAGTAAATTTACAAGGAAAATGACTCTTATTGTATATATATTTAATTTTAAGTATAATTTTATTAGATATGTCGCGACAAATTATCTAGTGGAATATCCATACAAATTTACAGTCATATGAGTATTAAATAAAAGTTTGTTTGTATTTAGTGGGATGGTATAGGGGATAAAAATTGTTTAATCGTAAAATTCATAAAACCCTAAGCATGGTCGATGAACACATTAATAACCCTCAAGATCTTCTAGAGGAGAGGTTTTGAAGGTTGAAATAGTAGGGGTAGAAATTAGCCACAATATCAATGTCCTTATTGCAAATTTAGTGAATAAAATTGAAACGGGATAAGACAAAGTTTCCAACCGAGAGGTTAGATCAAACATAAAAGTACGGAAGATTAATAAGAAATAGAGGAGCCAGTAAAGGGACCCAAAGGAGAACAACGCAGCTCAAGTGTTGTAATGACTTTATAGTCCATGTTCAACATAAAAGTGAAGGTAGATATAAAGAGATATTGATGTGATATTGAAACTTTGAAGTTGAATCATTGGGTTAATTAACTATAAGTTCATTTTATCATTCATCACATAAGAGGAATAAAAACAAACTCTATTTACGGTAGAGGTCATTCCCTCGACCTAGTGGAAAATTCATATGCAGAGGGAGATCATCTAAAAAATATTTTTATATAACATATAAAGTATGTATAGTACCAATGAAATTAATTTATGAATATCAAGGGTGGATTGTGCATGAGTACACCACCGAATTTAGCAAGGTGTCAATAATGTTATTTATTTCTCTAAAAAGCTAAACCTATATTCCCTCAAGTATCTGGGTATACACAACCATATGTGGAAGCAAGTGATTTTTTTAAAACATAGAGCAATGGATGAGTACTGTGTACATACATAGTAATTGGAAAACATACGCCAAAGGAATGGGAAATCAAGTGGCTCAATGATCCGGATTTATGCAGGAACACAATGGAATAAACATATAACCATAAATACAGAGATGCAACGGAAATAACACTTCATTTCATTAATATCAAAGAACTGAAATTTTCTGCTGCACAGAATGGAACAAAACTAGCTAGGCACCTAGTTATCTCTCGAGAAGAGACGTGCTGCCACAAAGCCTCGAACCGAGTTGGCTAATGAGGCCTTTGCGCTATTTATTATTTAGAAATGAAGGAAATCCTAAATGGTACCAAAACCCCCAACCCTGGGAGATGAAGCGCCAAAACTATGGGCCCTGTTTGGGTAAATTGGTGTTTCAACTTCCCAGGGGTGTAACTTTGGCATACGATATCTGTTTGACGCGTACCATACCTCGTTAGAAAGATATATCTGAGGACTAAAAATTTGGAATGAGAAACATCGGTCCATGGACCCATCTTTCTCTCCACTTTCCAAAAAAAACGTCGTTTAGGGCCTCAAAACGGCTCTGGAAGTTCAGGACCCGAAAAACTGCTAAAAATAGTAAACTGTGCCGAAACTGAAAAACTGAAAGAGACAATGGTGGAGCCCCAAGTGGAATATGTGGGTGATTACTAATATCCACCTGGATCATTCCTCCCCCCTTAGGAAGCAATGGTCCCCATTGCGTTAAGTTCCTCCATGAGATGAGGAAATTTCTGCTGAACTTGGTCCCTGGTGAACCACTTTCCTTAGTGCAGGAGTTGGCCAGCTTTGACAACCCGATATAGTTGGATCTTCTGCTGGCGAGTGTTCTTGATTTGCATGTCCATGATACAATCTGTGGTGGCCTGTTCCATGCAGTCTAGATTTAACTCTGTTGGTGTGAGTTGTTCTGCAATGTCCGAGGTGTCTAGTAGAGGTGGGAAGTAAGGACGAAGGCGATCCACATTGAAGACTGGGTGCAGACCAAGGAATGGTGGAATACTGAGCTTGAAGGCATTGTTCCCTACAGCCTTGGTGATGGTGTACGGCTTGTATCAGAGCGGGCGAAGCTTGCGGTGGGGTCCAGTGAGGCGCTCCTTCTGCAAATGTAGCCATACTTTTTCGCCCACCTGGAAGTTGTGTGGCACCCGGTGTTGATCATGGTGTTGCTTGTACTTGGCATTGGCTCTGTCCAATATATCATGAACCTGTTGGCGGATGTGTTGAATGCGCTCGATGAAGCTACTTGCTTTGTCAACTTCAGACTAGACATGAGCTGAATTGGCCTGAGCAACTGCAAATGGCATGGCTACGTCAATGGGACATAGTGGCTGGAATCCCAAGCCCACCTGAAAGGGGCTATGGCCGATTGAACTGTGGAGAGCCCGATTATAACTATGTTGTACATAGGGGAGGCTCTCGTCCCATGTGCGTGGATGCTTTGAATTGTACATGCGCGGAATGTGTACAATCATTCTGTTGACGACCTCTGTCTGGCCATCTGTTTGGGGATGGAAAGCTGTGGACTTGGTGAGCTTGGTATCCAACATCGACCAGAGGCTGGACCAAAATGTGCTGAGGAACCTGCTATCCCGATCTGATATGATAGACTGTGGGATCCCAAAGTGCACCCACACTCGTTCAAAAAAGAGTTTAGCAGTGGCTTCTGCTGTGATATTCTTCTTGCAGGCCGCCATAATGGCCATCTTCGAGAATCTGTCGACGACCACAAAAACACAGTCATTTCCCTGCTTAGTAGAAGGCAGGCGCGACATGTAATCCATGGAGATGGATTCCCAAGGTCGACTAGGGGTAGGTAGAGGAGTATATAGGCCTTGCTTCTTGATGGTCGGTTTGGAAATGGCACAAGAAGTGCAGGATCTGATGTGCTTCTCGACATCCTTTCGAAGGTTCAGCCAATAGAAATACTTCTGTAGGATTGCTACTATTTTCTTGACCTAGAAATGCCCAGCGACTCGACTGTAGTGTGCTTCCCATATCATCTTGGCACGCTCGCTTGAAGGAACACAAAGGTGTCCCATGTGACATAAAATTGCATCTTGGAGGTGAAAATTTGGAACTTGCATACCCCCCAAGAGTGCCTTCTAAGTGTGGCCGAATTCTGGGTCACTCTCATAGAGAAGTGGCCAATTAGAAGTCTCGTTCCCACAATATTTGAGCACAGTGGTGACCGCCACGATCGGTGGTCGTCGGCTGAGGCAGTCTGCAACATGATTGGTGCTACCCTTCTTGTACTTCATGTTCAAATGAAACTGTTGCAGATATGTGGACCACTTATGATGGCGATCATTCTGCAACTTCCCTTGTGTCTGTATGAACTGTAGGGGCCGGTGGTCTGTATGGATGATTGTTTCCTTCCCCAAAATGTAATGCTTCCATTGTCGAAAATCCTTCACAATGGAATACATTTCTTTGTCATAAGTGGGATACTTGCGAACTGTGTCAGACAATGTCTCACTATGAAATGCCACTGGATGTCCCTGTTGAGTAATAAATTCCCCAATAGCATAGTTAAAGGCATCTGTCTCGATCTCAAATGGCTGTTGCAAGTCTGGTAAAGTGAGCACTGGGGCAGAACAGAGGCGATTTTTCAATTCTGTGAACGCCTTCTGTTGAGGTTCCGACCAAAAGATTTTTTCTCTCGCTCCTCCCTTGGCGACTTGACTCAAGGGCTAAGTGATATGAGAGAATCCCAACACAAACCTCCGGTAGAAATTAGCAAGACCCATAAAGGTGCGAAGTTCTGTTATAGTGGTTGGGGCTGGCCAATCCCGAATGACTTGGATCTTGGCTGGATCCACATGCACCCCCCTTTCATCAATAATTTATCCCAGATATTGAACCTGGGTCATGCCAAAAGTGCACTTCTCCAAATTGGCACACAACTTGTGTTGCCGCAGTGTTTGGAGGACTTTTCGGATGTGGTGAAGGTGCTCTTCCCAAGTCTGGCTGAAGATGAGAATGTCATCCAAGTACACCACTACAAATGAGTTGGTGAATGGTCGCAAGATGTTGTCCATCATCCTGATGAAGGTTGCGGGAGAATTCTTCAACCCGAAAGGCATGACCAACCATTCGAAAAGGCCTTCCTTGGCTTTGAAGGCAGTCTTCCACACATCGGAGGGTTCAATTGGTACTTGGTGATACCCAGACTTCAGGTCGATCGTGCTAAAATATTTTGCACCTTTGAGTTGGTCCAGAAGGTCATCAATCCATGGGATTGGGTACCTATTCCAGATAGTGATCTTGTTCAGCGCCCGATAGTCAATACAGAGTCTCCACATCCCATCCTTCTTCTGTACCAACATGATCGGGCTCCCACAGGGCGATGAACTTGGTCTGATGTGACCTTTCTGCAACAGCTCCTAAATCTACCTCTTGATTTCATCATTCTCTAGAACAGAGCGCCGATATATTGGTCCATTAGGTAGCGGCGCACCCGGTTCGCATCAATAGGTGCTTGACCCGACAAAGGCTGTCGTTACCCCTATGGGTGTAGTGAATATGTCCCCATGCTCCTCCAAAACCTTATCCATTTGTTGTTCTTGTGCAGAGGAGCCCTGTCTGGAGGTCGTGGCCACAATCTTCTTCTTGCCCTGGGGGCGGATCGTAAGGAAGATGAATTCCCCCTGTCAGTGAATGAGCCATCGCATTGTTTCAGCAACCAAAGAGATAGCGACTGGGGTGGTACCTCTCCTGTGATCTCACAACTTATTTCCCAAAGTAACAATAATGAAGATGAGGCTCCAGACTCGCTACGCATGATGCTTCCACAAGTATGGTTGTCATAATAATACATCAGAAACATCAATAGGAGCAATGTCACATAATACCTCATCTGTGAAGGGCTTAATGCTATATGGAAGGTGACACTGCTGGCTGACGCAGAGATCTTGTCCTTGGTGAGGCCACCCAATGGTGTATGGATGTGGGTGAGTTGTGGTTGCTAAGCCCAACCGCTTCACGACATTTGCTGAAATTAGGCTCTTTTGGCTCTCATTATCGACAATGAACAGTACCGGGGAGCCCTTTACCTACATCTGGGAGTGGAAGACACGTTCCTCCTCCTGATCTTCCTGCCTCCTCCTTCGATCTTTTGCAATGCAACAAAGGGTGCTGGGCTCGCATCAATAACTGCTTCCCCTTTTCATTCCCCTTTTCGTGGTTCTCGATTCGGATTCGTAGCATGCATCCGATTCGAACCCTCATCTCGCCCACTGCGATCGGCCGTCTCGACACTCACTATGTTGTTATGGGAGCTCTTATGGAACCTACACCACTTTCCCTCTTTGGATTTGTTATTTGTTTTTTCTCGTGGTTTGTGGGTTTGACGAGTTGTCTTTACCCCCGTGCCTTGGCTCTGGCCCTTTGTCTCCAGTTTGGAATCACCTTCCCTTTCGCTTTTAATTCACAGATCCAAAGTCTCGCTTCTTCGCTTGAATTTCTGTCATCTTGGCAAAAAGATACCCAGATGCCAGAATAAGCGCAGGAGATGTCGAGGAACTCCATTTCCTCCTGACTGTATCTGTGCAGACAGCTGCGATACTTTAGCACCAGATGTTTCTCTGAATCTTTGATACCCGAATTTGTGCGCAGGGTATGGAACAGATTCGTCAGCTCATGCACATCTTGATCCCTTTGTTGTTGCAGCGTGGTCCATTGTATGTACTTGTCCTCATAGCTCCCCATGGGATAGTAATGTTCCTTGATGGCGTCTCGGAAAGAATTCCAAGTTGGTACGGCCGAGAACAGAGAGGGTTCTGTCTGGTCCTTGTTCTCACAGTAGGTTTCCCACCAATCCTTAACATGGGGGGTAGCTTTGAGGAGTGAAAAAATAATCTTCTCCTGGTCTGAAAAGTCATGAACCGAGAAATATCCTTATAACAGATTCAACCATCTATCTATGGCATCTGCATCTATTTGACCCTCAAATATGGGAATGTCAAAATTTACTTGTACCTTAAAAGTTGTCGTGCCTCTAGAGTGGCTGCTGGATGCAGATGCGCCGCCGGTGGGTAGCCGTTGAAGGATCTGAGCAAAGTTGTCCATCATCGCGTTCCGTTGCTTTTCGAGGGCCTTCTTGAGCAATATTTTGATAGGATCTCCTACTCCCTCATCTTTATTTTCGTCCCCCATGGGCGTCCGTCGAGGTTTTCGAGGCTGATCTTGCAAAGGTTCCACCATATCAAGCCCTAGCTCCTTATACCCAGACCTCGTTAGGGACATGCAAAGAATGATCGAGAAAAAGCAGACCGCTCTGATATCACTGATCCGGATTTATGCAGGAACGCAACAGAATAAACATATAACCATAAATACAGAGATGCAGCGGAAATAACACTTATTTTCATTAATATCAAAGAACTGAAATGTGCTTACAGACATAATGGAAATAAAACTAGCTAGGGTGCTGGTAGCTATCTCTAAGAAGAGATGTGGCGGCTACAGGCCTCTGAACTGAGTTAAAATGAGACTCGAAGGCCTATTTATTATTTAGAAACAATGGGAAATCCTAAACAGCCAAAACCCTAACCCTAGGAGATGAAGCGCCAAAACTATGGGCCCCGTTTAGGTAAATTGGTGTTTCAACTTCCTAGGGGCATAACTTTGGCATATGATCTCTATTTGACGTGTACCATACCTCGTTAGAAATATCTATCCGAGAACTACAAATTTGGAACGAGCAACATTGGTCCATGGAAACATGTTGCTCTCCGTTTTCCCAAAAAAACGTCGTTTAGGGCCTCAAAATGGCTCCGGAAGTTCAGGACCCGAAAAACTGCTAAAAATAGTAAACTGTGCCAAAACTGAAAAACTGAAAGAGACAATGGTGGAGCCCCAAGTGGAATAGGCGGGTGACCACCAATATTGACCTGGATCACTCAAAGCATACAGAGAACTAGGAATCTTCCAAGAAGGGGAAACATCAATGGGATGGGGGGATTTCAAAAAATAATAGTTGTGACACCCCAATCCACATATAAGCGCAACCACTAAAATGCTAACATTTATTTTCATATAGGATAAATATGGTGGCATTTTCATCAAATATTGACCCAAGCCGAAATAAGTATGCTAAGAAGAAAAAATTTGATGGCCACTAAGTTGAGTAATTGAGTGGAAGGTGGCTCATAAGTGGTTGATAATATTTTCTAAAAATAATATCAAAATGGGGTGAATTTCCCAGTAATCTTCAGCAATGGCAAGAGAATGAACTCACTCGGCTCTTCCATAAGGTACAATTCTCGAAGAACTTATACTAAGGACCATAGGTGAATCTCATAGCAAATATATTAAAACGGAATGAAATTGTGACTATTCTAGCCCCATATGTATTGGTATGGGTCGGTGGTGAATAAATTATAAAGGTAACCAGAAACTAATACACGATAAAATTTTCTATTATTGGTGTTTATTTATTGATGAAGTAGAGTTGGATGCAATTTCACACTTTCTATATGAATTAATAAGTATTCAAGATTCCATATAACACATTTGGAATGTGATCTTCATGTCAATATCACAGAAGTAATACCATCTCATCAAGGATGTAATTTCATTCATAATCGACGGGAAAGGGAGAAAATAAAACATCTCAATGGTTAGTGCCAATGACTAAAAATAATTGGTTCTAGAAAGAAGTTTGTTGTTCTTAATAGAAAAATCGATTCATAGGATGCATTGAGATCAGTGATCCTTTGAGGGCTATTATAAGTGATAAGAAAAAATGGAATGACATGAATATGAGGGATTGTTCAATAGCCGAGAGAGGGATGCCTACAGAGCGAAGTGATGCAAAAGATCCAAATGTTTCAAGGCTCTCCATTTTAAACATCAAAGATAGATAGAAATTTTGTTATAGAAAAAAATGAGTTGAATAGGTACTTGTATAGAGTTATTAAAACGGGGGTGTCAAATTACAATCAAATACCTCACAATGTCGGTCATCATCGTCATTTTCCAAAATAAGGTTAGGTCTTGAAAAATGCTATTGGTGTAATAAGTAGTAAAAGTTATTGATAATAGGTACACTTTTCCAAAGGATAGATGATTTGTTGAAACAATTTAAAAATAAATTACTTCTAGGTTGTATTTCGCTTAAGTTATCGATAGATTTCAATTAGGGATACCTATAATAAAACCTTCAAAGGAAAGTAGACAAGGTTTTATGAAGTGGTAGTTAAGTTATTTGGACTATGCATACTTTTCTTCCATTTATTTGATTAATGAATGACATATTGTGTTGTTTTATAAATTTATTTTTTACTATTTATTATGATAAATATTGGAATACAATTCTACATGGGAGGGACACATATCATTTGATTCAATTTCTAGATACATTTAGGAAGTTTGACTAATATCGAGCCACCAGTAAGTGTGACTTTTCACGGAGTGAAATTTGAATGCCTAATTTCATAGGATATTTCCATAGGTGGTGGAGATATAATATACTTTGAAAATATAAAGGCCATCATGAAGTTTTACAAATCCCACCAATTTTTCCAATAATCTTAGTTTCATTTGGGAAACAAAATACTTGAGGAATTTCATTGCTTGATTTTCAGCGTTAAACCCCACTCCACACCATAAAAAAATTGTGAAAATCTGGTAGGGAAAGGGTCAGAGAGAGAGGACGAAAGATTTTAAAAATAAAATAATTCAAGAAATTAGTTCTAGCACAACCAAACTTGTAGCAACCCTTCAAAGTGGAGACACATGTGAGTTGGTATGCTATGGTGTACAAAGGAAGGCCTATATGATACCATTCGAAAAGTACTCATGGGGTGGTTCATAACTACCTAACATATGAAAAATATCTATATACTTTAGTGAAAGTTGTGAAAAAATGGAAACACTATCTAATGAAAGCAGAGACGATAATCCACATGGATAACTATCCACTACAATACCTATAGGCCATACAAATTAAGATACAAAAGAACTAAATTATAGGTTGATGGGGTTTTTACAAAAACTTATTTATGATCAGGGTACGCTTAATGAAGCAAAAAACATTTGGACGACATGCTTTGAAGGTTTCCCATGTCAAGATAACGGTCTAGGAACTATGATGAACATGAATAATTTCACCCATGATGCATAAATAGAGAATATATATGGGATTGGACCTTCAAGGTGTTTCAATACTTGCGGGGCCAGAATCATCGCATGAAGCCCACTAACAACATAGTTGAGTACCATTTTCTATAATGTATGCCATTGAAAATTTTACATGGTAGAAAAGATATGTGTTCATAAAGTTGAGCTACGTAACTAATAAAGAGTCTCACATCTCTAAGGTTGAAACACATTTTGGTGTAGGACGTATACTAGATAACTTATAAGTACGTGCACTAGTTTGAGATTCAGGAAATATGTAAGTTATAAAATATGTTGTTGCAAATGTGTCCACAACATTACAGCAAAGAAATAGGGTCTATACCGTACTTCCATATAGACACTTGTCCTTGGAAATCATTTCCATGGATTTTTACATAGTAATGATTTACCAATAACTAGTAAGTGACATGACTACCTATCCAAGGTAATTGATAGGCTCCATGAATGTGTTTTCATACACATAAAAATACCATCAATGGAAAAGAATCTAAACATGTATTTTGAATGGGTGATTACCACAAATATGGGATACCAAGGAGCACCATTTTGAACAAAGGATATTCCTGAAAAAACTCTCAGTAATTTTGGATTCACATTAGGAGAGCAAATGAAGTTGAAAATTATTCCATCCATAGATATAAGGGAAAACAAGAAAAGTAGTCAATAAGCAGAATTTAAGATGCAAATTTTGAGAGCTTATTAGAAACATTCATAAACTTTGGGTGGTGGTATATATACAACAATATTATTATTGCTAAATGAGCTATATTAATCAGAAGAAATCATATTTTGAAGATACTTTGGATACAAATTTACCTGCATAACCTTTAAATATTATACAACTATAGAATACAACGATGAGAGAGGAGGATGATCTAGGTGGATATTGGTGGCCACACCTATTCATTGCATCAGAACCATCAATTCTTTCGGTTCCGGTTTTAGCACACAACATATATTTTAGCACGGGGTTTTGGTCTGAACTATTAGGCCGTTTGGAGGCCCTCAAGACCCAAGTGAATGGCCCGGGTAATACCCACTGCCTATTCCATTTGAACCACCACCATCGGTTCTTTCGATTTTACTTTAGAGAAGTAGAACTGCTATTTTAGTATTTTCCACGTCTGAACTTTGGGAGTCGTTTTGGCCGCCTAAATGACATTTTTGAAGTTTCTGAGTAAACTAGGTCGTGGATCGAGATTTATCCTGTAAATTTGTAATCCTTGGATATATATTTCTAATGAGGTATGGCGTCGTCAAATGGAGATCATATGCAGTTACATTCAGGGAAGTTGAAACACCAATTTATAAAGAGAAGACTGGTTTGAGGTACTTCATCTCCTAGGAGTTGGATTTTCTGGATTTTAAGTTTTCTAATGACACCTAAATAATAAATAGGCTCTCGAGCCTCTTTGTTACACCAGCACGATTCGAGCTTGTCGTATACATCTCTTTTGAGAGATAAGCTGTATGCCTAACTGGTTTTTTTAATTTTCGGTATGTATGTAAGAATTTTTATGCTGCGGCAGTTTATTAAATTAATTATTATTTCTATACATCTGTGTGTTTATGTCTATTTATGTATTTTAATTCATTTCTTCATAAATCGTGATTATTGGTTTTAAAGCGATGCTCTTTCTCTATTTTTTGCATGTCCCCAACGCGGTCACGATATAAGGAGTTGGGGCAGTACGGGTTAGGCACATACAAAGTCCGGCCTCACAAAAGCCAATGAACTCCCATAGCGGAGAAAATAAAGACGAGGGATTAGAATCTGTCGAAAATATTTCTCGATGAGGCCCTCGAGAAACAAAGGCAAGCGATGGATAACTTTCTCAGATCCTTCAGCAGTTTACCTGCACCTACGGTGCATCTTGCATCAGCAGGCTCCCTCTGGGCGCCGCTGTTCTAAGGTATAGGTAAATTTGAGAGGCTATAGATGCGAACGTCATTGATAGATGGTTGAATTTTCTAGAATGATATTTCTCGATCCATTATTTCTCGACCGAGAAAAAGATTATTTTTAAAAAAACTCATAAATTTCCCCATGTCAAGAGGGTAGGGGCGGTGGGAAAACTCTTTTGTGAAAGGATGAAGAACCCTCTCTATTAATGCTTTTAATTGGAATTAATTACAGAGACGACATCGAGAAAAATATTACCCGTGTGGTGGTGAGGACAAGTATCCAATGGACCACATTGCTGACGATAAAAGTCCAGATGTGCACAAAGTGTGATTTTTTTCCATACCCTAAAGCACAAAGTTGGGTATTAAAGACAAAAGATACATTTGGTGCTGGAAGTGTTGTAGATATCTGAGGAACACATTTAGGAGAAATGGATTTCCTTGACATTACCTCACTTCACACTGACATATCACTATGCCACCAAGATGGAAAAAAATTTAAAGTAGAAAAAGTGAGACTTTGGATACGCAAACTATGAAGGTAGGGAAAGACGCCCGAACCAGAACATGGGGGCGAGAACAAAAGCGAGGGGGGGAACACACCATATAAAAATAAGGACACGAAGTCATGCAAATTTCATAACAACCCCACTCACAACCTGGTGAGTGTGGTAAACAGTCATTGGTGGCTTACCGTTCAAGAGCTGATTAGTGGCATGTGATGCTGATCCTGCAGGCACGAACTGGGAACGTGGGGTTACAAAAGGGAAGAATCATATATGCCAGTCATGGGCCGGGTGCTGTGGGGGGGGGGGGGGGAGGGCCCAGGATCTGAGGAAGCACCTCTTCCATTCACAAATGTGGGTGAAGGTTCTCCCCTGCAATTTCTTGTCGATAGCGAGAAGCCAAAGACTCATTTTGTAGAGGTCATGAAGTAGCTCGGCCTACATACCATAACACCCATAGTCATATACCATCGGTGGCTTCACCGAGGGAGAACCTGCACGTTTGTCACCAACACTACCTTCCATACAACATCAAATATTCATGGACAGTGTGTGATGTTGGTCCTCTTAATGTAACTAATGTGATAATAGGACAACCATACTTGTGGAGGTGACATGGTGTGTATGAGTCTAGGCCTTGTTTTGTTTTTACATTACTTTGGAAATAAAATGGCACGGATACGGAAGTTGTACCACCTCCTGGTTTGTCTCCTTGACTATTGCAAAAGTAGTAAGTAAGATTGTTTCCCCAAGCAGGGAAATTTATTTACCTTAAACTTGCTCCACGGGGAAAGAAGGAATATTTTGGCCACAACCTCGAAACATGGCTCCCCTACACATCTGCGTGTAGACAAAGTCATGGAGTAATACGAGGACATTGTATCCTCACCCACGGGGTTCCTATACACGCATCGAACAAGCCTCCATTGATTTGACCCCTCGGCGCATTCTTTCTCCCCCCATCTTGTCTCTCACTCCCTCCTGGAATACAGGGAAAGGAATCCATATGCGCCAGGAAACAGGCTATTGACCAAGGCATCCAACATGTTGCCGGCCTTTGTAGGCACGTCACTTATTCAGCAGTTCCGCAGCATCTGGACAAATCTAATACAAGGATAGAAGCAAGTGCCTCGATGGAGGACTATGTGGGGATTGTGCCTAAAAGGAAGAATTATAAAATGAATAATGGTAGCCACCACCAACCAAGCTGGATGGGAACATCTAGGACCTTTGAGGATTTCTGATTTCGACACAGCACACTATTTTACAAGTTTTAGGTCATGAACTGTTAGACATTTGGATACCTAATGAATAGGTAGATATTATATAATTGTACCACTATTTCATTTGAACCTTTACCATGGGATGCTAGATTTCTAGTTTAAAGTGAGGCTATTTTTGTAATTTTAGGATACTGAACTTCGAACTTTGAAATTTCATGACTTTTGACAGAGAAATGAGCAGTCAATGGACATGTTGCTCCCTGTATGCTGCTCTATAATAGATCTTTCTAATGCAGTATGGTATGGGGATGACATAGATTAGCCTTAACCTAAAGTTATGAAGATGAAACACCAATCCACCCAGCAGGACCTGTGGTTTGTACTTCGACCTCTGCGGATTCGTTTTGGATAAAGTTTCCAGTGAAACAAATACTAAATGCGGCTCTCTAGGCCTCATTGCTAGTCGGAGGGCTTTATGAAGTTGCCACATCTCTTCTAGGGGATAAATATACGTTCTAAACTGTTTTAATTTCCATTATGTTTGTAACATATTTATTATTTGATATTAATGAAATAAATTATTATTTATATTTATCTATTAATATCTATCAATAGCGTATTTTATTGTATTCATAAAATGGGATCGAAAAGTTCTCCGTAGGGGTTACCTTAATGGGCTCGGATCGGATATATCCATATAGGATAACTTGTAGAATAGAAGAATACCTTTTAGGGTAGTATGATATCATATAATAGATAATTTACTGTTGAAGACGGAACAGATTATAGTTATTATTCGATCAGTTGTATAGGGTCGTATAAATTACTACGAACCTATATGATATGACACTGATACATGGTATCATTCTGGTAGTCTTTACTTTATACCTTTAGATATACATGACTCAGGTATCAGTAGTATATAAAATTTAAACTTTACAAATATGCCGTCGGTCGTGAAATTTTCTTCTTATGAAGTTAACTTGAATATTGAAGGATGATAAGTATACATGTTTCAAAACCGGATCTCTGGTATAGTAGGTTGGAACTCCTGTATATTGGGTTTAAATATAGTAAGCGGGATAAAGTAGTAATGTCATTCCTCATCTCAATTTAAATAGTGTACCAGTAAATCTTGCAAAAATGTGATGTTTTACAAGATGGATTCCTACTTAATTTTCATCATATTGAATTCTTCAGAAAAATTAGGTCTGAACTCGCAGGAAATCTATTTTGTATGCATGTTGATAGGATAGATATAAAGTCACTAGAGGTAATTTGAGATTTTTTGGTTTTTTTTTAGAGCGGGGGCGGCACCACATAGAGGACCTACTTCTTGGCATTATTCCCTTGTACTTATATTTTCGGCAACAATGAATACTCAATCTAAGTCACCACATATATGATGATTTGCCGCTCTTGATTTACAAATTTCTATTTTAAATCTGTGATTCAGGATGCCACATTAGCCACCATAGTCAACAGAATCGGATGAAAAAAAACCAAAATATCTTTTCCAGAAGATTCAATTTTATAACTCTAGTTAAGTTGAAAGTTGCCATTATTTTTACAATTCAGACTATATTATAATATTTACCACTAGGAAGGAAAGTTCATTACCTATAATACAATTTTCAATAAATGAAAACAATAAAGTTCTAATATAGAATATATATATTCCTAGGTGAGATAAGTATATAACAGAATATTATTTCTTGGTAAAAGGTCACTATGTACTAGGTATATATATTTCTCTCCATTGTCATTTAAATGTTTTTGATGTTTTGGTTTATGGTTTTATATTAAAAGAAGAACAGATACATTGTCAAAAGAGAGTGATCAGTTTTTCAACATGGGGAGAAAAACCCTATTCTAAAACTATGTGACACTAAAAAACAATCTGATTTTGATAATGACTCATAGCAAGAAAATAAATCACACCATGAACTCAATAACTCATAACATAAACTCATCCAATTCATTCATTGTAATAGCTTGAGAAAAGGACAAGTTTAGTACAACTTAGGTTCTCCTAAGTAAACGACCATCTTACAATATTACAAAGAATCTCATCCATGGCTAAAAGTTTATTGGAACACAATTGGGAAAAGACTATTTGTAGCACAATAATATTTGTACTCTAAATTAACTTGTAATGCTAAGATCAATCCATTCTGTAGCTCAACTTGTCACCAATAAGCCTCATTCGAAAGTTAGAGATTTTTCTAAAATATTTTTTGGGAAAAAGCCTTATTTGTGAAATTGCAAAAGATTGCAGAACAATCAAGGCCTTAAATTGATATCACTAACTCATTCCTATCCATATGATGATGCATTAATAGAAAGTCAGAACAAGATTAGTTTGTAAACAATGAAGGCCATGAAGTCTAATTTTGACAGTTAATACAACTTAAAGAACAATGGATAACACTGAACTAGAATGCAATTGATCAAGCTTGAAACACAGTGATCACAACTAAACTAGAATGCTGTTAGCCTAACTTTGAAATACAGTGAACTGGAACTGAACTAGAATGTCACTAATCTAACTTAAAGTACAGTGAATAGAGTTAAACTAGAGTGCCATTATCAAACTTGAAACACAGTGACAGAATTAAGCTAGAGTGACATCTACCTCCAGAGTATTTCAACTGAATTAAAATGCAACTAATTCTATGAAATGTTTCAGCTCTGTCTCATTCGGAGTTAGTGGTTTTTTGGAATAATTTATAGAACAAGACTGGCTGCAACATATTATGTAAATGAGCATAAAAGCATAAAATTCAACAAAACACAACAAAGCTCTAAAATACCATAGCTATGTCTCACCCAGGGTTAGTGATATTTTGGAAGAGTTTGTAAGGATAAAACTAGCTATAACAACTGATCAGCACGCAAGGCTAAGTTACTTATCTAAACCATATGAACAAAGCTTCTTAGGTAGCAGGGGCCCTCTACCACTGGATCAGCACGCAAATCTACTCAATATTGACTCATCTCTTTCAATAAAGTGATGCTTCTTTCATTAAAGGATAAATTCTTCAAAATAGAGTATTTACGATCTTCTGAGATCTAGCAATAAAACATAAATTTAGCTAGTTGTTTCTCGGTCTCCCGAGCCATACTGATAAAAAAATTACATAAATGTCTTTGAAATGAAACAAGAATAATTGTCTTTCCCAACTAAAATCAAACTAGGACTCTGGTGGTGGCCTCGTACTATGATTAAGGACATCTGTACAGTCCTTGTCCTATTAGAAGTCTATCTCCTAGTTTTGGTTTCCCACGTGCATAACCATTTGTAGACTCGAGCTCAGATTTCGTGAAGAGAAAGAAATGATGGGGGAGTGATGTGGAATATGACCATATGCATTTTTCCTTGAGGTGACACCTAGAACCTGCGTAAACATGAGAATGGTTATGGAATAGGCGACTGGCTACAGAATGACTTCGTTCTGTAGCTGAGTCTAGTCAAAAAATTGCTACAATAAAAAAATCATGAAAACATAGCAAGTTAGTCATTATATACATTCTTAAAGTAATCCTAATCAATCCAATTGATCATTTAAGCTTGTATTTGATGAGAGACAAAGGAAATGAAGTGAAATGTGGTGGAAAAGAAGGACATATTTGGGGCTCAAGATACCCCCACTGCAAGGCTTTTGCATGTCTTCATGCAACTATTCCATGTACTCTGAGACCTCTGCTAGGACATCTAAGCCTCTTCTTCTGATTTTCCTGACAATCAATGGCCTTCTAGGCTTCCTTATGACTAACTTGAATCTCAAATTTGTAACTGCCCTGCTTAACTTTTTGTTTTTCTTCTTCAATCTTTCACTGGCCTTGTGCAACTTTTTCATTTGTAGAGACAGAGTTGTATTCATATCACCTTTTATCTTAACCTGCTCCCTTAAAATTTCATTCTCATTCTTGATGTGCCTATTGAGTACTTCTAACTCATATTTACCTCTTCTTAGCATATCAATTGCAGATTTTGGTGGACTAGGAGTTTTGTCTCTACTTTCTGAATCTCTCTTCTCTACTGTCTCAACATAATTGTAAATTTCTTGTTGTGCTGGGTCTATTTCAGGAGCTTCTTCATAAAAATCCTCCTCATACTAATACTCATGTGATCTAGCAGTAGGTG
This sequence comes from Pinus albicaulis, assembly GCA_034641835.2. Lineage (NCBI taxonomy): Eukaryota > Viridiplantae > Streptophyta > Pinopsida > Pinales > Pinaceae > Pinus > Pinus albicaulis. Next base: position 1,671,722,725 of record CM076575.1, on the reverse strand, counting down.
CTTCTTCATCCTCAATGTTTATGATTCCAGTTTGTCTAACCTCTGTTTTGTTTAGTATACCTCTAAGCCTGTGGCTCCATCTCGGTTGAGATGGCCCTTCTCCTCTGTATTTGGCATATTTTCTTCTTATTCTCTCCTTATTAAGCTTCTTTTTAATTTGAGCCAATTTCTCAGAAATCATCTCTTCTTTTTCGTCTTGTATTGATTTACCAGTTTTAGTTTCAACAACCTTGGAAATTTCCTTTCTCCTGCTTCTTCTTATGGGTTTGCCTTCAGGTGGAGATTCCTTGGGTTCCTCAAAGTGATTCCTTACTAGAAACTCATCCCAATTATCTCCCATTTTTCTCAAATGATTTTCAATGAGGATTTTGACTAAACCTTGGTGATACAATGTTCTTTCCAGAAATTGAACCCTCTTTTGTACATTTGAGGCCATTCTTTTCAGACTATGAAGTAGGAAAAAGGGAAAACTGATTTCTTCTTCTAAGAAATGCATCATTAACCGAATATGATAAACATAGAGGGTACCAAATCTTCCTTCACAAGTTATAATTTTTTTCAAAATGAGCAACATGTTCCTCCATTTATTCTTCAGTGTAGAGCTAGGAATACCTTTCTTAAAAATGGAAACATCCATACTTGTGTTTTGAGTATTTTCCTCCATGCCTCATTATGAAATTCCCTACTTTTAAACCACTTTTCTCCTTGCCTGGGTAATTCTGTTGCTTCTACAATTAAAGCCTATGTAATGGTGAATTTAACATCTCCTATTTCGACCTCCGCTCCATTGAAGGACCGTGCAAATTTTTTAGTCACCTCTTTGTGAAAACCATTGAATTTTTCTAAAAATTGTAACCACCCAGCCTGCTATAGAATTTCTCTGATTTGTGGATAGCCTTCCAAGTACTTGGTTCCAACTGTTTTAGTTCTTACTATGAGACCCATAACTTGTCTTTTCAAACTTCAAATTACTGCTCCTCTGCTCACGGTGAAAATGGCTATTAAAGAGATGTTTTTACTCCACAGATGTTTCCTTTGTTTTACAGACCATAATGGCTAAGAATTGGCCGCAGAACTCTACTCACAATGAAAATGGCTATTAAAGAGATGTTTTTACTCCATAGATGTTTCCTCTATTTTATAGACCGGAATGGCTAAGAATTGGCTGCGGAAAGAAATGATATGGAGTAGTTATGAAATGAGTATAATGCGGTGAGGGTTATTCACACGAATTAATGAGTTGAGATTTATTATGGAAGAAAAGACCGTGGAAATATTTTGTGAGAAATTCAAAATCATCATTAAATACTTTCTCCTAGTGACGTGACTGATCAAATCACTTTAGTACTTAACCGTTAAGTTTTAAATGATTATCAGATGTGGCAAGATGGAAGGGATTTTGTCCAAAGTTTTTATGATATGGTTGATAGGCATGATTAACACGACTAATTAAAATAACCTTTTTGAATCATACATGAATTAACTATGCTAAAATTTCCATGATCTGTCACCATAATAATTTCATAACTTTTACCTTTGCCTTTCCTTTGATTTTTTTTTTTTGTGCTTTTGATATGCCTTGTCCTCCTTTAAAAATCATTGATCTTCAGTCCTCATAGCTCCTTTTATTTTGCTTGTTGTCTTGGATATGCAGGATGAATTTGCTGCTAAATCAGGTGATTATTGGATAGTGCCTTCAGGATCTCTGGCTGCAGAATGTCTGACTGATTGCAGAATGTACCTGTAGAAGTCTTAAAACATGGAATGTAAAGGTTTGAAGCATGAATGGAATGTTTGTATGAAATGAGTTAAAAATGGATAATGAAGTATAGTGTAATGGAGTATGAGTGAAGTGAATAATGGAATGAAATGAATCACAATTATGAAGTGGAGTGAAGTATGGAAAATGACTTGCAACTTATGATCTGTATTATTCAATTGCAGAAATAAATCACTCTTAAAGCTCTAAAATGGAAATGAGGTGGACCATGGAATGAAATGGATGAAGTATGGATGAATGAAATGAAATGGAGTATGAATGAATGGAGTAAAATGGATCATAAGTGTAATATGGGTTTGCACTTATGATTTTGTAATAGCTACTTGTAGAAAAAGAAAAAATTTGAAAAGCTAAAGTGTCAGAAAGATTTTGATTTTAACTCTATATTTTCTGTATAAACATGCTAATCAGTGATTAGTTTTCATGTTTATACTTTTTTTTTTTAAAATATATTTTTTTTAATTTTTTTTAATTTTTTATGCTTTTGAATTCAGAAAATTCAACTAAGTTGATGAAGAAGAAAAAATCTTCTTCATTAACTTCACATCACCATTTTCCTGAAATCTCTTGACAAATTCTTCTCATGAAAGTGGCTTGTGATACAACTTCAATCTATGACCATTTACAAGAAAAGTGACCTTCTCTTCATCTATTGTTCTGATTTTTATTGCTCCATTGTCAAAAATTCTTATAATTTAATAAGGCCCAAGCCAATGTGTTTGGAATTTACCTTGAAAATCCTTAAACTTTGAATCAAACAAGAGAGCCCAGTCACCTTCTTTGAACTTCTTTTCCTTAATGTACTTGTCATGCCATCTAGTCCTTTGTTGTTGGACTATACCTGTTTTCTGAACTGCATCTTGTCTGATCTCATCCAATTCATTAATCTGCTCCAATCTGTGCTTTTGTGCCTCTGTTAGATCAATTCCTAGCTGAACTGCCATTTTGAAAGTTTGAATCTAGAACTCTATGGGAAACAAAACTTGCTTTCCATAAGCAAGTTCATAAGGAGTATGGCCTGTTGTGCTCCTCCATGTAGTTCTATAGGCCCATAAGGCTTTAGGAAGCCTATCTGCCCAATCTCTTCTATGCAAATGAACAATCTTTGTTAGGATCCCTTCAATGACCTTATTAGTAGATTCCACTTGACCATTTGCTTGTATATGATAGGGAGTATATTTTCTATGTCTAATTTTGTACCTCTCCATAATTTGTTCCACTAGCTTTGATGTAAATTGAGCTCCTTGATTTGAAACAATTTCCCTTGGGACACCAAAACGAGTAAAAATATCCTCAAAAAGAAAATTAACTATATATGCTTTAGAAATTTTTTTTTTTAGGGTCTCAAAGGCTAACTAGCAATCAGGATTCCACTTGAGTTCATAGTCTTTGGTAAGTAATTTGAAAAGTGGAGATGCTATCTTGGTGAAGTTTTCTATAAACCTTCGATAATATCCTGTAAATCCTAGAAAACTCCTAACATATTTTTGAAAACTTGGAATAGATAAGTTAGAGATGACTTCAACTTTTGATTCATCAACTCTAATCCCATCCCCTGAAATGTGATGTCCTAAAACAATTCCTTCAGTAAAAATCATAAACACTTCTCATGACTAAGTGAAAGATTTGCTTCTTTACATCTCTTTAAAAGTTTTTCCATGTTTGTTAAGGCTTCTTCAAATGTGTTTCCATAAAATGTGAAATCATCCATATATACCTCTACACAATCATGTATTATATCTGAAAAGATTCCTAGTACTGCCCTTTGAAATGTTGTGGGTGCATTGCATGGTCCAAATGGCAATACTCGGTAAGCATAGGTACCCCAAGGATAGGTAAATGTGGTTTTGTCTTGATCTTCAAGTGCTACCTAAATTTGGTTTTAACCACTAAACCCATCTATAAATGAAAAGTACTTTTTTCCATCTAATGTATCTAACACCTGATCTATGAAAGGTAAGGGAAAATGATCTTTAAGAGTAGCTTTGTTTAATTCCCGATAGTCAATACATACCCTCCATTTACCATTTTTCTTTGGCACAATTATCAAAGGAGAAACCCACTGAATATCTGAAATGGGATAGATAAAGTTAACATTTAACAATTTATGGAATTCTTCCTTAACAATCTCCCTAAGTTTTAGATTCATCCATCTTTGAGGTTGTCTGATAGCTTTACAATTTTCCTCTATATAGATGTGATGAGTGCAAGCCTTGGGGCTTATCCCTTTCATATTAGTGTACTCCCATGCATATGCAGAAGAGTGTCTCTGTAATATCTTGACTAGCTCTTCTTGTTGAGATTTCTCTAGGTTCTTGTTTATGTTTAAAGTTTTGCCTGGAAATATCTCAATTGTAGAGCTGCCAAATTTATCCATGGAGTAAACATACATCCGTCTTGATGATAAAAACTCAATGTTGGATTCTTCTTGAAATTGTTCATGTTTGTATTCCGAAGAGGATTCAAATTTTTCTAAGGTATTCAGAATCTGGCTATCTTCACTAATTTCTGAAATTGTGAAGAGAGGTTGTAAGTCTTCTTCATCCTCTATCCATTGAGTATCATCTAATTCCGTAATAGTTTTTGCTGGAGGATACAAGGTAAATTTCTTGGTTGAACTACCATTAGAGATGTACATATCACCGGATCTAAAACTAATGAAAGCATCAGCTGTAGCTAACCAAGGTCTTCCTAATATAATAGGATGCCCTCCTAGATTGCTCTTAGGAGTTAGGATCATAAAATCCACAGGATACTCCCAAGAATCTAGGGACACTGGAATGTCTTCTATTACCCCATCAAGTTTGATCACAGATCTGTCTTCTAATTGTAATAATGTGGGTGTAAAAAGAAGATTAGGAAGTTTCAGTTTATCCATGATTTGTCTACTCATGATATTGATTGCTGCTCCTAAATCAATAAGTGTGTTTTGGATCTCAATTCCATTGATGTGAATTTTAACAACTGGATTTCCTGGGTCTAGATACTTTGGAATAGCAATCTTACCTATCATGATATCTGCTATTTTTCCTGCCAGTTGAATTTTCTTTGTCTCTCTTATTCTTTTTCTTGTTTTCTTCATGCTCAACTCCTTTATTGTCTTTGCTAAAATTGGAATTTCCTTGATGGCTTGCAATAATGGGATCTTAATACAAACATTTCTCAGCTCATCTAGGAAATCATAATTAGGCACCATAATTTGTTTTTCTACACCCCTATCAATTTGTAATCTTTTTGGAAAGGGAGGTGTAGAAGTGGATGTTGATGGCTGCTCTAATATAGGAGTTGAAATTATTGGTTCTTTTTGTTTTGATTTTTCAATGTTTGAGTCTTGGAAAGTTGTGTTCTCTTCAAGACTTTTATTTACTCGTAGAGAATCTTCCTCAGAATTGTCTTGCTCTTGTATGATTACAGAAGGTTTCCTCTTTTCAAGTATTCTTCCAGGCCTAAGTTGAACATCACTAAGGTCTAAAGGAGTGATCAAATAAGTTGGAAATTGTTGGCCTTCTATCATGTATGTGTTCTGAGGATTTTTATTGTTGGGGTTTGGTATGGGTTGGGCAGGAAACTGATTTGTTTTCTGAGGAAATGGTAATGAAAGTGGTTGATTTTGATGTTGTGGATTTTGAGAATTTTGTTGAGGATTTCTTTGAAAATTTTGTTGAGGAGGGGAATGTGGATATGGTGGATAGGATGGTGGATATTGGTAATACTGAGAGTATCTTCCATAGGGATTTTGTGCTCCTTGCACCCAATTTTGTGATAGATTCTGAAATTGGGGCCAAGTTTGCTGCCAAGAATTCCAATTTGGTGGGGGTTGATTATACAACTCATCATGAAATCCTTGTGTTTGAGGTCCTTGCCAAGGCCTCCTGGAGACAAAATTAAGAGATTCTGTGGAACTTGTAGGAGCATCTTCTTGAAAGATAGCTTTAAGACCAGGAAGTGAAGGACAACTCTTGGTCTCATGTTTTTCTGAACAAATTACACAGGTCACTACTACTTTTGCATCCAAAGGGCACTCTCTCAAGGCATGCTTCTTTCTACATTTGGAACAAAAGATTGCTAAGGCATCAGATTCAGATTTTTGCTTGTTTTGTAACTTAAGGGTGTCTATTTGTTCACTAAGACTCCCTAAGATATCAGATTTTAACTCATCAAGCATATGTCCTATTCCTGAGCTACTTACTGTCCCAGAAGCAGACTTACTTGCCCTTGCAAGAGCAGGGTCTCTTGGCCCTTTTACAGTTTTAGATTTCCCTCTTGAAAGGTTGATACATAATTCATCTATTTCAGGTAATGTGAGCTGAGATATATCCCATTTTCCCATCATGTTAAGGATATCTAACCATTCATCCCTAATTGTCTTCAACAAGATAGCTTTCAAGGTGTCTTGGTCTAAGTTTTCCATTTTTGCTCTTTTGATATTGTAGTTAAATCTCTCCAACAAATCTTCCAGATTTTCATCTTCTTTTTGTAGCATTTTAAACACTTTCTCCTTATGGTTGACTGGCATACAGTAGTCCAAATAACTATCTATAAATGCTTGTTTCATGTCTTCCCATGTCCTAATATAACTGTTGATCAAAATCATAAACCACTTCAAAGCTGCTCCTTTCAATGTTGAAGGAAATAGTTTAAGTTTTTGAGCATCTTGTAAGTAGTCATAGGTTCTACATAGGACTTAAAATTCAAATAGGAAGGTTTCAGAATCTTTAGTTTTAAGTCCATAAAATTTTGGAAGGACAGAGGGTAAAATGTTTTTCATAGTTGTATTGGTTTCTTCATCTACTATAGGAAACCCAAAAGAGCTTCCCATTTCTCTTCTACCTCTTCCTCTGCCTCCTTCTCCTTCTGCACCTCTACCTCCTTCTCCTCTACATCTACCTCTACCCCCTCCAAATAGTGTGTTTTATCCATTAAAAACTCCTCCTCCCCCTTCTTCTGCCATAGTTGATTCTTCTGTGGAAGTTGAAAGGTTTAAGTCCCTAGCAGGGTTTCCTGAATCTTCTTCCAAGACAGGTTTAGTGGATGAAGTGGAAGGTATTTCTAATGGAATATCTGATCTTAAGTCCTCTAAGAGTCTAGGATCAGTAAAATATGGAATGTGGGTTTGAGTTGAAAATGTGCTGGCTCTTGGTCTTGGTGAAACAAGTGGTGTTCTAGGAATCAAGCTTCTGCTTCTTATGAATCTACCCCTTCAGTCTCTTTCTCTATGCATGTCATTATTTTTGGGAGGTAAGAAACAAGGCTACCTAGTTACAGTTCCCTGGAAACGACGCCAAAATTTTGTGCTCAAATTAGTGTTCCTAAATTGAGGTCATAAATTGTCAACCAGGGCTAGTAAACTGCTGAAGTGAGGTGCACTATATGTGCCTAGGTATCTGTTTCTCACTACATTGTGTTTAGTGTTTTTCTCACGTTTTTGATTTTGTGGTTTTTGTGTCAAGAAGGAAAATAGCTAAATGTTGATGAAGAACAGTTGTTGGTCACACTAAAAACAGAGCAAAACCTATACTAAAGAACAAAAAATGCAAAGTTTGATAATGACTCATAGCAAGAAAATAAATCACAACATGAACTCAATAAATCATAACATAAACTCATCAAATTCATTCATTGGAATAGCGTGATAAAAGGACAATTTTAGTACAAATTAGGTTCTCCTAAGTAAACAACCATCTTACAATATTACAAAGAATCTCATCCATGGCTAAAAGTTTATTGGAACACAATTGAGAAAATACTATTTGTAACACAATAAGATTTCTACTCTGAATTAACTTGTAATGCTAAGATCAATCCATTCTGCAGCTCAACTTGTCACCACTAAGCCTCATTCGAAAGTTAGAGATTTTTCTAAAATAGTTTTTGGGAAAAAGGCTTATTTGTGAAATTGCAAAAGATTGCAGAATAATAAAGGCCTTAAACTGATATCACTAACTCATTCCTGTCCATATGATGATGCATTAATAGAAATTCAGAACAAGATTAGTTTGTAAACAATGAAGGCCGTGAATTCTAATTTTGATAGTTAATACAACTTAAAGAACAATGGATAACACTGAAATAGAATGCAATTGATTAAACTTGAAACACAGTGATCACAACTAAACTAGAATGATGTTAGCCCAACATTGAAATACAGTGAACTGGAACTGAACTAGAATGTCACTAATCTAACTTAAAGTACAGTGAACAGAGTTAAACTAGAGTGACATCTACCTACGGAGTATTTCAACTTAACTAAAATGCAACTAATTCTATGAAATGTTTCAGCTCTGTCTCATTCAGAGTTAGTGGTTTTTTGGAATAATTTATAGAACAGGAATGGCTGCAACATTTTATGTAAATGAGCATAAAAGCATAAAATTCAACAAAACACAACAAAGCTCTAAAATACCACAGCTATGTCTCACCCAGGGTTAGTGATATTTTGGAAGAGTTTGTAAGGATAAGACTAGCTATAACAACTGATGTAATTGAGCACAAAAACATAAATTTTAGAGAAATGAAACTAACTCCTAAATACTATAGTTATATCCCATCCAATATTAGTGGTATTTTGGAAGAGTTTGTAAGGATAAGACTAACTGTGGCATCCGCTGCAAGTAAGTATAAAAAAACACAAATTTCAGAAAATTGATTAAACTAGGAATTAAACAAGGCTAAGTTACTTATCTAAACCATATGAACAAAGCTTCTTAGGTAGCAGGGGCCCTCTACCACTGGATCAGCATGCAAATATACTCAATATTGACTCAGATCTGGCAATGAAGTGATGATTCTTTCATTAAAGGAGAAATTATTCAAAACAGAGTATTTACGATCTTTTGAGATCTAAGAATAAAACATAAATCTAGCTAGTTGTTTCTCGGTCTCCCGAGCCATACTTATAACAAAATTACATAAATTTCTTTGAGATAAAACAAGAATAATTTTCTTTCCCAACTAAAATCAAACTAGGACTCTGGTGGTGGCCTCGTACTATGATTAAGGACATCTCTATAGTCCTTGTCCTATTAGAAGTCTATCTCCTAGTTTTGGTTTCCCACATGCATAACCACCTGTAGACTCGAGCTCAGACTTCGTGGAGAGCAAAAAATGATGGGGGAGTGATGTGGAATATGGCCATATGTGTTTTCCCTTGAGGTGACACCTAGAACCCGCGTAAACATGAGAACGGCTGCGGAATAGGTGACTGACTGGCTACAGTATGACTCCGTTCTGTAGCCGAGTCTAGTAAAAAATTGCTACAATAACAAAATCACAAAAACATAGCAAGTTAGTCATTATATACATTCTTAAAGTAATCCTAATCAATCCTATTGATCATTTAAGCCTGTATTTGATGAGGGACAAAGGAAATGAAGTGAAATGTGGTGGAAAAGAAGGACATATTTGGGGCTCAACAATACTATTAAAGGATAATATATTTTGCAAGCTAGTGAAAATAATAAAAAGAATAAAAATGCAAAACTTGAAGTGGCCAAAAATGAGAAAAGACAACAACTAAATATTATGAATCATCAAAGGTGATCATTTTCTCATAACTATAGGAGTGCCAATCGATTCTATCACTTGATCAACAATATTGAGTGATTTATATGTCATAATTATGGACATTTTGCAGCCAACTGTAGAAGCAGATCATTTCTACCTCAAGCAAATAACCATTTGAGAGGGAGATCATCTCCTACGAATAAAGGATGGTTTCATGGATATTGTTTCTTGTGTAGCTCATTTGGGCATAAGGCCACTGATTGTAGGACAAGTATGTTGGAAAAAAATAGGAGATCGGATAAGTTAAATTACATAAATAGAAAGTTCAAGCAAATATGGAGGAAGAAGGAGAACCATTCAGAAATGTAGGGAATGTTGAACCTAGGGCAGTTAGTTATTTTTAAATATTACTTCTTAGTGACTGCAGAAGTGATGTGAGGTGTATGAAATCATGAGAGAAGAATATTATTATAGGGTCGTGAGGATCCATAATGTATAATCTCAGGGGAAGAAATACATGTTGATTCCCATGGTTTTTTTAGTAATTCCAGTTTTTTATATTTATGACAATGCATATGATGTGATACAAAAGACATGTATAGATTGTACAAACTCAAGGGGAGCTAAAGTTATGAATTTTTCAGTATTTCACTTTTTGTACGTGAATTTTATGAAATATAGTCGCGTATATACGCAAGCTCATTTATAGACAATTGCATATGTTTTTTTGATAGAGAAATAGTGGGACAGACTCAAGAAATACTCTGAGATGCTTCAAAAACTTATTAGTTGGATTTCTTGTTTTGATCTTGATGGTTACAGTGTGCTGATGTGGTATTATGTAATGATGATATATGAGTTAGTACAATATGACATTTATGATTTTGTTATTGATGAATATTCTTTGATGTATGAGTTGATGTGGTCATATCTGACATTGAATAGGTAGCACAACTTCAGGGGGGTTATTAGCCTTGCTTCCAATGATGCATTATTGGAATTATGTTTACTTAAGAGGATGTTGAAGATGCTCATGTGTTTGATTTATGATGCATATATGAATACCTTTCTATAATTACTTGATGATAATTTTGCTGTCATAGATGATACATAATTTCCTTACCTTATTTCATGATGTTATGTCTAGATCTCATACATGTTACTTTGATGTTGAGCAAGTTGACCTTAATGAGGTCAAGAGAATTAGTTTATGGATGATCTATACATAAATATATTATGATGTTGATGTTGCATTGAAAGTATACATGTTTTCACTCATGTTCATAGAAGATACTTATGAAGCATATCCTATTTTGTATATGATCGATGTGGATGAATATCATGGTCTTGATCTCATGCTATTGAGATATTTTGGTCTTGGTTATAAATTTCATAGCTATAATTTGATGTAAAGGTCATGTAAATACCAATGATGTAACTCTTCTTATATTCAGTCATATATGGCCAAATCAATTATGTATGTAATCCCATGATGGGGATTTGATGTTATGTAACCCCATTTAGTTGGGTGATTGATGTAAGTTTGAATTCTTGGTGATAGGAAAGGTCATACTCTATTAAGTCATAGAGTCTTGTGCTTAATTGAAAATATTTTAGAAGATTCAACATGTGCTTAGTGGGATCATGATCATTATATATTACATATCATATCTACAGTCATCATGTCTCTACAAGGAAAGAGAAGCCATGTTTCAGCATGGGTCTTCCCTTTTCCCTTGATGTTAAAGGGGGAGAGTAAATTGGTATTTGATTAATGATTATATTGATGTGTTTTAGAGGTATCTATGGGTGGTGGTGACCAAACACCAAAATGGTTTCCATCAAGTCAAAAGGGGGATATTGTTGGAATTATGACTAATCGTTGTCCTTGATGGAAACCTAATCGATGAGTTTCATTTTGATAGTGACCTAATTGATGAATATTTCAACAAGATGTATCTATAGGCCGATTTAGATTTGACAGAGAAATAAATACTAGTCAGTGACATAGGAATGATGAAGGTAAATTTTGAGAAAATATATGCAGGTTCTGTGAAGCAAATCCATGTACATACGCAGGTCTAGTTACGCAAAGTCACGTATACATAGGTTTTGTGAAGTAAATTCATGTACATATGCAGGTTTGATGAAGAAAAGTAGTGTATACACAGGTTTAGTAAAGAAAAGTCGTGTACACACACAGGTATGAAGAATACAAGGAAAGTATATTTGGTACAACATGATTCTCTAAATACCAAGGGTCTTTACCATGGTATTAGCCCACAATATTGAGTGACGTAATGGCTATTTTATCCCATCAAATATTAGCATCGGAACTAGTGTGGTTTTGACTTGTGGTGTTGGCATTTATCACAGACCTTCCAGCCTACTGACCATCACAAGAGGGTATCAACCATCTCTACTATTTCAAAATTTGATGTGGCCTTCACACAGAAACACTACTGAAATCACATGCCTAAATTCTCATGAGTCGCCTCTCTTGAGCTTGATCTTCCATAAGAGAACCAAAAATATGCCATCCTTCTTCTTATCTGAAACTGATTAATGCAACTGAATTTTTTTTAACCCTCACATGATTCTCTTGCTCTTCGTGGATGGTCATGGCTTCCCTTTAGCAACCCTCAACCCTTAATATTAACCTACTTTATGACTACATCTCTCCCGGCCTCCTTGATAAAATGAGATACTTCTCACTTGATGTTCTTGTCTTCATATTAAGGCCTCCGTAAATAGATTTCCCTAGCTATACCTCTTAAGAACCCTCTAGAACTTATCGGCTTTATCCTCTTAAACCTTAAGAAATATTATTTTTTCCTTTTAAATTTTCTTTTAGATTTTAAACCGCATCTTGTGTCCAAAACCCCTTCACTTGGGTTCTTTTCCAACAAATAATTTTGTTAGCAAATTCACACAAACCCATCTCACTAGGCTTGTGGAGTACCTCCCAATCTATACAATTCACAACATAGTTTAGTTTTAGTAATCGTAACTTGGTCGAGCTCTTGTATTCAAGAGAGGACTTGGTTGGGTTACCGTGAAAATTAAGTAAGGGTAGTTCTGAGGGAATGATAGCTATGGAGGGTTAGGGCATGCCAAGGAATGAAAAGGTGTGATAAAACATGTCGGAAAATTTCAATGCATGATGAGGAGTGTTAAGGAGTGTTGAGGCATCACAAGGGAGAACTAGGTCAAAATACATGGAAATGAACAAATAAGAGTGTGTGCAAGGGAGTGTTAGTGAATCAAAGTGTGTCGAGGATGAAGTGTGTTAGAAGAAGTTAATAACAATATTGTAAAGAGGCAAGCCTACAATTGCGATAAGGGGCTCGACAAAGTATTTTTAGATAAAGGGATAATTTGTGCTAGGTACAACCATATTTTTCCTTTATTAATTATTTTTATATGACATGTGGCACACTTTTGCTGAATGATCTTGTTTTAAACTGTTTTAGACAATTTCATATTGTACATTTTTGTGTATAAGTTTTGGGGCAGTCGACTTGTGCCAACTTATATTTTTCATGCCTTGTGTATCTTGTGGTTCTCTAATGTTTATATGAACTAGACATACATGTGAAATATCACTTATGTAATCTATGTTTCTTAGTTTTTTTATGGCCATGGCTAGATGTGGTCCTTGTCTTGGTAACTTCTTAAGTGGGACAAGTTTATCTTGGACATGAGTGGCCTAAGATGAGGCATAGGAAATTCTTATGTGAACAAGGTACAATCTGCTTGTAGTAGGTGCAACACATCAAGTTGTTGCATCTGAAGAAGGGTAATGTCACATGAACTGCAGTGGCTAAGGACTTGATTGGGTTCCCAAGTCATGAAAAAATTTAAGGATATTTGTGAGGGAACGAGTGCCAAGGAATTCTAGGGAAAGCTATCATGTTGCAATTAGTTCAAAGGCATGTCAGATATATTAATATGTGTCAAGTGCTAAGGCATGCCAAGATGTGCAAGGGTGTGAAAATATGTGCCAGGGACTATCAAGGAAACAATAAGGAGAAACAAGTTAAACTACAAGGAAATGAACACATCATAGGGTTAACAAGTGATCAATTTACGTTTTCCAAGAGTGGTATGCTAGGCACACCAAAACTAGCTGGGAATAGGTACCAAGTGCCAAGTGTTAGTGCATTTTAAGTGCCAATCATCCTTTATTACTTCTCATTTACTTTCCAATAATTGATTTAAAATAAATTTAATATCAAACCATGCCAAAGCAAGGAATCTTAATGAATGATATACAAGCTAATACTTTCCAAATGCCAACATGTGCTAAGTGCCAATGTGTGTTAGGGAGTGATACACATTTTATGGAGTGGAATGGCATGTAGAAGAGTGCTACGATGTGACAGAGTGTGTTAATGAATGTTGAGAAGTGTTAGGGAGTACTAGGGAAACACAAGGGAGCTCTAGATCAAACTGCATGGAAGTTAATGAATATGATGGTGCGCCAGTGTGTGTCAATGAGTGTTAACTATAATTCCAAGGAGGGAGTGACAACATATGTTAAGAACTAGTAAGGCATGCTAGGTAATATCAGGGCATGTCAAGAAGTGCCAGAGTGTGCAAGGGAGTTCCAATGTGTGTTAATATGTGACAAATAGTGCCAAGACATGAAATATGCTAAGGAATTATAGGATGTGCAGGGTGTCAGGGTATTCCAATATGTGTCAAGGAGTATCAATGAAACAAAAATAAGAACCAAGCTAAAATACAAGGAAATTAAGACATAAGAAGGTTAATAAGTTAGGACTTTATATTTTTCTAAACGGGCATGCTTGGCACACTAATAATAGGCTCCAATGAATCTCAAGTTCTAATGTGTGCCAAGTCCTCATGTATGTTAATGAATTCCAAAGTGTTCCAAGGAATTCTAGGGACTACAAGGCATGCCAACACATGCTAGAAGAGTGTTATGTTATGCTAGGGCCTACCAACATGTGCTTGGGTGTCTTAGTCATGGAAATATGTTCTAGGTCAATGATTTTCTAAGACATGCGAGGTTCCAAGGAATGTTAGTGTGTGCCAAAGAATATAAAAATTTCCTAGAGTGTTGAGGAGTGTTATATCTCTCTCATTAATATAATTTACAAAGATTGATTATGTATTAAATAATATAGTTTCTACACACACTAGTGGAACTTTATCTAAAGGTAATTTGTTAGATAATAGACCAAATAGAGATGGATCATGTATTGACTCATAGGAAAAATATATTCTCATTACTTGAGGGAAATGATACACACTAATTACTTCTTAGAAAATTCATTGACTCCAACCACTATATGACCTTGGACACATAATGAAAAGGACTCCACAATGATGGTCTTAAATCATTATCTTTTGAAAAAAAATATAGTAACATGCACATAGCGTCATAAAAAGTTCATTGGAATGATCAATGATGAAGAACATTTTTCGAACGTCACCAAAAGTAACCAAAAAAGAATTAGTGACGGTCAATAAAATATTGTCACTAGAAGCATCACCAAATAGATAATTAGTGACAGAACTTTAACAATCCTCACCAAAAGTGTCACTGGAAATGGATTTGGTGAAAAACCTTAAAGGATCATCACTATATGCACTTACAACAATGTTTTTTTAAGGACCTTCACTATATGTGACAATGGTGATGGATCTTAAAGGTCCATCACATCCATGACCCTCACCAATGTCCTTTTTTTCTTGTAGTGACAAAAGAATAATAATGTAAGGGCTCAATAATAAAAATAGTGGGATTATATGGGGGCTACATTAACAATAAAAATAAGGGGTTTATAATAAAAATACAAATAATGGGGTTGCACTAGTATTATAGGGACCAAAAAATTTACAAGATATTATCCAACCACATCCTCTAATAAAACATGAGTTCTCATTGGGTTGGGAAAAAATTATAGATTATCTATATCAAGGCACAAAAATGATCTTACTCTAAATGTGATACATCCAACTTCAAAAAATTTTAAGGAGGTGAATTGATCGAGTGGTTGATGCTAACCAAAATTTTGATTGGAAAATGGCCAAATCCTATCACAGAAATAAAAAAATTAGATAGGAAAGTTGGAAAGGGAATATCATCCTATTGATTGTAAATCCAATCCAACCAAGCCTCCGCACTATTTCAATCTTTCCTAAGGCTAGTGAAAGTGAACCAAACTCCATATTCAATCCTTTTTTACTTGCAATTAGTGTCAAACACACTATTGAATTTTTTCGTAAGGCTGGTCTAACTGAACCAAACTCCATAGTTAATAAGTTTTTAAATCGAATTAGTGTCCAAAATCTAGAGGGTGGTGCTACAATAGGCCCAAGTATACTTCTTTGAACTATTGATATAAAAATATAAAATATATATCATTTGTAAGTCACCCCCCACCTTCTATGTTAAAATCCTTTCAAATAGTGCACTCTGGATTTGGAAGAGAAGTATCCATAAAATCCAAACATTTTCCACCACTAAAAATAGGGTTAGGTTCACATAAAGAACATAGAACCGTAACAGAAAATCTTGCATGAAATAAAAAATATAAAATTTATATCATTAAATAATTCACCCTCCCACCATATATGCTACAATCTCTTCCAATAATCCAATATGAAGTTGGAAGAGAAGTATCCATCAAATCCCATTATTTTCCATTATTAAAACTAGGATTATGAACATAAACAACATAGAAACCTAATAGAAAATTATGCATCAATAATGTAACTAAAAAACACTATCCATTATGATATGAAACATGAGCTATTTGTGAATAGGATGAAAGGGAAATCACCACCACACCACTTTCCTAAAAATAACCTAAATCCGAGGACAATTCCAACAATGTTTCAATCAATTTTAAATATCAAATATAGTCAAATTAACCTCATGCAAGAGAATCACATTTGGATTGAAACTTTGAAAAATACCACAAATATTTATGTTTTCAATTGTATAGAATCCCTAAAAACTTATATTATATAAAGTATATATTTAGAACCAACCAACAATGGATGCCACTCTCCACGACTTGAGATTTAATTGAATGTATCTATACTATCAACACATATTGTTGAGGCACAATGAGTATTTCGCATCAAGATTAACTAAATACCTCAAATATTTGTTGCATCTGTATGTTATCTCACCGTCCTTCCAAAAACCTTTCATCGACAATCTCATCCAACTAGATGAATTAAAGCGTCTCTTAAAGTAGTCCATCAGATCATGTTCTAGTTATTTTATCATCCCCTCACATGACGCTACTCAAGTTCTACTCATTGATGGGCTAAGGTTTTGGCCTCTCTCACACTAGCTAACCCTAAGGAAACTCAATTTGGAATAATCACATTATCCATTTTTTATGGCTTAGAATATCATTAGATTAATCATGATTATATTGTCTTAGGAATATTGGAGTAGTTTCTGTTGCAGCAATTTTTTTTCCTACAAGATTTGATCCAAGATTGTTATTTTCAATTTTGTAGGATTTTCTCTGTGTTTTCATACCTCTTGGACTCTACCAACAACAATGGTTTGAGTTACCATCACCAACCTAAGAAAATATTAAAAGGAATGATGACCATAATATCTGACCAGGTTTTATCTAATTGTAATACCTCAGAATTCTATGAGGAAAGCATATTGTTTCATTCAAATATTCATTACATATATAAATTGTTTCATCATGTGCTAGACTCACTCATCTACCTATTCCATAGTTTTAAATACCATTTGTATAATAACATTTTTTTACATGATTATGGTCACTCCTTTTCCTAGTAGGAAATGTGTGCTCACGAGCCTTATCTAGGCCTGCCACAGAGTATATGAGCATAAGCCTCATGTTGATACACCACATGATATGTGCATCCACAATCATTTTTTCAGTTTGTTACATGGTGTGTCCACACATCCCTAGTATTAACTTATGACATTGTATGTATTCCCAATATGTTTAACCATCCATATGCAATCCCCTTATCATGTAAAATGACCAATTTGTACCAACATATTCTAGGTGTTAATCTCAACCTTTCTCATGTCAAACACATTATGAAAGAGTGTAGACATTCATGTTGTGCCTCAAGGTCTTATGTTTCCTTTGATACTTATGGATTCAAAAACTCTATTTCCAAACCTATATTTTTATTTTTCTTGAGAAAAAAGATAAATGAAATGAGTATTACCATTTTTATTAGGATTATAAATAGTGAAATAGAAAAATCAAGGTGATATTTTTGTTACCCATTCTCATTAAATAATATGAATTATTTGACAATATATTCAAGATTTTGTGATGTGAGCAACAATCCTACTTGGCCTCCTTTCTCATCCAACTTGGAGTGGGCCATAACAAATTGATAGGTTTGAAACTAACCCCACATTGTTGACCACTAATAACTCTACTAAATGAAGATTTTGTCATTATTTTGGATTTCAAAACATGATATTCCTTTCCTCATATTAAATGTTAAGTAATTCAAATATCTCAAAACTTCCATGAATTTGTTAGTTCCAAGAAGTAATAATATTACTGATTCTTATACTATTTCTTCCAAGGTGGAATGGACTTCAACATTGATGCACTGAAATAATCCTAACACAAACAATGAAATTTTAAATAGAGATTGTATTCAATGTTTTTTGAGATCCATGGTGATAGTACTGTTTACAAGATGTGTATTATGTTGATGTTCCAAAAGCCTCATACAAGAGGGTCAGTCGTTGAAAATATATATGATCAAGTAAAACTAAAAATGAAAAGGCAAGAAAAGGAAGAGACATGGATGACTCCCTTAGCTTTGGGGAAAATGATTAAAAATTTATTCATTTACAAATCAAAATTTTAGCTATGGAACAATTTGGACTCCAACCAAAAAAAAAATCATATATAAAACAAGGAATAATAAATTTCATAAATAAAAATCACAATATCAATCCAACATATATTCATAAAGATAATCATCAACATCATATCCACCATGATACATTTCCCTTAACATAAATCACATAAGCAACACATGTCAAGGGAAACATATAAAAAAGATATAATATAGAGATAATTGGCATGAGAGCGATGATAATCACGTCTTTTTCATGAATTTATCCATCAAATTGGTTACAAATGTGTGATGAAATTCTGAACCATAGGCATCTGTTGTAAATTACACCCCCAAACTCGGTTATGAGACCACAAGGATGAAGAAAGGTTGTTGGATTTAGCCTCTCTCACACTATCTAACCCTAAGGTGACTCATTTGGGGACATTCAAATTACATTTAGTTCATCCATCAATGATAATCATTTTATTTTTATCTCACATATATAATTCAATGTCTTACGATTACCATTAATTCATTGGAGCATGTATAGATCATATTGCAATCATAATGTGATATTGCTAGTTTCATTATATAGCTCATTGTTGGATGATGTTGGTGTTAACTAAACCAAAAGGAAGTAGCTATCCATATCCAGAAGTATTGAGTTAACAAGAAATAAGGAAGTACCCTTAATCGTCTATACTAAAGGACTACCAGATGACCTAGGTTTGGGACGGGCTACATCTATCAATAGAGTTTTGTAAGGGATAACTTCCAATTTCCAGGGGGAATATACCAAGAATTACAATTGAATAATGCATAGGTGACATGGATATCTCAACATTTTTCAAGTGTGTTTTCACATTTTATATATGATTGGAATGCAAATATGGTCGAACAGCCCCACAGTTCTAATTAGTTGTACACATTATGTACATTTTTTGTTGTTGGACATGTCATTAGTTGATATCAGTGAAAGAGTCTTATATGTATTATTTTACTTCATTAATCATCAATTGAATCTATATTAAAAAAATTCATAGGTTTTCTAAATGGGATCCTGATAAGGGTTTTGAAAGTTCTAGCTAAACAAATTGAGTGATAAATATTTCTACAACAACTCTATCCAACAAAGATAAAGGAAATACATCAAACAACTTAAACTATTCTAGGATGCTTTGAAAACAAACAACATCACCTATCAAATCACTCGTGAGATGGAAATATTATTCTCAAGATGACAAGACTAGTCAGCTTCCATTGACAATTTTGATTATTTTGGTTTTCTTTTGTGCATTTAAAAAAGCTTCTAGAGTGGAAATTAAGACACAAAAAGTCTACTCTAATATTAAGAAATAGAAATAGAAAGATATAGATATATATGTTGTTACAGTAGATCATATAAAGGAAAAATTAATATTGATAGATGAGTCTGTAGGGATGATCTCCATAAGATAAACACATGCCCATGTATATGCAAGAAAATTTTATAATCAATAAAGTAAAAAATCAATAACTTGTTAGATATGGATATGTACATATTTAAACTTAATATGTGTCTTCAACAAAGAAATATGTGGACATCGAAAATAAAATGTAGACCACAATGCATGGGGTATCAAATCAATAAACATGGGAATAGGATTTAGATGAGTCTGTAGGGATGATCTCCATAAGATAAACACATGCCCATGTATATGCAAGAAAATTTTATAATCAATAAAGTAAAAAATCAATAACTTGTTAGATATGGATATGTACATATTTAAACTTAATATGTGTCTTCAACAAAGAAATATGTGGACATCGAAAATAAAATGTAGACCACAATGCATGGGGTATCAAATCAATAAACATGGGAATAAGTTTACACACTAATTTTTTTTTTCAAGGCAAGAGAAAGAGGGAAGAGAAGCCATGTATATGAGAGGTCATGGAGGTAGCGCGAGGAAAAATTTTAAAATGTCATTGAGTTTTCCAATGTTAGGCATGGTGAACTGTGTAGATTACACAGGATTCAAGAATTTGTACACAATTTATGTGAAGGAAATCAAGGTTCGTCTTAATATAATTATTGTGACCTACGTTGGGGATATGATCATGACCATTTTCAAGAAGTGAAAGCCTTTAAAAATAAGGTTAGGCATTGAGTCTTTGTTTTCTATTGGAAGCCTCGACACTGACAAGATAATGTTTATATGTATTTTGAATATCATGTACACGTCATAGTAAATAGAAAGGGAGAATTAATTGTACTTCTATGAGAGGTCTCACTGGGAAAGGTTTTGCTAAATTGTGGCCTATAATTACGAGTGCAACATTTCTTTAATAAAAGTCTTACACAAAAATCATAAAAATGGAAGATGCAAAAGATAATGAATAGTAAAACCTTTTCTGCATGCATTCTTCCCATTCATTTGTTAGTGCCTATATCCATTGCCTTCGTTTCTTTACCACTTCCCTTACGAAACCTTGGAAAAGATGCTTACGAAGGTGAAAGAAAAGAGTCTATTGAGGGAAATTTAGTTCCAATCAAGCAACGAGTAGAATATTGATTGCTTGAATTCAAAAATATGATTTATGTCATGAATATTTTGTGAAACTTATATTCTATGGTAAATTATATGAGTACATTAGGAAATAAATGGCTTATTTTAGAGGTATAGTTGTGGGATTTACTATGAATTTTATTAATTAGTAATTCTTAATTTTTTTTTGTTTGTAAGTTTAGTCAGAAATAAGTAAAAGATGATTATGTATCTGTATATATGGTATACATATATTATAGATTCTTTACCCTAGTATGGGACCTATACCATACAAATTTCATTATTACTCATTAGGAGAGTATAGTAAGAGAAATTTCCGAGGGTAATTCGACTCATGGTTGACTAGTGTAGGAAAGAGAAAGGAGATATTTTCTCTAGAATAACATTTAGATATATAATAACGTAACAATTTAAGAAGAGGAGCTATAAATATTGTCTAAAATTAGGATAACACTCGCCCATTAACTCAAACACAAATATTTGTAAGTAAAATCAATCTTAGTTCGATCAGTTATATATATTTATGCTATTAACTTACTATGTAAATAATAATAGTCAAAGGAATTGATATATATATCAATCTCAATTATTAAAATTGACATAGAAATGATGATACTTATACATAGTAGTCACTTAGAAATTATCGTAGTCCAAGTCGAATTTGACTGGACGAGAGTTTATATGAAAAATCCATAAATAAAATAGGAGTACCACACATGTGTCAATAAATTAAAATTATTGTAGTTATGCATATATCAAATATATAAGTACAAGAGTAGTATATAGTTTTCATATATGACAAATACGAAAGTAATTAAATAAAATCCATTTAAAAAATAATAATTAGATAACCTATCTCTGAGATATCTTTGTAAAATAATTAAACTTAGGCTTCAAAGAAAAAATGAATGGTATACACATTCATTGATACAATATGAAAACAAAGGGTTGAATGATTTACTAGCTCTGTTAATCAATACGGAATGAAGACAACATTGGGAAACAAAGACTAGTTACATGTATAAATAAAAAAGGATTTTATACTCAAATTAACGGGAAGTAAAATACATCATGGCATTGAAATTTAAATAAACCCTTGTATACAGTAAGGTGCTTGGCCAACAAACTTAAAATAATTGAGTACCAAACTTCATAGTTGTGAAAATCAATTTAGAACCCTTGCTGGGTAGATGGTGCTTAAAACCATCTTAGAGTAAAGAGAGAAAGAGTGAAACAAATAGGTGGAACACTATATAGTGTATTGATTCATTAGAATTTCATGTGACAGTCTACCCACACAAATATGGAAAGGATTCGACCTATAGAGGAGTGGTGGAAGAAATTTTAGTATTGAAAAAAAAAAAAAAATTTAATCCAACAAGAAAGATTTCCTCCAGTGTATTGAGAGAAGTACTTGTAAGAGAAACAAAAATGGGATCGGACCCACAATATGAAATAGAGGTGAAAAAGAAGTTAAATTTTTAATCCAATGAGAAATATTTCCTGCAGTGGATTGAGAGAAGTACTTGTAAGAGAAAAAAAAAATTGGGATCAGACCCAAAATATGAAATAGAGGAAAAATGTTAGAATTGAATGGAAGGAAAACCCCCAAGTAAATTACCTATTAGCAATAAATTCATGCCTCACACAAAAACCTTGTGTGCCAGATAGAAAGGGAACTTATTAAAAGAAGGTACAAAGTAATTTCTATACGAATAACAGATTTGGAATCAAACCTAAATAAAAATAAGAAACTATACTTAAATATTTGGCCCAGTAATTGGGTTTCTAGGATTTTTCCTAAAGTCTCCTAGAGGATGAATTTAGACCTAATGGGTGTGAACACAGAATGAAATTTAGTCTAAACCATTACTCTTATTAAAAAATCATAGCTGAAAAAATTGTAAATGAGTTAATTACCAGGACCCATGATGGAAATTCACTAACGCTCCAAACATTATTCTCTAGAAGTTCTAAACCAATGAATAGATTTGTAACAACCCTGAGTTAATTTTCCATGCAAATATATTAAACCAAGCTCATGGGACATGTATTTAAATATGAATGGTGGGGGGAAACATTAAATTGGGAATCAATTATGGTTTATTATAGTCCATGGAAATTTGAATTGGCATTGGAAAAGGAAAAGAGAAATAAATCGTAATTAATCAAAGAAATAAAGGAAAATATGAAAAAAGGAAGATGAAGAGACATGAATATGCATGCATGGGAAAATGAAGGAAATTGAATGAAAAATAAAGGAAGGGGAAACAAAAGGAGACAGATCAAATTCTATGCCTCTCTTAGTCACTCTTAGTTACTCTGTATCACTTCTTAGTTACTTTTCAAGAATTCTAACATTCACTTGGACATCAAGGTCTTCTCTCTTAGACTTGGAGAGGGAGATAGAACTTTTAAAGAAACAAGAAAACAAGAAAAGGAAATCGGGATAGTGAAGAAGAAGGTTGGAAAATAAGGTACAATAAGAGAACATTGCAAGTAACATGTTGCCCGTGTAATTTTCTTGCTGAGATTTGAATGCATG
The DNA here is from genome assembly GCA_034641835.2 of Pinus albicaulis. Lineage (NCBI taxonomy): Eukaryota > Viridiplantae > Streptophyta > Pinopsida > Pinales > Pinaceae > Pinus > Pinus albicaulis. The sequence continues at coordinate 1,671,699,501 of CM076575.1, read as the reverse complement.
GTACATGGATTTTATTATTCAGTTACTTTGCTTTCATTGGAATGGGATTTTCCTAGATTTTTAGTGGGTTTGGAATTTCCTTTCCATTTCCTTGATATTCATGATGTAGTGGATTCCATGTTTTGGTTAAGCTTTGGATGGTCGATATATATCAGATCCTGCTGGTGGTCTCAAGAAAATTCCCAAGGGTCGATGGTGGAGATACAAATTCTCATTGAAATCCTGAAAAATTAGTGGATACAAGAAAATTCCTTTGGGTATGGTGAACAGAGTCAGAGGCATCAAAGCTTGTTTGGTTTTGGGTATTTATGGATTGGTTTAGGTGAAATCACCGTGGTTGATGGTGGAGGTGGTTTAGCCTCCAAAATCCCTGGTTGGTTTTGTTTTGGTTTATCACACGTGATCCCACATTCATGCTTGGAATATGGCACATGGGTGATTCGCTGAAAGAGATATTTGGTTCAACTAAATCTATGGATAGTTCATATGTGTAAGTACCTCACTTGGTTGGATTTATGCATATGTTATTATGCACTGTTTCTTATTGAGATCAATGAGAAGCTGTATTGTTTATTGTATTTATAGGGTCAGGTGAAAACATAGTTCTGACTTTGGGTAAGATCACCAATGAATGTTTTTTGACATCAGGATGGTTTGGTGTCCTCGAGAATTTGTAGTCAGTTCCATGATGGTATACTCCACTTCCATAACTGGAAATTTAATGTTTGGTCATCTCATAGTAAATCTTTGCTCATATTTACCTAGGTGATCTTGTAAAAGTAGGTAGATGTGGGATGGAATATTACATGGTGGTATCAAAGCATTTTTGTTCCATGTAAACCTTTCTCTAGTACTGGTGTTATAGAGTAGTATCAAATCAAGTTTTACAGTATTGGACCTCGGGGTGAATGCATATGGTTATGGTTACCATACATGCAATTACTCTTAAAATTTTGTATTTTTATCTTGATTCATGCATGATGTTGATATTTTGTTGCTATTATTAAATATCATGTTAATGTGGATTGGCTTGTGCATATGTAATAGCCTCCCCTGAGATACATTAAGGTATGATTTTGATTGTGTCTTCTATTTATATTATTGAACATGATATGTTTAAAATAAATATAAGACAAAAATATGAAGTGAAGGATGGTGGATTACAGTTCACATGACTACCTGTACGATACCGAAGTGAAATCAGTGAAATGGGAAAATTCGGTTGAGCAACAAGGAGAGGAATATTCTCCTGATCTTATAGATACATTGAGGAGTATGAGGGAAGAGATTCAGGTCTATAAAGGAAATTATAACATGTTAATTTAGGCACGGGAAATATTTTCAAAGGCTCAAGGAAAGAAAGTTGATGTTAATGTAATGATTCTTCAAATCATTTTGTACTTATAGAACCTGGGATAGTTAGGGATCAGTCATGTGGATATGAAGGAATAAAATACTAATTGGGTGAGTAGTAGCAAGTATTGTAGAATATACAAGAAGGAAAATTATGATACAATTAATATTGGATTAATCATAGATAGACCTGACAAGAGGACTATGGATGGGTTTTATTATATCTTTTCTTCAAGGAGACATCATTTCCATCACTGTAAACATGAAAGGAGGAGCGATTTTTTTCCAGAGGAATTCAATGAATCCAATCCTCCTTAATGGGGAAATGAATAAATAAAAATATGCAAAATCATGACTTCTTGGGATGAGGAAATTTTCCATATTGCAAGATTACTCAGAGAACATTAAAGCTAAGATAGCCACCTTCAGTCTCAAAGGAAAAGTAGATATCTAATGGGAAGATATTAAGAAATTAAAATGAATTAGAGAATATAAGCTAACTTTCGGTGAGCTCGAAATACTCTTGACGAAGAATTACCTATCTTAGATATATTATGATGGAAAGGCCAAAGATTTTTATGAGCTCTATAAGGGTTCCATGACAGGCGAATATTATATAATTGGGTTTCTAGAATTATTGAGGCGTGTTTCCTACCTCAAGGATGGGAAAGAAAATATCCAAAGATTCATCAGTGGATTTCCATTTTCACTCAAATACTGGATTGAGTTTGATTAGCATATGTCATTGGAGGAAGCTATAAAAAATATGAAGCATTGTTATTAACACTCAAAGCACAAGCCTAAGTTCAAACATGACTAGAATGCTAATAAGAATACTAAAATAAAATTTATCAAGAAGCGACAAAGATCTAATAATGCAAGTGAGAAGGAAAATATAGACCCTAATAAGAAGTTTAATGTAGTTGGGAAAGGACATGGGTCTCAACCTAGAGAGAATCAAAATAAAGGCAATGACAAGGAACCATTGAATACAATCATAAGAAGGATTTTCCATGTACTAGGGTAGTATGCCACATATTTACAATGCTGGAGAAGTGAAAATAGTTGAGGATGCTGGTTAGAGAATTCCTTAGATCCATCCAACACTTGATAATATGCAGGTAGAACATCAGGAATCAGTTACTGAGATGTAATGTAAGCTTTGTGATTAATTTGTTTCCATTTTGATTGATCCTAGATCTAATTATAGGTATGTTAGTACTAACCTAGTGGATCAATGTCGTTTGAGTGAATAAGTGCATGCAGAATATTCATTTGTGTAGTTGGCTAGAGGGACCAAGAGAGGATTTCATCACTGGGTGAGATATTATGCATTTGAGTTTAATGGCATGACTACATTAGCACATCTAAATATCCTTATTTTGGGTTCATATAACATAATTTTGGACATGGATTGGTTTTCCATTCATAGGACCAAGATAGATTGTTATGAGAAGGCCATTGAGTGCCTCGATGAAGAGGGAGAAAATAATCTTGCAGGGAAATAATAAGCATACATCAGTGATAATGGTTATAGTTATGCATGCTAAGGGTAGATGATAGAGTTATTCTTCCTCTAGTAGAGTTGACAAAATTCAAATATTTGTGCTTCATTCATGGATCAATCATGTTTCTCTTAGAGAATTTGGATCTATTTCTTCCCTATTATGCGAGAAAGTGGTTTCATATTTTCTATGTCAACCGGAGCACAATAATGAATATGGAGTGGATGATGGTTGAAGAGGAAATGTGAATTACAAGGTTTCACTTCTTGTACCTACTCTCACCTTTGTTCATCATGGGCATCCAGGTTTCTCCAATGCTATTCTTTCTCAAGAAGTATGTTATTGCTCGAGGTATTTATATTCTAGGGATTTCTCCTTAACATTTCCCGCTCATCCCTAGATTTAATCATCGTTAATATTTCACAGATCCTACTTCCCTCCAGCATATATACCGATGTAAATAAAAAATCCTCCGCTTTCCATCCATGTTGTGACATTTTAACTCAATTATTTGATTCAAACCTTGGCTTGAATAGTTACCCATCCTTTGTCAATTGTTTCCATCGAACCCTATCATTCAATTCTTCAACGAACGGTAACCTTTCCTGCTACATGGAAGGATCCACCGAGGTAGTTCGTGGTAATAACCTCCTCAATAAACCCTTAGTTGAATTTTGGTAATTATATTCCAATAATCCCCTCTTATTAGATTACTCTCCTCCTTTTAATAATAAAATTAACTATAATTTTAATAATAATAAAAATAACTCCGATAATAATACAATAATGATGATGATTTTGATAAAAATAACTATGACAATAATAATAATAATAATAATAATAATAACAATAATAATTTTTCTCTCCCTTCTTTTGGTAGTAGGGCATTTAATCTTTATGGCTTTTCTTTTGACCCTATTGTCTTAAGTATTCTATAGAAAGGATTAAAATTTTCCCTTTCTCCTAGAAAACGTTTTGTGGAATAATTTATTTGTGAGATCAAATTTGGGATAAGGGGTTTATCAGACAACACTAAGGATATCATCAAATAAGACTGTATAGTTTTCCTTAGAAATTAAAATCCCCCTAAGAGAATCATTAACAAGAATGAAGTTGATGCCCTAAAAAATTTGAACAATAACAAGGACACTTTTATTCTCAAAGAAGACAAGGGTGGGACTGTAGTTATATTAGATAAGGAAGATTACCAAAGAAAAATTTTGGACCACCTTTGTAATAGCAAGAGCTATAAAAAACTTAATAAAAATCCCCTAAAGAAGATCTCTAAAAAAGTGGCTCTAGCTATAAAATCTAGTAGCAATGTTAGCTCCTTAAGCCATAAACTCATTGAGAGTATCCATGTCACTCCTAGTATCTATGGACTTCCCAAGATCCACAAGGAGGAGACTCCCTTGATTACCATTGTCAACACTATAGGAGGGTCAACCTATCTTCTGAAAAACTATTTAGCCCAAAAGCTAAAACCCCTTGTTGTCCTTACAAAGTCCTATGTGAAAGTCTCTTCATCATTTGCCAATGAGTTAAAGGGTATAAGGTTTGATCCTGGGGATTTTATTGTGAATTTTGATGTGGTATCCCTTACACTAATGTCCCTATTAGTGAGAACATTTAAGTGATAAATCATAGCAGGGATCATGATACTTCTAACTTGGTTGAAATTTGTCTTACCTCTAATTTCTTCAGCTTTGAAGGGGAATTCTATGATCAAACTTATGGCATTTCCATGGGTTACCCCCTTTCCCCTTTAGTAGATAATATGTTCATGGAGGGATTTTAATATAAGGATTTGGCCTCTGATCAATACAAACCAAACATTTTGAGGATATGTGTGGATCACACTAGCATCATCTGGCCTCATGGTTGGGATAAGTTAGATATCCTTTTCTGGAATATTAATAATCAGTCTGTCTCCATAAAGTTTACTATGGAATGTGAAATCAATGGAAGCATGCCTTTTCTTGGAATCCTTATTTCGAAGAAGGATGATGGTTCATTCTCACATCAAGACTTTCAAAATAAAACTCACATGAAGCAGTATCTTCATGCCAAATCCCATCATTTCCTTGCTCAAAATTTGGATGTTTCTTAACACTTTAACTACTCGCACATTATCATATTATGATGAGAATCACCTTTATGATTAGAAAACCCATATTCTTATTTTTTTCAAAAAATAATGCCATATAATAAGCTCTAGTGTCTAAATTATTTCCTCAAACCTGCCAACAATTCCAAGACTAAAAAATAACCGAGTGAGCGGATTTCAGGGGCACACCTTCCTTTTATCCAAGGGACCATTTGAAAGATTGCAAGGATCCTAAGAAATAAAAAGGTTCCCTTAACCGTTAGGCCCCTAAACACCATTCAAAGTTCCCTAATATTTGTAAAAGACTCGGTGGACTGTAATAATATGAAAGGTGTTTATGTCATCCCATGTTCATCTGCGACACCCTACATTGATGAAACTAGTTTCTCAATATATCAAAGGATTCAGGAGCATGCATCCAACATCAAACACGGTAGGACCCTCTCCTCAGTATTGACAGAGCATGCAGAGAAGACAAAACACCACATATGTATTAAATGTGTTCGGGTCATTGCAAGGATAGATCATTTCCATCACTGTAAGTTTAGGGAGACTATAGAGATTGAAAGCAGGCCAAGAAATCTGAAGAGAGACAATGGTTGGAAAATTAGCAGTTTTTGGATCCCTACCCTTTCTGCTTGAGTTTATATTTATTTTATTTTTATTTATTTACTTATTTATTCCAACTATATGCCTTAAAAACTTTACCTTGACAATTAATAAATAGTTAATTAATTTAATTTCTTCATTATTTATTTATTCATATTTTTATTTATTTATTTTTTATTATGAGTATCCTCTTAGTAATTTAGTTATTTTCTGCTTTTTTGAATTTTTATTTCGATATTTTATTTTATAATTTCGGTTCCTTTGTTGCATTTATATATCTCTTCATGTGAATCATTTTTTTTTTTTAATTAGATCTTACCCTTGATTTTTCCTTTAGTATTTATTTATTTATTATTTTATTTTTCTTTATTTTTATTTTATTATTATTATATATTTTTGTTAGTTTAATTTTGACCAAACTTTGTTTGTCATAGAATATAAGCTCTACAATTTCCTTATTAGTTGGCCATTCCTTTATATATTTATTTATTTATTTAGTCATTTATTTATATTTATATTTTTAACTATATCACTCCAAAATATTATTTTTAATAAAAATTATTTTCTTATTCAAAATTAGTCGTTACATTCTAGCCCTTACAATTGATTGTCTCTACATGGTGTTATAGTATTTAATATGATGAAAATATTTGATTCTTCATCTTCTCCTGACGATGAACCATAGTAAATGGTTCAAAAAACGTCCACAAAGCACTTATGATGTGATTTTTTACTGAAAGGTGTCTAGCTATTCAGGGTGTGTATTGTTTGGAGCTCACATTTCTAGTGACAAAGGGAAGGATGTTGAGGATGATGAAGTCCTAGGCAAGTATCATGTATTGTAGAAGTTTCAGGATGTCTTTCTACAAAGATTCCAGGGTAGCGTCCTCATAAAGAGGTGGATCTCTCTATTGAGTTGGTATCAGGAGAAACACCAACATCTTAGGCACCATAATCTATGTGTACTCTGAAGTTGGTGTAATTGAAGTTGCATATTAAAGAGATGCTTGTTAAGAGATACATAAGGCCAAGTGTGTCACCTTGGGGTGTGCCAATGTTGTTTGTAAAGAAGAAGGATGGTACTCTCATATTGTGCTTTGATTATAGGTATTTGAATAAGGTGACTAACAAGAACATGCATTCGTTGCCTTGGATTGATGATTTGTCTGATAATTTTAAGGGAGAAACAATATTTTCTAATATTCATCTGATATTTGGATATTATCAGGTGTGCATCAAAGAATAATACATTTATAATAATGAATTCCATATAGGGTATAGGCACCATGAGTTTTTGGTGGTTCCTTTTGGTCTTACCAATGCTCCATCCAGCTTCATGTTTTTGATAAAAAATGTGGTGTGCCCTTACATGGATAATTTTGTGAGAGTCTTTATTGATGATATATTGGTATATTCAAAGAATGAGGAGGAGCATGAAGAGCACCTGAAAATAGTATAGATATTTTTTAGAGAGAATCAACTGTATTCCAAGCTCAGTAAGTGAAATTTCTTTCAGACATATTCATTACTTGGGACATGTTGTTTCCAAGGAAGGGATAAAAATGGACATAGATAATATTTATGCTATCATGGAGTGGCCAACTTCGAAGAATGTGGATGATGTCATATCATTCATTGTACTAGTAGGTTATTACAAGTGTTTCATTGGGAAATTCTCCAAGATTGGATATCCTATGACATATTTCCAAAGAAAAGGGAAGAATTTTGAATTGACTGATGAGTGTGCAGCTATATTTGATCAATTGAATCAATTGCTTACAAATGCTCTAGTTTTGAAGATTGCAGATCCTCATATGTATTTTGTGGATTTTACAGATGCATGTAAGGAAATACTTAGTGGAGTCATAATGCAGGAAGGACAGGTGTTTGACTATGAAACAAGGAAGCTGAATGAGCACATGCATAACTATATGACTCATAATCATTTCCATTCACACATTGAAGATGTGGAGACATTATCTCCTTGGACGAAGGTTCATATTGAGGAGTCATCTCAATGGAATAAGATACTTGTTTGACCAACCCAATATGAATTCATGGAAAGATGGATGGTAAGCTACTCTCAACGAGTTTTACTTTGAGATTAGATACATTAAAGGAAAGGAGAACTGGGTTTCAAATGGTCTCTATAGGAGAGTGCATGTGAATGATATTTTAGTTGTGAACTCTTATGGGATATATTTACAGGAGCAGATCTTGTAGGAAGGTAAGCATGATGAGAAGTGTTAGCAACTAAAGTAGGCATTGTAGTAGGGTGAAGGTGGTAGATATGAGGAATATCACCTCATATTATATGGATTGGTTAAATTCTAGAGCAGGATTTATGTTCTAGGTAACAGTGTGTTGAAGAAGCTTATCTTGAGATAGTTTCATGTCAAACCATATTCAGGAAACCCGGGATACCAGAATATTGACAAATATCAAGAATTTATCTAATTGGTTGAACTTGAATAAAGAGGTGGATGAGTTTTTTTCATGGTGCCTAGACTAGAAATGGGTGAAATTTAAATGCAAACATCCAGCTGGTTTGTCGCATCCTATTATGATTCTGTAATGGTGATGGGAAGTAATTTCCATGGACTTCAATACAGGGTTTCCTATAAAATCAAGGCAACATGATTCCATCATGGTTATGGTTGATAGGTTGAGAAAATCAGTTCTCTTCATTGCAGTGAATTCTACTAATTTAGCTAGTGAGGTAGCTCAGATATTAATGAGGGGGAATAGTGAGGTTGCATGGGTCTGTCAAGAATATCACATTAGGAAAATATTCCAAGTTCACTTCCAAGTTTTGGAAGGAGTTTCTTGAAGGCTTGGGGACAAAGTTAGCTTTCAGTACAACTTATCATCCATAAACAGATGGAAAAAAAAATAGGGTTAGCACGATCCTTGAAGATATGTTGATGATGTATGTCATGCATCAAAAAAGGAAGTGGGAGAAGTATATTTCACTAGTTGAGTTTCCATATAAAAATGGGTATCAAGAATCCTTGAATATGATTGCATTTGAGCCTCTTTCTGGGTGGAGTGGTAATAATCCTATATGTTAGAGTAATTCAATGGACATGGTGTTAGTTGGAAAAAATATGTAGGAAGAAATGGAGAAAGAGATGTATGTTATAAAAAGGAAGTTAAAGGCAACAAATGATATGTAGAAGATTCATGTGGATATTCATCGAGAAATTAAGAGTTATAGGTTGGGAAGAATGTGTATTTGCTGATTCGGATTTATGTAGGAACATAATAAAATTTAGAAATATACATAAAGACAGAGATGCAATGGAAATAATGTTTCATTTCATTAATATCAAATAAAAAAAATATGGTTATAGACATAATGGAAATAAACTATCTAGGGCGTTGGTAGCGTATCTCTGAGAAGAGATGTGGAGGCTATAGGCCTCTGAACTGTGTTACAATGAGGCTGTAGGTCCTATTTATTATTGATAAACAATAGAAAACCCTAAACATCCAAAAACCTAACCCTATGAGATGAAGCGCCAAAACTATCGGCCCTGTTTGGGTAAATTGGTGTTTCAACTTCCCAAGGACGTAACTTTGGCATACGATCTCCGTTTGACATGCACCATACCTCGTTAGAAATATATATTCGAGGAATACAAGTTTTAATGTGTGAAACATCGATCCATTGACCCATGTTGCTCCTGGTTTTCCCAAAAAAGTCGTTTAGGGCCTCAAAATGGCTCTGATAGTTTAGGACCCGAAAAACTGCTAAAAATAGTAAGTTTGTGTCGAAAATAAAAAACTGAAAGATCTGATGGTGGGGGTTCAAATGGAATAGGTGGGTGGACACCAATATCCATATGGATCATTCGGGCCTCCAAACGGCTCCGAAAGTTCAGGACCCGAAAGCCTGCTAAAAATAGTAAGTTGTGCTGAACTGAAAAAATTAAAGAATTGATGGTGCGGGTCCAAATGGAATAGGTGGGTGGCCACCAATATCCACCTAGATCATTCCTCCCTCCTTAGGAATCAATGGTCCCCATTGCATTAAATTCCTCCATGTGAGGCAAATTCTGCAGAACTTGGAATTAGATTTGTCTAGGATGTTTTGGACCTACTGGTAGACGTGCTGGCAGACATGCTAGATGCATCCAATAAATTTGGTTTCCTCATACAGTACAGTTTTGTATCCTTTCTATGTAATCACAAGAGGTATGGCAATATCAGGCAGCGGTGCACTGGGGGTCAGATCGATGGAGTGCTTGTCCTAATAGTGTAGAGGAACCTCTGTGGGTGAGGAGAAAATCTCCTCGTATTCCTCCACGACTTTGTACATTTGCTGCAACCATGCAGGGAAGCCCTGTTTCAAGGCTATGGCCACAATATTTTTCTTTCCCTATGAGCGATTTGTAAGGAAAACAAATTTCCTGCTTTAGGAAACAACCTTACTGCATTTTTTTGCAATAGTCAAGGAGGTGGTAGGTGACAACACTACCTCCATTATCCTATACAATTTATTTCCCAAAGTAATAACAATAGAACGAGGCCTAGACTCATACAAAGCATGTCGCCTCCACAAGTATGGTTGGCTGAATAATACATCAGCTACATCAAGAGGAGCAACATCACAAAATACCTCATATGTGAATGGCTTAATGTTGTACCGAAGGCGGCACTGCTGGCGGATGCAAAGATCTCTCCCCATGTGAAGCCATCTAATGGTATATGGCTACGGGTGTGCTATGGTCGGTTGGTCGAGCCGCTTCATGACCTCTACTAAAATGAGGTTCTTTTGGCTTTCGCTATTGACAAGATATTGGAGTGGAGAACCCTTCACCCACATCTGCGAATGGAAGAGGCACTCCCCCTCACAGATCACAGTTTACTCTCTGGAAAAAAATGGTACTAGGATCTGCATTGATGATTTTATTCCCTTCCCCTCATCTCTTGTTCTCTAGTTAAAGCTCATAGGATCATAGCCCATTTGATTGTATGCCCTTGATTTAAACCACCCAAAAACATTTGGCTTTGGCCTCATTTGTGTTGTGGTGGGATATTATGAAATTAACACCACTTCCTTGTTTCCTTATTTGGATTTGTGGTGGTGTTCTAAGTCTCCATACTTTTTCTCTGTCCCCTATTCCATGGTTCAGGGGCGCACCACATAACCCGATTCCCATGGATCCAAAGTCTTGATTCTTCTTCTTATGTTTATGTTCAATCTTGGTGGCATGAGAACATATGCGTGAGGGTGATTCCGAAATTCCATTTTCTCCTGAATGTCTCCATGAAGACAGTTGTAGAATTTGAGCACCAAGTTTCTCTTTGAATATTTAATACTCAAATTTGTGTGTGGCGTATGGAACAAATTCATCAGTTCATGCACATCTTGATCCCTTTTCTACCGCAGCATGGTCCATTGGGTGTACCTGTCCTCATATCTCCCCACATGGTAATATTGTTCCTTGATGTAGTCTCAGAATGAATTTCAAGTGGTTGTGTCCGATAACAGAGAGGGTTCCCTCTCATCCTTTTTCTCACAGTAGGTTTCTCACCAGTCTTTGACATGGGGGCAGCTTTGAGGAGTGGAAAAATAATATTTTCTCGGTCGGAGAAATCATGGACCGAGAAATACCCTTATAAAAAATTCAACCATATATCTATGGCATCTGCAAATATCTGGCCTTCAAATACAGGAACGTTAAAGTTTACCTATACCTTGAAGGGAGTGGTGCCTACAGAGTGGTTTTTGGATGCAAATGCATTGTAGGTGGGCAACCATTGAAGGATCTGAGAAAATTTATCCATCACCACGTTCCTTTGTTTTTCGAGGGCATCCTCCAACAATATTTTGATAGGATCTCCTGATCCCTCATCTTTATTCTACCATGGGAGGTCGTACGGGTTTGTGAGGCTGATCTTGCAAGGGTTCAACTAGATCGATCCCTAACTCCTTATACGTTGACCTCATTAGGGACATGCAAAGAAAAACAGAGAAAGAGCACACCAAGCTAATAACACTCAGCCTGATTTATGCGGGAACACAATAAAATATACAGAAATAGACATAAACACGGAGAATCACAGTGAGTAACATTTCATTTCATTAATGTCAAATAACGATACGCCTACGAGACATAATTGAAATAAAATAGCTAAGCGACTGATAGCGTATCTCTAAGAAGAAGTGTGGTGGTTATTGGCTATGGTTATTGACACAATGAGATTAGGGAGCATGTTGTTGAGAAACAATGGAAAACTCTAAACATCAAAAACCCTAACCCCAGGAGATGAAGCACCAAAACTATGGGCCCCGTTTGGGTAAATTGGTGTTTCAACTTCCCGGGGATGTAAAGTTGGCATACGATATCCATTTGATGTGCACCACACCTCCTTAGAAATATATATCCAAGTAATATAACTTTTATGTGATAAACATATGTCTATGGACCCATTTCGCTCCTTTTTTCCCAAAAAACGTCATTTAGGGCCTGAAAACGACTTCGGAAGTTCAAGACCCGAAAAACTGCTAAAAATAGTAAGTTGTGCCGAAACTGAAAAACTGAAAGAATTGATGGTGGGGGTTCAAATGGAATATGTGGGTGGCCACCAATATCCACTTGAATCATTAGGGCCTTCAAACGGCTTCGGAAGTTCAGGACCCAAAAACCTGCTAAAAATAGTAAGTTGTGATGAAACTAAAAAACTGAAAGAACATATGGTGCGGGTCGAAATGGAATAGGTCAGTGGCCACCAATATCCACCTGTATCACTTGCACATCAAGCCCAAGAGGAGAACCTTAAGGATTGGGTCGTGTGCTAAGCTGAGACCTCACTATTGTAGGCCTTTTGAGATCCTTGAAAGGATTAGACGAGTGGCATACATACTTTCACTACCTCTGTCAATGAAAATACATGATGTTTTCCATGTTTTATTGAGTAAGAGATATGTACAAGATTTTTATCATGTGATTTATTGGTCTATATTGCAGGTGAAACTAGAGGGAGTGTTCCAACCAAAGCTACAATGCATATTGCAGAAGAAACAACTCATGTTGCAAAACCAAGAAATAACACAAGTTAAAGTGCAATGTAAGAACTTTGGGCCTAATGAAAATACATGGGAGATGGTTGATCAAATTCGAGCATTATATCCTTCTTTATTTTCTAGTTGAAACAAATATATATATATATGTATGTATGTATGTATCTATGTATCTATGTATCTATGTATCTATGTATGTATGTATGCATGTATCTATGTATGTATGTATGTATGTATGTATGTATGTATGTATATATGTATGTGTGTGTATGTATATATATATGTATGTATATATGTATATATGTATATATGTATGTATGTATATGTTTATGTATATGTATATGTCATTGTAAATATTACATCAAGTTGTGTTTATAATGATACAATAAGAAGTATGTTGTCTATAAGTGTCATAGAACACCGATGATGGTGTTCCCCCAAGGGGGAGGGGTTTTTAACAACCTCAGGTTGATTTTCCATGTAAATAAATTAAACCAAGGTCATGGGACACATATTCCAAGCTGAATGGAGGGGGACAATATCACATTGGGAATCACTTATGGTTTATTATTGCCTATGGAAATTGGAATCTCCATTGGAAAATGAGAAGGGAAGTAAAGGGACATCAATTAAAGAAATAAAGGGAAATAGGAGAAAAGGATTATGAGGAGATAAGAATATGCATGCAAGGTAAAATTAAGGAAATTGAAGGAAAAGAAAAAGAAAAAGGAAAAGAAAGGAGAGGGAGAACATTATATTCCTCTCTTTATCACTCTTACTTACTCTGGATCACTTCTGGTTACTCTTGGAGCATTCCAACATTCACTTGGAAATTGAGGGATTGTGACTTGGACTTGGGGAGAGAGAGCACTTAGAAAGAAGCAAGAAATCAAGCAAAGAAAATATAGTAAGAAAAGAAAAATGTTGGAAAATTAGCTATAGTGGGAGAACATTGAAGGTAACAAGTTGCATGTATAATTTCCTTGTTGAGATTTGAATGCATGGTACATGTATTGTTTTATTTGCTTACTTTCTTGTCATTAGCATGTGATTTTCTTGGATTGACATTGGCTCCATCCTTACCTTTCCATTTCCTAGATAGTCGTTATATACTAGATACCCTGTTTTGGTTAAGATTTACATGGCTAGTAAATTTTGGATCCTTGTGAGGTTGTCTCAGGAAAATTTCCAAGATTCGAAGGTAAAGATGGGAACTCTCCTAGAACTATTGACAGATGGGTGGATATAGGAATATTCCTCTAGGTATGCATTGTACTGTACAACAACCCTCCCCATTTCTAAATTTTTATATTAAATTTCAATAAGAAGTAGGTCCCCTTTTCTTTTTTAGATAGGAATAAAGCTTTGAGGAAATCTGATTATCATAGAAAAAAAATAAAAAATATTCATTGTTAAAAACACACAAAAGCATCAATTGCATATCGCTTATCCCAAATGAAAATAAACAAATGTGATATCAAACTAATTCCGATCCAATCAATCATAAGACTTATATCGCATTATCACAAAGTTTAAACGTTTTCCTTTCGAAAAGTCCGATGCGATAAAGTAAATTGCAAATCGCAAATCGGAGGAGCATTATATTTCTATATCTTCTTTGCAAATCTCCGATGTAATGAGACGTATCGGTAATCGCATTTCGGATAATTCATACTTCATTAGGTCTATTTGAAAAACTCTGATGCGATGTAATTTTAATCGCAATCGCATTTCGATGAAACAATATCATGATTACTTGCTTTATAAACGTTCTGATGCGATGGACCCCCCCACAATTGCAATCACATTTCAGCAAAGTCACATTACAATTCAATTCCTTTGGAAAGATCCGATGTGACATGATTTTATCGCAAGTCGCAAATCGGTAAAAAAAATAACATGATATGTCTTTTAGCTTTCCTTTCATAAATTCCGATGCGATAAACCATTGGTTATCATTAATTGCTATTCATACGTCACACATATCATTCATCGGCAAATCATAATCAAAAGTTCCAAAAGATCTGTAGAACAGAAATTCTGCTTATTCGCAGAACTGTTGAGATGATACTAGAAAGTGAAAATGTCAAAGAAGCTTAAGAAATCGAGAGCTGTTGCCATCTCAAAGGTTATCACCATGCCAAAGGAGAAGCCAGTCAAAATAGATCTAATTACGGATACTACATGCCTAGGTCTCGAAAAGATTTCCTGGGAAGAATTTTATAACTTCCTTGAAGTAGAAAACCCTACTGTTACAGAAGTAAAGGCGATAGTGCCAGGTGAAGAATCAGATTCAGATAGTTCCATTAAAGAACTGGAAAATTATTTTCTCCATAGAATTGCAGCTTGAGCAAATGTATTTCCATACTATGATATAATACGATGGGTAATAGAAACCACAACCATCACAGACAGAACATTTGTCACAGTTGGAGGAAAGATGTTTGGATCCTTTAGAGTAGAAGACATCAAGGCAATGTATCATTTTCCAGAACCTCAGAACACCTACAACAAAGCATTCATAGAATATTTCGCTTCAAGCAACGAAATAGAATTAGACCCTATTACGGAATGGAGACAAGCTCCAGACAAACATAATCATGAGGCCTCAGGTATGTATTATGTAGAGTCTCTCGCACCTCCATATTGCTATGTTGCAGCCATGATGTGCAGACTTTTTGGGAGTAATAATTCTGCAAGGTTTTCTATTCAAATGATACCCCTGATTAATGCTGCTGTAAGTTCCGTTATTATGGATTTCTCAGTAATTCTATCTGATAAGATAGAAAATAAAATTCTGGATTATAGAAGAAATAAGCATACTGGAACTACACCCCCATTTCATTTCTGTGCTTACATTTTATATTCCTTATGCTTTAATTTTGAGTTTCCTATTTTGGGATGGAAATGGACTCCTCAGGATCCTACTCCTATACACATCTATCATAAATATTTGTGGAAAGCCCATTTCAAGAACCATATATACAGAATTTTCCATGGCTATATGTTTCCCATTTATCAAGTTATTTTTAATCAACCCCCTCCTCGGCTCTCAGATAAGGAAAAACTTGATTTAACCCTAATCAAAAGTTGGTTCGGGGAAGAAAAGTTCACCTATATCAGGATATTTGGAAGCATTGCTGAACCTCACATATTGCCCTTATATGCCCCCGATAAACTATTGGCTTAAGAAATAGCTTACCATTTGACCGAAAAGGGAATCTCTAGAAGTTTAAAGCATTATAAAAATTTGATGTGGCCTACATTTCCTTTCCAATGTGGAACTTATACCCTCAATGATTTCAAGCATGCAGAAAAAGAAGACCTTAAGATAAAAGAACTCAATCTTGCAATTGTTCCTAGTAGGCAATATGATCTAAATAAGGTTTCCTTTAACTTCACATCTATGGTGCAAGTTGCTAAATTTGAGCATGAAACTGATGATTTTGATGACCTATTTGTCTCGATTAAGAAATTTTCACAGGTTTACGATTCATCTAAATCAAAGTTTCAAACGGAGGACATGAATAAGTTTTTACATTTTAGAAGCAAAATACTGCTTACAGTTCCCCTCGACCAGTTAAAGACTACTTTACAAGAAAAAGAGAGTACTAAAACAGAATAAAAGGAAGAGGATATAGGCAGAAAAATTGATATACAGATAGAGAAAGAAGATACAAGAAACAAGCCTAATGATCAACTTGAAAAAGAGAAGAACAATAAGAAATAGGGAGATTCTGCTGAAACCAATATTAATGACCAGTTGTTAAAAGAATATGAACAATTTTTTCAACATATAGGAGACCACGACAATTCTCAAATTGATAACATTGACTATCAATATGTTGAGATCATTCCTGAAAACCCATCCAAAGAAGTTGTACTAAAAGTTGAAGAGATACCCCCTCTAGATGTCTTTTACAGCCCTAAGCATAGAGCTGTAGTAAGAAAACAAAGAAAGAAAAGGAGGATTGATCAAGGACCACTTGTAACTCCCCAGGTTGATCTAATGAATGTTGTTTGGAAGCACTCTGAAGTAAATCCTTTAGAGGATCTAACCAAACTATCCTAATATGCAGGGGCTTATAGTGCATCCACAATGGATAAAGCTACTAAAGTTACTCAACTGGTAAAACAAAAGGACTTGCAGATAGCATTGTTAGAAGAAGGGACGACAATTGATCAACAAAGGATATCACAGTTAGAGCAACAACTGAGAGAAGAAAGACTAAGAATTAAGCAACTAGAAGAACAATTGAACATTGAAAAGCAAAACCTTGATCAACAAGCTTTAAACAAAAAACAACAGTTTTCCTAGGAAGTAACAAAATTACAGACATTTATACAAAATGAGAAAGCTGCCAAGGAAGAGAAAAGTATAATATTTCAAGAAAAAATGAATAAGTTCAAATATTATCCTAAACTGGACCAGTTCAAAACATAAGCCCTTGAAATGAGTAAGTTGTTGTCCCAACAATTGGATGATCTATGCTAGAAAATATCACAAGCTGAACCCCTCTATGAAATAGCATCATCCTGCATCAACGAAGCAGTCAATACAAGATTAGAATTTGAAATCGTTGTTGAGAAGATTTCAGAACTTATCACATGGCAGGAAACATAACAGGATAAAATTGCAAATCTTCCTATAATTGAAGAATTGCATAAAGAAATTCTATTTGTTGGGTGGGAAACTCAAATGATTAAAGAAGAACGTGCTACTTCTAGAGCAAGGACTATAATGAATAATTTGACACAGCTGGTTAATGATAGTCTATATGCAGCAAATTTAATCTCAGATTGCACTCCAGGAAAGTTGCCGAAGGTCAAAGAAATAGATTAAAGATGGAAATAGGAATTAATCAGTATAGATCAAAAGATCAATAAAACACAGGGAATTACATGGGATGCCTTATTGTCCCATTTGGTCAAGCCATACAGTCACAAGATGGCAACCAAATGTCTTTACAGTGCCATCAATTATATCATCTTGGAACTTTCTGATGCCACATAAACCAGTCAACTGCATTCTCGGCTGAGTCACCCAACTGAAGTGAAATATATGCTCAAAATATGCCAGCTTCGCACATTAGATATTATGGAAATCCAATGAACCAGTTTTATTGAAGATCGCAATTCTATTTTCGGATCTCGATGATATTTCTTTCTTAGCAATAGTTTTACTTAATTGTTTTTTCTTTGAATTTCTTATTTAAACCCCTTTCAAGCATTTTAGAAAGGGTCCTAAATTTGTAATATTTTGGGCTTGGGTAATACATTTCTGTACTCCTTGACTATCTTATTTTTATAAAAGGATCACATCTTGTGATTTTATGGTGAATTATTTTTGAGAGTTGCATTTATATACCTTGAAGATTGTTCTAACTTAAAGAGCAAGATCAAAATATCAAATTGCATCAGGAAGATATCAAATGTATTTGGTATTTCTATGGATTAAGTTTTATTTTCTTTATGTGATGAAATTTTCTCATTGAAATTTTCTATTGCTTATATATACTTTCTTCTCTAATATTTATTTATCATATCATTTCTGAAGATACAGGAATATCATCTTTCATAGTGTGTGTAAATGATAAAAATTATGAATGCGATGTGCTATCATAACTCTATTTAATTTCTTAAACAGAGTTATCATTATATGATACTGCATCTTTCTTTTAATTAAATAATACATTTTCATGGTTATTTGTTTAAATGAAATAGTCTTTAAGTCGTATTCATATTTAATACCCGGGTTAGTTTTAGAGTTATTTGTAAGTCATAAATTAAGTTAGACAGATTAGCTTAATTAGTTACTTTCATTATCCACTTGCACAAACACCCCATCACCAATCCATTCATTATTAGGAATCTAGTCCTTTAAATCCAGTCGGAGCCACCATCCCAAATGGAGAAGGCGTTGTTCTAAGGTTCAGACCAGGTGGTTTTCACCCAATGTTTGAAGCAACGATTTTCGGGGTTTCAACAATATGGTGAAGAAAATCAGAGGCATCCAAGCTTTTTTGGTTTTGGTGGTTTTTGGACATTTTTAGGTTCAATGATTGTGGTTGAGGGTTGAGGTGGTTTAGCCTCTCGAAGCCCTATTTGGTTCTATTTTGGTTTTTCTCAAGTGATCCCACATTCATGCTTGCAATATGGCACACGAGTTATTGGCTAAAAGAAAATTTTGTTTTAACCCAATATATGGTTTGTTGGTACATGGAAGTCCCTAACTTGGTTGGATTTATGCATATGTTATCATGAGTTGTTTCTTATTTAGATCAATGAGCACCTGTATTGGTTATTGTGTATATTTTATGACTAGTTTTTCATGGCTTCATTATGGTTAAATGATGGTTATAGGCATGGTTAAATTATGTGCTCTTATTATGGATATTTTTCATGATTAGATACGTTAATGAATGATTAGATGTATGTATTAAATAACAAGCGTTGTTTCAGCTACCTCGAGAGGGTAGTCATACTTCTTGATGATTCTCTAATGGAATTAATGAGACAATGATCAAATATGCATTCATGCCATGTAGGTACCATGTTTACCATATTTTTTTCTAAAATTTTATCATTTGGTTGGCATGTTAGAGAAAGATATGAGCCTAATTATAGACTATGTAGAATTGTGTTTATTTTAGACTAGATTATTGAGAGTTTTGGGAAGTGGTCTTTAGGCTAGTCCCTTAACTGATTATTTTTTGTTGTAATCACACATAGGACAATATGTGCATGTGGTTGGAGCCTTATTTCCACATCGATAGCTGGGCATGCATGCAACTTAGCTATGAGGTAAGGTGAAAATATTGTTTCGACAAAAGGTAAGATCATCATTGGATCTTGTATAACATCTCTGTGGTTCAATGTCCTTCGAAATTTGTAGTAAGTTTCAGGATGGTATACCCCACTTCCATAACTATAACTTGGATGTTGGGTCATGTCATACTAAATCTCAGCTCATGTTTACCCTAACGATCTTGTAAAAGAGGGTAAATGTGTGATGGGGTGTCATATGCTTGGTGAAACTCATGAGAAGGTATCCGTGAAGGAAAATCTCGCATTTTCGAATGACTATAGTTGGAGAAATAAAACCCTAGTCAAATTTAAGTACTTGAGTTAAAAAAATCGGTTTGAAAGTCATAGGAAGCGAGGCTGAGACACTATGCCTAATTTTCCTACTTGAAAATGATTATATTAGTCGGGCTCGAAGGATATAATAAAAAAAATAAAAAAAAAGAAATGTAAAATGAAATGAAAATATCCCTATAAAGGTATAAATAACATGATTAAAGGAACCTCTAGAGGCCTTATTCCAAGAAAAAAATCCATGCTAGTTTTAAATTTGACATCTCACTGCATAAAGCACCCAATAAACGAAAATGTAAGAAACAATAACACCAAATGACCAACGAAAAAATAACAACTTAGATATTATAGAGATATCATCAAGCATACCTCATGAAAAAAGGGAATAAGAGCAATATTTTTACAATTCAAACTACAATGATGACAATTAAAATGGGAATTATCAATTTCCTTTGGTATAGTAGATGTGAGGCCTCCATTGCAAATGAGGAAGGGCCCTATTACCTGGTGAGGAAGAAACACGACCACATAGCCAAACCAAATAACGAAAAAACAAAAAAAATGTGAATTTAACTCTCCCCTAAGGTTTTGAATTACCCTTATGAATGTGAAGTCGTGGATCCAACGAAATGATCTCACCCGTTAAGCAAACTAGTAAACCAAGGCAAGTGTGGTCACATGGTCAATGTCACATGTCAATGGTGTGTTTATGCCAAGCATGAATACATATACCTCCATTCAAACATTATCCCACATGTCCCAAACCAATTATGGATTAAAAATATAATATATAATGTTGGAAGGACATGAAATATGTAATATCCCTATTTTACTGATTTTATTAGATAGATGAAAATCATAAAGGTTATGTGGACCTAAAGAAAAAATATATGTGTAGACATATTATATTTTTTAAATTAAAAAATGTGGAATTTTAATTATTGTGTAAATAGTAGAGTATATTGCAGACTAGCATTTCAAGTGCATGAGGATGAACTTAAATACAAAGACTTTCCCAAATTCTCAAAAAATCCGTGGAGAAAGTAAAATAAATTAAAAATATTAGATTGGAGATAAAAATCTAAAATATACCTCAGTAAATTGGAAATTTACTGAGAAGAGGTGAAATAAAACTAAAAAGAGGAAAAAGCTAGTTTTAAAGAGATTTTATGGAAAAAACAAATGTAAATCCTAGGCTAAAGGAAAACATCATCGTGACTTAACTGGACACAGTTATGGAAACATGCTGAAGGGAAATCAGGCTTAAATAATTCATTCCAGGGTAGACAAAAGGTTGTCTACACTTTGGAGGAATTGGTCTCTTCTTGGTGGGAGTTGTGGAGGAAAGCACAAGGTTGGGTGGAAAATAGTCTTTACCAGAATTGGTATGCAAAATTAATTTAATTTTGGCTTATGATTATATTTTTATAATGGGAATTATAGTATAAGAGTAATGGTGTTTTATGTAGAAAGATAAGTGGAAAATAATATTTTTTCAGTTATTAAATAGTATAATGGAATTCTGTTAATTTTAAATCTACATAGTCTAATGTAATTAAGAGAACATAAATATAGTAGATATACTTTAGCTCTATATGGTTGCATAGACTAATTAAATTAGTAAACCAACAAACAAAATCTCTAAAAACAATTTGGAGGTTTTAAATTGGCTATTAGGTTGTAAGAGCTTATATATTAAATTCATAAAAATACATCATTAGAGGTGGAAAGTGTTATTGCCTAAATCTACCTCAGGCTGAAGAAGGCAGAATTCAGGGTAACATCAAACCACGCTTAGTCGGGTAGCTAGCCCTACTAGAATAGGAGAGGGCTCTCTCCGGGTCAATCTCAGCGAAGAGTAATTAATAGGGCTAGAGATGACTCAAATAAAATCTAATTTTAGGCTAGGTATATAATTGAAGGAGTTTGATTAAGTTTTTGGGGGTTTTTGTTGGATCAAAGGGAAAGGCAGTTTTGGGTGCGGGGATTAGGCCTAGTTTTTTGCAGAATTCTGATTGGGGAAAGGAAGGAAATTGTTTTGATGATTTAGATTGAATGAATGGATGAATCAGACCAGTGAGGGGCTGAAGAGGGAAAGAGGGTCTCAAGATTCCTCCTCAAACAGATGAAAACATGAAAAATTGAACAAAACTAAAGGTAGATCGGAGCAATTCAATGAATTCCACCTTTAACAATGATTTGTTTAATCTAAGAAGAAAGGAGAGAGAAAATGATACACATAAACATCAGTGAACTTACAGTTACATAGAGAAACACACCATCAAAACACAGAGCCACATGGATCCCAAAAAGTGCTGCAAACCCTAGTATATTCCTTTGCCAAAAATGCAGAGATGAAATGTACAATGAAGTGCCAAGGAATCCAAAGTGTCCAACCCTGAAAATAACTGAATAACTACATGATATAGACAATCCTAACCCATTCCCATGCCTTTAGGGGTCGAGCTCATCATTCTAGGAGCTGTTTCAGCCATATCTAAAATAGGAACTAGAAAATAGGCAATGAAACCACTTGCCTCTATATGCTAGGAAACTGATCCATTCACTTACATTTCACCTTTTGGTGAATGAATCTTCTATAATGAGTAAAAATGTGCCAAAATTACATCATGGGCATGCAATTACATCAAGTTACATAAAAAATTACAAGAAAAAGTGAAACTGGCCAAGACTAGGCGAAATTCTGAGCTGCTGAGTGAAAAATAAGCCAAAATTCTCTATGCGCCGCGCCCAAAATCTTTATGCGTAGCACAAGTTTGGAGCTGATTTTGAATCCCTTCTGAAGGTCCAAATTTAGCTCATGATAGCTCGTTGGAAAGCCCTGCCCGTCAAATTTCCAACCCAAGTGGAATTTCTAGATTTGGTTTCCATTGGCCCCTCCAAAAGTTCAATCTCCCGACACTAAATCCTGTGTGTGCAAAAGGTGGCAAAAAGGCCATTTTTAGGGTGTTTTTGACCCTTTAGGAAACCCAAAACTTGATGAAATCCTTATGTAATTCATGAGAATGCATAAATTTTGATAAAAAATACAGAAATGTAAAGTTTTCCTCCTGAAGAGCTACCAATTATAAGCGTGCGCCAAGTGGCGCTACGCGTCGGGCAAAAAAACTTGTTTTGTGACCAAAAAATTCAAAATTGACAAAATTTTTCCCAAATTCCTTGAAATTTGGGCCGAAGGTCCTTGATCAAATGCTATGCTCATCCAAAGAAGCTTCAGTCAAGATTTGGAGCCTATCATGTCTTTTGCGATGCTTCAGTGCCCTCCTCAACCTTGACTTCAAGATTTTAATCTTCACTTTGAAAACATGCGTGTGCACCCAATAGTGGTTCTTCATGTGCCTGAACATGTTTTTCTCCTTTTTTTCCTTCTCCAATAGCTTCTCAAGATGAATTTTTAACCTCTCAAGCCAATTTTCTCTATCATCCTCGATCTCACACTTAATAGGTGTCATCTCGGATGGGCTTCTTCGGGTAGCTTGTCAGTTCTCATGGATGTTTTGCAACTCCATGATCATTTGCTGATCCTCCAGCTATTTTTTGTGCTACTCTAGATAGTTTATGATCCACTAAGCTCTCTGCAACTTGTCGTTCAATGTATCGATCTCAGTTTTCTGCTCCTATATGATCTGTCTCAGTTTTGAGCTTGGAGAGCTCAAATCCTCATCAATCAATATGAAATTAGTATCATGGCCTCCTGAAGGGCCCTCATCCTACATAGGTCTCTTTCCTTTGTCCTGTACCTGTACCTGTGCTGCTGATGATGGCAACGAGATCCCTTCCACCCTGGGTGGAGATAGTACTAGTCGGGCTGCTGCAAACAATACTCTCGTGCCTCTTTGATAAGTGACATACACTGGCACACTGATAGGCTCTATCTTGTGACCTTCAGGCTGCTGTGAAGTTTCTCCTAGATCACGAACAACCTTTCGAGGCTGAGGGGCTGTGAAGAAATCATGGGAAATAAAATCTTCCCATGCAATGCCCTGTAATCCAAGCTGATGTACAACAATGATCTTGATGATCGCATAATGGTATATGTTGTTGTACTGCTGCTCGGGAGTCTTCTTCTGCATGAGAGTGGTCATCCTCTTGATGTTTCGGCACATGAAGTACGGGATGTTCATCATCCTCACTCTCATGAAATGCATCAATAATCTGATGTGGTATGCATATAGGCGTGAGAACCGGCCCTCACAACTGAAGTATCGAATAATGAGTCTCATCAAAGGCACATAGGATTCCTCCAGAAACGAGAATGGGAATAACCTGCTGAGCTGTCTCACATAGCTAGGCCTGATGTAAGGTTCATAATGCACTCTGTCCACCTTCTGTCTCTTGTTCCACTCTTCACCGACATTCGGTATTCTTGTTGCCTGAGAAATGGTTTCTGGTTTCAAGGTGAAGTTTACACTAGCAAGAGTTACCTGACCATCATGAAAATGTAGAAAAAATAACCGAGCTAACTCCTAATGATGTTGAATCTGAGCAATCATCTCACAGTACTCATAACATGACTGCTCTCGAAAACATGCCATGGCAAGTGGGCAGGCCTGCAACTGGGTCAAAGAGGTGGGCTCTTCTCTCACATGTTTGCCACCCTTACGGGGCCTTCTTGGTGCATGCAACTCTGTGGTAGAATCACTGTCTTGTTCATATGATGAATTTGTGTCCGTCTCCATGGTGTTGCAAATTATATTTCAAGTGTATGTTTGGTTTGTTGAGGTGAAAACAAGACTTTGGTGTATTTTGCCTCCAATTTTCAAATGTGCGCCAAATAGGAAAGGAATGTGGTTAATATGGGTAGTGGGTATAATAGAGCTTTGTCAAGTGAAAGTAAGGTGTAGTAACAGTCACTTAACAGTGTTTGGGAATCTAAGGTTTGGGGATTTTATAAGTGAATTGAGAGAAGGAGAGTGATAGGGAATGGTAGGGTTTAGGGATAGGGATAATAGGACTTGGGGATGAGTGGTTTTGGGATATAGGGGAATAGGGGATTAAAAATGATGATATGATAATGAGGGGGAAAGGAATCACAAGTGAAGAATGGGATTTGAACTAATTGGCACCAAAATCAAACTTTAACAAACAAACTCAAACCCTAGGAGCAGTTTTGCACCAAATGATAGGGTTTATAATTTCACCAATAAAAATCTTATATTCTTCCCTCCAAACAACACCAAACACAAGCTAATAGAAATGACAAGGTCAATCAAACTTACTCGGATCAAAAGAGATTAAATCGTTTTAATTTTTGGAAGCAATGATGAGATTTTTTTCTTGACAGCTCAGTGCGCTGCGCGCACAACCCAATGCGTCGCGCCTGATGAGTGTGCCGCGCACATTATATTTTGCAAAGGAAGGAGCGGCTCTATGTGCCATGACTTCTATATGCATCATGACCCTCCTTCTGTGCACCGTGCAACAACTTCAATACACAGTCTTGGCTTCAAACCACGTTTTCGTTCCACCACAATTGAACTCGACTTTTTTGATGTCTCTTGAGTGCAAATGAATTGATAAATGTTGAAATATATTATTTACACAAGGAATTTTATTTTTATTTTGAAATGACCCACTTTCTAATGTCTCAGCTTTGGCACTTTTCATTTTTTTAATACAAACTCTGTTTTTGTTTCCACTTTGACTTTTTTGACTTGAATGACGACACTTTTGTCAATTTTTTGCAGGGATGACTGGCACAAAATTTGGCAAAGGTGACCAGGGCTGTGCCTGAAGAATTTGACAACTGAAATTTTTTGAAAATATACATGGCATTTATTACAAAAGATGAAATTGACGATTTTTCTTCAAAACAGAGTTTTGAAGAAAAGTCAAGATCTTACATTATAACGATGAAATTTTTGAAATGAAAATTTATTTTGAACCTCCCTCCATGCCTACTAGCATTATTGGACACTTTGAAGACTAAATTTATGAAACCCTAGAGCTAATGACTAAAATGACTCTTTTCCCACCAAAATACCAAACACTGACTGTCATTGACTGTAAAATGATTTTGAAGGACTTTGATGAACAAACGTGAGACAGTATGTACACGGCATGAAAAACATGAGTGAAAATACTTTTCTGTTAGGAGACTGATGCTCCTAATGGAATGTAAATGCCGAAACTGAATGAGACACCTAAAATGAAATGCAACAAAAGAGATTTTGATCTCTGACGGAGGGATGAAGAGACCGACTCTAACATTGGCTCCAATGGGGATGGTAGCTTTTGGGAGATGCCAAGAACTGCATATTTCTAGGAGAGTAGGCAGTGCCTTTGTCCATTGGGCTATGGAGTCCATAACTTCAAAAAATCAAAAGAGGACTCTTGACTGATTTATTGACTGAAAATTTGACTCAAACTGATTCAATTGTGAAACCAAAATGACTGAAAAACCTGACTCGGCAAACTCAAACCAAAGCTGAAATCAATCTTCAAAGTTATATCCTTCACTTCGGGCCCCAAACTGAAGAAAATATCATAGCACACACTTGCAATGAAACTTAAACAAATATTGGAAACTGAAATGTTGCCTTTGGTAGCTTATTTATTTACAAATTTACCCTACTTTGCTGTAGAGCCAATAGATCAAGTAACGTTGTAATGCCAGATCAACCAATCAAGTAACTGTGACCAGGATGCTACTTGAAAGTGTTTCAACCAAGACCCAAATGTAAATTCTGATAGCCATACATGCGCATAACAAGTCTGGTTATGTAAAAGACAATTTGAGCTATCATTTAAACTGAAAAAAAAATTCCATGTACGTTGTAATAGGATCGAAAAAACCAGACTCTGTTCGCTGCCCCAACTCCGCAATACATGCTTCCAGCTGCAAACTATCAATGAAAATATCCATGGGAAGCTCTATTGTTTCTTGTTTTGAAGGAGGGAGAGTTTCTAGGAACTTTTTGGGATCTTGGAATTCATATGATTGGATCTGATCATTTAAATACTGAATCTCCTTCTAAAATTTTTCAACAACGAACTCAAAGAAACCAGTTTTAGCTTCAAAAGGAAACTTCGGAGATCTCAAACTTTGAAGAAAGGCAATGAAAAAGATTTCATCAATTTCAATATCCACTAACTGATCTTTAACTTCTTTTAAAACTTCACAAAGCGCAGGGTTTTCCACATACCCTACCATTTTATTTTAGTGCATGATTGGATTAGTTAGCACTGGAAACTCTGGATTGAGTTGGAGTCACCAGGTGAATGTTTCATCCTTCATATGTGTCTTACTATTGTCCACCATCAACAATTAGATTTGAACTTGATTAAATTTTACTGAGGAAACCAGATGTCCAGTTCATAAACTAGACCAGAGATTGACTGAAGCAGCGTTTATCTACTTTCGCTAATGCAAAGCAAGAGCGTTTCGAAGGCTACCTGGCATAACTTCAGGCTCCATCTGTAGATCATAAAAAAATAAAACCAACAAGCAAACCATTTTCTTCCCTAGTATGGTCGCCACTATGTTATTGCCTAAATCTACCTCAGGCTGAAGAAGGCAGAATTCAGTGTAACATCAAACCACGCTCAGTCTGGTAGCTAGCCCTACCAGAACAGGAGAGGGCTCTCTCCGGGTCAATCTCAGTGAAGAGTAATAAATAGGGCTGGATATGACTGAAATAAAAGCTAATTTTAGGCTAGGTATATAAGTGAAGGATTTTGATTAAGTTTTGGGGGGTTTTTGTTGGATCAAAGGGAAAGGCAGTTTTGGGTGCGGGGATTAGGCCTAGTTTTTTGCATAATTCTGATTGGGGAAAGGAAGGAAATAGTTTTGATGCTTTAGATTGAATTAATGGATGAATCATACTGGTGAGGGGCTGAAGAGGGAAAGAGGGTCTCAAGAGTCCTCCTCAAACAGATGAAAACATGAAAAATTAAACAAAACTAAAGGTAGAGTAGAGCAATTCAATGAATTCCACCTTTAACACTGATTTGTTTAATATAAGAAGAAAGGAGAGAGAAAATGATACACATAAACGTAAGTGAACTTATAGTTACATATAGAAACACACCATCAAAACATAGAGCCACATGGATCCCAAAAAATGCTGCAAACCCTAGTCTATTCCTTTGCCAAAAGTGCAGAGATGAAATGTACAATGAAATGCCAAGCAATCCCGAGTGTCCAAACCTGAAAATGACTGAAGAGGTACATGATATAGACAAGACTAACCCATTCCCATGCCTCTAGGGGTCGAGCTCATCATTCTAGGAGCTGTTTCAACCATATCTAAACTAGGAACTAGAAAATAGGCAATGAAACCGCTTTCCTCTATATGCTAGGAAACTGATCCATTCACTTACATTTCACCTTTTGGTGAATGAATATTCTAGAATGAGTAAAAATGTGCCAAAATTACATCATGGACATGAAATTACATCAAGGTACATCAAAAAATTACAAGAAAAAGTGAAACTGGCCATAACTAGGCGAAATTCTGAGCTGGAGAGTGAAAAATAAGCCAAAATTCTCTATGCACCGCGCCCAAAATCTCTATGCGTAGCACACGTTTGGAGCTGATTCTGAGGACCTTCCTGAAGTCCAAATTGAGCTCATGATAGCTCTTTGGAAATCCCTACCTGTCTACTTTCCAACCCAAGTGCAATTTCTGGATTTGGTTGCCATTGGCCCCTCCAAAAGTTCAATCTCCCAACACTGCTTCCTGTGTGTGCAAAAGGTGGCAGAAAGGCCATTTTTAGGGTGTTTTTGACCCTTTAGGCAACCTAGAACTTGATGAAATCCTTAGGTAATTCATGAGCATGCATAAAGTTTGATAAAAATTCTAGAAATGTAAAGTTTTCCCCCTCAAGAGCTGCCAATTATAAGCGTACGCCAAGTGGCGCTACGCGTCGGGCAAAAAAACCTGTTTTGTGACCAAAAAATTCAAAATTGACAAATTTTTTCCCAAATTCCTTGAAATTTGGGTTGAAGGTCCCTGATCAAATGCTACGCTCAACCAAAGAAGCTTTGGCCAATATTTGGAGCCTATCATGTCTTTTGCGACGCTTTAGTGCCCTCCTCAACCTTGACTTCAGGATTTTAATCTTCTCTTTGCAAACATGTGTGTGCGCCCAATAGTTGTTCTTCATGTGCCTGAGCATGTTTTTCTCCTTTTTTTCCTTCTCCAATAGCTTCTCAAGATGAATTTTGACCCTCTCAAGCCAAGTTTCTCTATCGGCCTCGATCTCACGCTCAACAGGTGTCATCTCGGATGGGCTTCTTCGGGTAGCTTGCCGGTTCTCACATATGTTTTGCAACTCCATGATCGTCTGCTGATCCTCCAGCTATTTGCTGCATTTCTCCAGATATTTTATGATCCACTGAGCTCTCTGCAACTTGTCGTTCAATGTATTGATCTCAGCTTTCTGCTCCTGAATGATCTCTCTCAGTTTTGAGCTTGGAGAGCTCAAATCCTCGTCAATCAATATGAAATCAGTATCATGGCCTCCTGAAGGGCCCTCATCCTGCATAGGTCTCTTTCCTCTATCCTGTACCTGTACCTATGCTGCTGATGATGGCAACGAGACCCCTTCCACCCCGGGTGGAGATAGTACTCGTCGGGCTACTGCAAACAATACTCTCGTGCCTCTCTGATAAGTGACATACACTGGCACACTGATAGGCCCTGTCTCGTAACCTTCAGACTGCTGTGAATTTTATCCTACATCACGAACAATCTCTGGAGGCTGAGGGGCTGTGAAAAAATCACGGGAAATAAAATCTTCCCATGCAATGCCCTGTAATCCAAGCTGATGTACAACAATGAACTTGATGAGCACATAATGGTAAATGTTGTTGTACTGCTACTCGGGAGTCTTCTTCTGCATGAGAGTGGTCATCCTCTTGATGTTTTGGCACATGAAGTATGGGATGTTCATCATCCTTACTCTCGTGAAATGCATCAATAATCTGATGTGGTATGCATAGAGGCGAGAGAACCAGCCCTCACAACTGAAGTATCGAATAATGAGTCTCATCAAAGGTGCATAGGATTCCTTCAGAAACCAGAATGGGAATACCCTGTTGAGCTATCTCACATAGCTAGGCCTAATGTAAGGTTCATAATGAACTATTTCCACCTTTTGTCTCTTGTTCCACTCTTCACCGACATTCGGTATTCCTG
Organism: Pinus albicaulis; assembly: GCA_034641835.2. Taxonomy (NCBI): domain Eukaryota; kingdom Viridiplantae; phylum Streptophyta; class Pinopsida; order Pinales; family Pinaceae; genus Pinus; species Pinus albicaulis. The sequence goes on along the minus strand of CM076575.1, from coordinate 1,671,669,636 downwards.
TTGCCTCAGAAATGGTTTCTAGTGTCAAGGTGAAGTTTACACCAGCAAGAGTTACCTGACCATCATGAAAATGTAAAAAAAATAACCGAGCTAACTCCTGATGATGTTGAATCTGAGAAATCATCTCACAGTACTGATAACATGACTGCTCTCGAAAACATGCCATGGCAAGTGGGCAATCCTGCAACTGGGTCAAAGAGGTGGGCTCTTCTCTCACATGTTTGCCACATTTACAGGGCCTTCTTGGTGCATGCAGCTCTGTGGTAGAATCACTGTCTTGTTCATATGATGAATCTGTGTCCGTCTCCATGGTGTTTCAAAGTATATGTGAAGTGTATGTTTGGTTTGTTGAGGTGAAAACAAGACTTTGGTGTATTTTGCCTCCAATTATCAAATGTGTGCCAAATAGGAAAAGATTGTGGTTAATATGGGTAGTGGGTATAATATAGCTTTTTCAAGTGAAATTAAGGTGTAGTAACAGTCACTTAACAGTGTTTCGCAATATGAGGTTTGGGGATTTTATAACTGAATTGGGATAAGGAGAGTGATAGGGAATGGTAGGGTTTAGGGATAGGGATAATAGGACTTGGGGATGAGTGGTTTTGGGATATAGGGTAATAAGGGATTGAAAATGATGATATTACAATTAGGGGGAAAGGAATCATAGGTGAAGAATGGGATTTGAACTAATTGGCACCAAAATCAAACTTTAACAAACAAACTCAAATCCTAGGAGCAGTTTTCCACCAAATGATAGGGTTTATAATTTCACCAATCAAAATATTATATCCTTCCCTCCAAAAAACACCAAACACAAGCTAATAGCAATGGCAAGGTCAGTCGAACTTACTCGGAGCTAAAGAGATTAAGTCGTTTTAATTTTTGGAAGAAGTGATGAGATTTTTTGCTTGACAGCTCTGTGCGCTGCGTGCACAACCCAGTGTGTCGTGCCTGATGAGTGTGCCGCGCACGTTTTATTTTGAAAAGGAAGGAGAAGCTCTATGCGTCATGACTGCTATATGCATCGCGACCCTCCTTCTGTGCGCCACACAACAACTTCAATACACAGTCTTGGCTTCAAACCACATTTTCGTTCCACCACAATTGAACTCGATTTTTTTGATGTCTCTTGAGTGAAAATGAATTGATAAATGTGGAAATATCTTATGTACACAAGGAATTTTATTTTTATTTTGAAATGACCCACTTTCTAATGTCTCAACTTTGGCACTTTTCACTTTTTTAATACAAACTCTGTTTTTGTTTCCACTTTGACTTTTTTTCCTTGAATGACGACACTTTTGTCAATTTTTTGCAGGGATGACTGGCACGAAATTTGGCAAAGGCGACCAGGGCTGCGCCTGAAGAATTTGACAACTAAAATTTTTTGAAAGTATACATTGCATTTATTACAAAAGATGAAATTGACAATTGTTCTTCAAAACATAGTTTTGACGAAAAGTCAAGATCTTACATTATAACGATGAAATTTTTGAAATGAAAATTTATTTTGAACCTCCCTCCATGCCTGCTGGCATTATTGGACACTTTGAAGACTAAATTTACGAAACCCTAGACCTAATGACTGAAATGACTCTTTGCCCGCCAACAAACCAAACACTAACTGTCATTGACTGTAAAATGATTTTGAAGGACTTTGATGAGAAAACGTGAGCGAGCAGGTACACAACATGAGAAACATGAGTGAAAAGACCTTTCCTTCAGGAGACTGATGCTCCTAATGGAATGCAAGTGCCGAAACTGAATGAGACACCTAAAATGAAATTCAACAAAAGAGATTTTGATCTCTGACGGAGGGATGAAGAGACTGAATCTAATAGAAAGGATGTTAACATAATTATTTCACATAATAATTATGTAAATAATAATGAAATAGAGATATAGATATAGTGAGATATAATTGTCAATCTAGAAGAAAGCATGATTTTACAAATTTGATATAGAAACCTCTACTGTACATACAATACAAAGGTCCAGATATATTTAATGATTCTTATGCTCAAATAAGAAATGAAACATTAGTTACACATTGAAGTAATAGAGAATAGTACCATTGTATACATAACAATAATTAGAGATTTTTCTTAAGATAATTATGTATTGGAAATACTACACTTAAGTGGGAAAAACAGATATATAAACTCTTTATAAAGATGAACTCTTATCATCATAATAAGAACATAATTATGTATTAAAAATCATAGAACATGCCATCATAAATTGTTATGATTACATTGACTAAAGTCAAATGTTCTAGCTATTACTTACATAAATTATAGATGAATAAATATCCTTGAATTTAGTGGATTGAAATCTATGCATAATCTCGACCAACTTGTAAATCAAAGGAATAAAATTAATTTTCAATTCTTGTGAGTAAGAATGTAAAAGTTGATGAGTGGTAAATTGTGAGAGGTGCAATACCTATACAAGAAACCCAAATGGAGAAGGGTTAGAATTTTAATTAATATCATAATTAAAATAACCACACAAAATCTATGAAGTTGAAAATTATAATTTCAACAAAAATTAACCTTATTATTCAATTTGATGTACTGAAATCCTTTTTGTGTACAAACAAGAAAATTAAATAATTATGAGGATAGAAAGTACATCAAACTATACTATAAATTAGTAATAGTGTTGAAAGTATCCAAATAAATTTACCTGTACTCTGGAAGACTGGGTACTTAATGAAAACCATGAATGGTATAGAAATGTGAAGAATAGATCCTGTACAATAAATGATTTTAATAAATGAGGGAAATTAATAAAATGACAATTACTTCCTAAGCAAAGAACTTAAGTATATTTTACCAATTTATTAGTTATTATTCTCAATGATTATGAATGTAATTATGTAAACAATGAAGGAAGTCATGAATATAATTATCTAAATAAGAAGACTCTTGTAAATGAATACAGATTTCTTGAAATACGTCTTTGTGGTAAACATAAATTTTAATTCTATTACCAATAGCAAGAAATTTGAAAATCTCTTTAATTACATCTAATCATCATTCATCTCCATAAATCGTGGGTAGTATGGAATAACGAAAATGAAATTGTTTGTATAGTTGCGAGCAAACCCGGGAAAATACGAATGAATGTATCTCAGAAGTGAGATTATATAAGGAAAATCATAATTTTGTTGAAAGGAAAATTAACCCTATGAGCTATTCCAGAATGTCACAAGAATTAAGATTTAATTTCATGGAAAACACTAGAAAAGGGTTACAAACTAAATATGTAAAAAATTAATTCGAATCCCATATGGAATCGAATACAACCATAATGTAAAGATACACACATAGAGAAATATACAAGCCTATGAGGAAAATAGTATACATATTCATCAAATGAAGCCGTGAAACTATCACGAATACGATGTGGAATTGAATTTCACTGTTATCAAATCATTACAGACAGAGAAAGAGAAATCTAAAACCATTCTATGGAAACTAAAATCAAATTCATCTCCCTGGAGGGAGAAATTAAAATTTGGGCAAAACATTATAATCCAACCCACAACAAAAATGTTTACATTCTTGAAGACGAAACAATAACATATAACATTACCCAACATAAACAAAGTAAGTTCAAAATAGGAGGGTAATGGAAAAAAGTTCAACGATTTTCCAAGGAAATCAAGGTAATGTATCAGAGAAAAAGAATCCCATTAACAAAAATGAAGTTATTTAATAATTTTATAACAAACAAAATAGAAACCATAAGGTATTCCACGTAACCCTCTTGGACAAACATTAAACTTACCTGCATAATCCGTGAATGAGTTACCTCAGTGGGTACCGTGAGTTGAGAGGGCTGAACGAAAATACCACTCAAGTGCTCTGCAACCATAGAAAGAAAACATAGTTAAATTCATGAAGAAACAAACCATAAATTTACAAATGATTCATAGAATACGAATTTTATGAGGTTGCAGAAAGAAAGTAAAAAAGAGGTTAACCTTTTACCTAGAGAATTAGAGGTAACAATGAGGATTAGATTGCAGGAGGAGGCAGTAATCGAAATCCACCTTAATGAAAAGAATCTGGAGCCGAAACACTCAAGTACAAATGAACGAATGAAAACTAACTCATGAAAAACAAATGTTCATAAACCTTAACAAGAAGGATGAATAGGGATAAGTAAGATCTCATCTCCACCATCAACGTCACAGAAATCTGAAGCTCGATGGAGCATAAAAATAAAAATGGACATGTGACTGAGTAAATGTGAAGAACAAGCCACTAAACCTTCATAGCCTCGAATAGAGAAACACGACGGGAGAGCTGTCATGTATTTAATAGAATCAATATGATAAAAATAAAATAAGTATGGGAAATAATACATAAAACATTTGGACATTGAAAGTATAGGGTACGTAAATTTAAACCATGCATTGTAAATTCCAATCTGAAAAAGGAGTAATACATCAATAATGAGATATGAATAATAGTACATGTAATGTTGTATTCGAATATCATTCCAATTATGATGACAAAAGGTCAAACATTAAACTTGAATATGAGCCCAATGATAATGTTATGAGATTGAATGGTAATGCGCCGGCTATGAATTAGCAAGGACCTCCATAAACGATTATAGAGGTATGATTAAGTATTAAATTCATTGGCTATGTATTAGCAACGAAAACCTTAAAGGGACTCTGCCATGTAAAAATATTGAAATATCATTATATTAATGTCTGAATCTTATTAATACCTTTAAGGGAATTATTATAAATATAAAATATGAGGAAGTGTAGTTAACATAATCTTAATTGAGACTTTAGGTAATGAGTAGGAAGTTAGAATGTGGTTATATGTGTTAATATATAACTTTAATGTGGTAATTATTAAAGTTATAATGCAAAGGAAAATGCTATCAAGGGCATAGTATTGAAAATGGATAAAATAATAGAAAGTAAAAACTATCAGTTATGAATTTATATACATTGGAAAAAGGTAAGAAAGGACAATACATGTTAAAGAATGAATTATGGAATATGATGTGCTGGTATGATCATCATGGTAAACATAGTTCTGAAAATAAGTATGTCATTATAACAGATTTTCACAACAGAAAGTAAAAATGCTGTAGGAGATGGTAATGCGATGAAATTAAATAAAGTCAATTACGACCAAAGTAGCATAAATGGGACAAATATAATTTTTTTTTTTTTTTTGGGTAAGTAGAGTTGTTACAAATGGTATCACAGCCCATGTTGAAAACACTAGGCCTATGTGTCCCCACACAGAAAAATAAAAATAAAAACCAATTTTTTTTTTGTTGTAAATTGTTTAAAAAAAATCATAATATGGTGCACTAATTTATTTCTGTGTACAACGATTAATTGTAGAAAATTACAACTGCTATTATGAGTGACAGAGGAGGGTTTCACCTGGATCTGAGGGGTAATGGAAATCCACTAGATTAAAATTCTCAATTTTTGGACATGATTAGAGATATGAAACGAGAATTGGTTTAGCCGAGGACAAGAAATGAACGATTATTGCAAGTCAGTGAAGAGCAAGAGAGGTTGATCAAATAATTAATCTCAAGGTCTAGTCACGAAAGTGAAGACCCTGGGAAAAAGAGGAAAGAAGCTAACACCAAATCAAAGGATCTGAGGGTGGTGAAGCATCAGACAATAGTCAAGAAACAAAAAGGAATTGCAAGGAGAATTCCGTAAAATCAAACCTCCCACTTTTGATGGAGAAAAGAAGGAGGATGAAAAATCTTGGCTTTTAAGCATGGTTAAGTACTTCCAAGTTTATCAATATGGAAGTAACCTAAAACAAATATTGGCCATTTACCAACTGCAAGGTAAAGCTACCCTTTGGTGGGAAGAAACCAAAATGGTACATGTGCTAGATGAAAAACTGTTACCTGGGAAGACTTTGAAACCAAATTCAAGTCTAGATATTTGAATGAGAGATATTATGATGACAAAGCAAAATAATCCATGAGCTGAGATTGGGACAACTCACAATTCATGAGTTTGTTACCAAATTCACTAACTTGCTTCGCTATGTGCCTTATATCAGAGAGGAAAATGCTAAAGTACAATGATTTTTAAATTTCCTACCTACTATCTATAAAGAGAGAATATAATTTGAAAATCCAAAGACAATGGATGAAGCTTTTTGCAAAGAAAGATTGTGTTATCAGCAGTTCAAATGCAGAAATGATCAGTTGAAAATTGGGCAAAACAAGGAGAAGGGGAAGAGTGACTCTAATGTGAAAAGAGTAAAACCAACATAATTGAAATTGTTGGGAAAAAACCATCAGAGGAAGAAATTTAATAAAACAGGAGAAAACCAACTAGCACAATCACATACTAGGTCTACGAAGATGGATGCAAACAACAAAAAATAAGGTGTTGTAAAAATTAAAGAACCACTAAAGTGCTGGGGATGTGGAGAACCTCACCTGTTATGTGATTCCCCTCACATAATAGTTCAAAACATATAATTGTTACGAGGGGAAACTACTGTAAATGAAATTGCTCAAAACATTCCTAGGATCAGTGCTGCAATTGAAGATCGCCACGATGAGCACCAATCAACCATGATAGAAATTGAAGGTATCATTGTTGAACAACCTGTCTCTGTTTTGATAGATCCATGAGAAAATTTAAGCTATGTAATTCCACCGATGGTGGAAAATTGCAAGTTAAAATCAGAAATTTTTTAGCAAGCATGGTTCATGGTGTTAGCTAGAGGAACAAAAATAAAAGTTACCCATAAAGTTCAAAAAATTTCTGTTAATTTAAATGGATATGAAATTGAAATGAATCTAAGGATTTTCCCTTTAGGATCATATGATTTATTATTGGGAATGGACTATGTAGAGAATATAAAATAAATAGTTAATTTCTTAGATAAAATAGTTCATTGCATAGACAGTGAGGGAAAAGATCTAATAGTGAAAGGAAAACCAAGACCCATATCAATCAGGAAAATTTCTGCACTACAGCTAAAAAGGACAACAAAAAAGGATTTTCAAGTGTATGTTGTACAAGTGGAGAAATTGGGACAACAAACTGAAAAGGAGCCTGTAGAAAATTTACCAGTAATAAGAGAGATTAAAGATATATTTCCAGAGGAAATCCCCCATCTACCCCCTAAAAGAGAAATTGATTTTTCCATTTAATTAGTACCAGGAATTACTCTTGTCTCTAGAGCACCTTATAAAATGGGTACTCTTGAATTGTTAGATATAAAAATTCAATTGCAAGAGCTATTAGATAGAGGAAACATAATACCAAGCGTTTATCCTTAGGGAGCGTCGGTACTATTTGTTAAAAAGAAGGATGACACATTCAGGATGTTCATAGATTGGAAACAGCTAAACAAATTGACAATAAAGAATAGATATCCTCTACCAAGGATAGATGAATTATTTGATCTAGTGAGAGAAGACACTATCTTCTCAAAGATTAATTTAAGAACATGATATCAAAAACTCATAATTAAGGATGATGACATCAATGAAAAACATTTCGGACTAGATATGGACACTATGAATTTGTAGTCCTACCCTTTGGACTTACTAATACACCTACTTCCTTGTCGTCATAATTTTACAATCAATTTTTCTTTCCAACCTGAATGCCTTCTCTAATGAATCAAGTTCCAAAACATGAACTTCATGTTGGATGTTATCCTTTAACGTTCCTATGAAGACATCAACCATGTGTTCCTCTGGAATACCATTTATACTTATATTCAATTTTTGGAAGTCCTCAATGTGCTCCACCACTGAACCCTTTTGTTTGAGATTTATCATTTGGCTAAAGAAGGTGTTTCTTTTTGTATCCTCAAAATGTGCTATCATTTCCTTCGTAAAAAATGACCAATTGACAATTTTTTTACGGGAGAAAAGCCATCGATACCATAAAAATGTATTTTTTTCAAAATGTAATGTTGCAACGCATACCTTTTGTGTGTTTTACATATTATTTTGATCAAAATATTGCTCCATCTATAGTATCCATGTTACGGGATCCTTGCCATCAAACTTCCTCATATCCATCTTAGGAATATGGTGGTTCTTCCATCTAACATTAGAGTTTATGAAATCATGATTAACATTTATTTTTTTCTCATCATGAGTTTCCTCTATTATCTTATCTCCATTAGGAAACATTTCTTGTATCAACTTTTCCAAACCTTTGATGTCTACTTTTAGATCATTCTTCATGTTTTCCATGTTGTATTTCATTTTTTCATCGATCTTAGCTTCCATGTCACCATCTTAGCATCCATGCCATCCATCTTAGCTTCCATGCCCAATTCCATGCCATCCATCTTAGTTTCCAAACAATTCATCTTAGCTTCCATGCCATTCTTCAAACCATCCATCTTAGTTTCCATGCCTTTCTTAAAAACTTCCATTTCATTTTTTGCTGCTCTTTGTGATAGTGAAATTTGGTGCACTTGCTCTTGTAATTTTGATATCTCATGTTGTGTTTCTTCGTCTGCATGAGTCAGAGTAGATGCTTCTAAAGGCTTAGTGGGTGTTGAATTCTTTTTAGGGGTCATTTTATAACCCAATACTAATATCTATTCTTCAATATGCCCTTGGACTAAATTCAAACTAATTTTTTTCAAACGAGACTTATGTAATTCGAAACAAATACAAACCTTTTTCTTGCTTTTGAGGAGCTCGATATTGAAACTGAATTATCTCTACGATTTCATATCTTCAATATATAAAATTTGGCCCTAAAGTATCCCTCTAAATCTTCTTTCGAATGCCATAGGTCTGACCTGATTTAGATTCTTCAAGGAAAATTTATGCCAAATCTCCCACGATGACCTAATTATGGACTGGTTCAGTAGAGTGAACTTGTACGACTTTCCACGTGTCATTGTTTCCTCCTTTTGTTTTGAAATTGATATAATTAAGACTGCATTCCGTGTACTTGAGGCCACTATTTATAGAATCCCAATCCGATGCTAAGAAAGAGATTTATGACGTTTTTCCCACGGTCACCTCTTTGAGATGAAATTCGAGAGCCTGAAACAATCCTAACTTCCACAGATCATATCTCCAAAAATATTGTGAACCAAGATATATTTTTTTTACAGGAGGTTCCTCTGGATTTTTACTTCGCACCTGAAAAATTTAAGCTTCTGAAACTTTCTATACGAAACGTTATAGAGAAAATCCGATGACATGTTTTAGTTGAAATTTGGGAGCCTGAAACAACCCTAAATTCCCTAGACCATATATCCAAAAATGTTATGAACCAAGATCTGAAATTTTTACAAGAGGTTCCTCAGGACTTCGGCTTCGCGCTATACAAATTTCAGCTTCTGAAACTTTGTAAAAAAAACATTATTGTGAAAATTCCACAATGACCTGTTTGGAGCATCAAAACCCTTGAATCCAAAGCTATGATACCAAATTTTATGAAACCAGCTCCAAAAGTAGAAGAAAAGAGAGATCAACGCCTTAGAAATAGCCACTTTGAGGGGGAAACCTCCAATACATTACATGAATGAACAATTTTTGGATGATACAAATGACCAAAACCTCCTTCTGTATATAGGGGTCCATGGGCCCACAATATACTCCTAGCCAACCTAACCATAAGATTGTAAGGGCACAATAATAACAATATTGGGGTTACAGGGGTACAACAATAATAATAAGGGGGCTATACTAATAACAATAAGGGACTAAACTAGTAATATAGGGACCTAACAAAGCCCCCTTGTATATTGGCACAGGAAGAAATCGAGCTCTGGAATACGACCGTTGCTAGGTTGAAAGTGCATTCAAGGCACTTTACACCTGAAGAAGCTACTTACGAGTGAGAAGAAGAAATGAAATAGAAATATCCATCACTATTTAAAAAGTGAACTGATATTTTACAATACCGAGGATGGTGTTTTTTTTTAGAGGGGGAATATGTAATATCCCTATTTTACTACTTTTATTAGAAAGTTGAAAATCCTAAAGGTTAAGTCGACCCAAATGAAAACTATATGTGTGGACATATTATAATTTTTAAATTAATAAATGTGGAATTTTAATTATTTCAATTCCATGAGGATGGAATTAAATCCAAAGACTTTCCCAAATTGTCCAAAAATCCTTGGAGAAAATAAAATAAATTGAAAATATTAGGTTGGAGATAAAAATTTAAAAGATACCTTAGTAAAGTGGAAAGTTATTGAGAAGAGGTAAAATAAAGCTAGAAAGAAGAAAAAGTTAGTTTTAAAGATCTTTTTGTGGAAAAAACAAAAGTAAAGCCTAGGCTAAAGGAAAACAACATCCTGATTTAACTGGACACAGTTATGGAAACATGCTAAAGGGAAAGAAGGCTTAAATAAGCCATTCCAGGGTAGATAAGAGGTTGTCTACACTTTGGAGGAATTGGTCTCTGCTCGGGGCGAGCTGTGGAGGATAGCTTAAGGTTGGGTGGAAAATAGTATTTACTAGAATTGGTATGCCAACTTAATTTAATCCTATCTTATGATTGTGTTGTTATGATGGTAATTATAGTATAATAGTAATGGTGTTTTATGTATAAAGATAAGTCTAAAATCATCTTTTTTGAGTTATTAAATAGTATAATGGAATTATGTTAATTTTAAATGTACAAAGTCTGATGTATTTAATAGAACATAACTATAGTAGATATAGTTTAGCTCTATTTAGTTACATAAACTAATTAAATTAGTAAACCAACAAACAAAATATCTAAACCCAATTTCGACGGTTTAAATCTGATGTTACGTTATAAGAGCTTATATATTAAATTCAAAAAATACATCATTAGAGGTGGAAAGGATGTTAACATAAATATTTCACATAATTATTCTGTAAACAATAATGAAACAGAGATATAGATACAGTGAGATATAATTTTCAATGTAGAAGAAAACATGATTGTACAAATTTAATATAAAAACCTCTACTATACATACAATACAAAAGTCCACATATATTTAATGATTCTTATGCTCAAATAATAAATGAAACTTCAGTTACACATTGAAGTACTAGAGAATAGTACTGTTGTATACATAATAGTAATTAGAGATTTTTCTTAAGATAAGTATGTATTTGAAATACTACACTTAAGTGGGAAAAACACTTATATAAACTCTTTATAAAGATGAACTCTTATCATCATAATAAGAACATAATTATGTATTGAAACTGATAGAACATGTCATCATAAACTATTATGATTACATTGACTGAAGTCAAATGTTCTGGCTATTATTTACATAAATTATACATGAATAAATATCCTTGAATTCAGTGGATTGAATTATGTGCATGATCTCAACCAACCTGTAAATCGAAGGAATAAAAGTAACTGTCAAGGCTTTTGAGTAAGAATGTACAACTTGATGAGTGATAAATTGTGAGAGGTGCAATACCTATACATGAAACCCAAATGGACAAGGGTTATAATTTTAATTAATATGATAATTAAAATAACCACACAAAATCTGATAAATTGACAAGTATAATTTCAACGAAATTTACCTTATTAGTAAATTTGATGTACTAAAATCCTTTCTGTGTACAAATAGGAAAATTAATTAATTATGAGGATATAAATTACAACGAACTATACTATAAATTAGTAACAATATTGAACATATCCACATAAATTTACTTGTATTCTGGCAGACTGGGTACTTAATGAAAACCATGAATGCTATCGAAATATGAAGAATATATCTTGTAAAATAAATCATTTTATTAAATGAGGGAAATTAATAAAATGATAAGTACTTCCTAAGCGAAGAACTTAAATATCCTTTACCATTTTATTAGTTACTTTTCTCAATATTTATGAATGTAATTATGTAAAAAATGAAGGAAGTAAAAGATATATATGTAAGTCATGAATATAATTATCTAAATAAGCAGACTCTTGTAAATGAATACAAAGTTCTTAAAAATATATCTCTATGGTAAACATAAATTTTAATTCTATTACCAATTGTAAGAAATTTGAAAACCACTTTAATTACATTTAATCATCATTCCTATCCATACGTCGTGGGTAGTATGGACTAACAAAAATGAAACTGTTTGCATAGTTGTGAGCAAACCCGGGAAAAGACAAATGAATGTATCTCAAAAGTGATATTATATAATGAAAATCATAGTGATGGTGGAAGGAGAATTAACCCTCTGAGCTATTCTAGAATGTCACACGAATTAAGATTTAATTTTACGGAAAACACCAAACAAAGGGTTACAAACTAAATATGTAAAAAATTAATTTGAATCCAATATGTAATTGAATACAATCATAATGTAAATATATATACACATAAAGAATTATACAAGCCTATTAAGGTAATAGTATATGTATTTAGCAAACGAAGCCATGAAACAATCAAAAATTCGATGTCGAATCGAATTTCGCCATTAGAAAATTATTACAGACAGAGAAAGATAAATATAAAACCATTCTCTGGAAACTAAAAGAAAATTCATCTACTTGGGGGAAGAAATTAAAATTTGGGGAAAACGTTATAATCAAACCCACAACAGAAATGTTTACATTCCTGAAGACGAAACAATAACATCTAACATTACCTAGTATAAACGAAGTAAATTCAAAACATGAAGGTAATGGAAAAATGTTCGACGAGTTTCCAAGGAAATCATGGTAATGTATCAGAGAAAAATAATCCCATTAAATAAAATGAAGCCATTTAATAATTTTATAAAAGAGGAAGTGGAAACCGTATAGTAAATATGTGTAAGGTAGTCCACATAACTCTGTTGGACGGAAATTAAACTTACCTCTGTAATCATGGAATGAGTTACCTCAGGGGGTACCGTGAGTTGTGAGGGCTGAACAAAAATACCATTCAAGTGCTCTGCAACCATATAAATAAAACACAGTTAAATTCATGAAGAAACAAACCATAAATTCACAAATGATTCATTGAATACGATTTCTATGAGGTATTAGAAAGAAAGTAAAAAAGAGGTTAACCTTTTACCTGGATAATTAGAGGTAACATTAAGGGTTAGATTGTAGGAGGAAGCGGTAATCGAAATCCACCTTAAGTAAAAGAATTTGGAGCGAAAATGAACGAATGAAAAATAACTCATGTAAAACAAATGTCATAAACCGTAACGTGAAGGATGAATAGGGATAAGTAAGATCTCATCTCCACTGTCAACGTGGTAGAAATTTGAAGCTCGGTGGAGTGTAAAAATCAAAATGGCCATGTGACTAAGTTAATGCAAAGGAAAAGCCATTAAACCTTCATAGCCTCGAATAGAGAAACATGATGGGAGAGATGTCATGAATTTAATAGAATTGATATGATAAAAATCAAATAAGTATGGGCAATCAAACATATAATAGTTGGACATTGAAAGCATGGGCTGAGTAAATTTAAACCATGCATCGTAAATTCCAATCTGAAAAAGGATTAATACATCAATAATGAGATATGGCTAACAATATGCATGTAATGTTCTATTCGAATATCATTCCAATTAATGACAAAAGGTCAAACATTAAATTCAAATATGAGCCCAATGATAATGTTATTAGATTGAATGGTAATGCGTTGGCTATGAGTTATCAACGACCTCCATAAACCATTATAGTTGTATGATTAAGTATTAAATCCGTTGGCTATGTATTAGCAATGAAAACCTTAAAGGGACTACGCCATGTAAAAATATCGAAATATTATTATATTAGTGTCTGAATCTTAGTAAGACCTTTAAGAGAGTTATTATAAATATGAAATATGAGGAAGGGTAGTTAACATAATCTGAATTTAGATTTTATGTAATGAGTATGAAGTTAGAATGTGGTTATAGGTGTTAATAGATAACTTTAATGTGGTACTTACTAAAGTTATCATGCAATAGAAAATTCTATCAAGGGCATAGTATTGACAACAGATAAAATAATAGAAATTAAAAACTATCAGTTATGAATTTATATACATTGATGAAAGGTAAGAAAGGACAATACATGTTAAAGACTGAATTATAGAATATGATGATGTTGGTATGATCATCATGGTAAACATAGTTATGAAAACAAGTATGTCATTATAACATATGTTGACGACATAATGTAAAAATACTGTAAGAGATGGTAATGCGATGAAATTAAATAAAGTCAATTATGACCAAAGTAGCATAAATGGAATAAAAAAAAAATGTGTAAGTAGAGTTGTTACAAGATACATGATGGTAGAAATGTATTAAATGTTACATATACTATGAATATGAACCACATGTCTTGTATGTGGTTATAATGTGTAAGTTCCTAGTTAAATTTCTATATATGTGTTCATTTGTAGAGTTAAAAGATGCCAATTATAATGGAAAATACCTTAAACCTTTTGATCCATACAATATATAGTGACAAGGGCATGAAATGAAATATTAGGGTGTCACATTATTAATCCATAAGTTCCAATATTGGTAAAAAGAAGGAAGTGGTTGGTCTCACACCCCATCCTTTTCCTTACGTTAAACAAGAACCTACCATTAGTAAAGGATTATATTAATAAAAATACATCTTTTTTAGTTGTAACAAGAATAGTATACTTCTATATTTCTATTTGAGCTCAGAAGAAAAAAACAAATTGGCATTGAAATAGGGTATGCTACTTACGGTATCATAGTTGTAGTTTCAAATATAAGCCTAAGGGAAACTAAAACAAGGTAATAAAATGAAAAAGTTTTTATGTTTTTGTATGTATGAAAGCTAATGTGTGTTCATTGTTTATAATAAGGTACAAGTGCAATAAACACACAAATACGAAATGGTATAAGCCTCAAATCAACCTATTGATGTAGGAGTAGAAGTATATGTGGAGGTGGTATGGGAAGATACACCTCTAGTAACTTAGTTATTAGAGATAGTAAGATACCTATGACAAGAATTGTCCAACATTGGAGCTAGTCATGAACGTTTACTAAAGGAAAGCGAGAAAAAAGAGAAAATGATAAGGGATTTGATTGAAAAGTGAATTCATAAGCCTATTTACATAGAGGAAGATGGGGATAAGGGAGATCCCTTAAAGAGAAAAAGTGTGGATCCTGAGACTGAAAAATATGAAAGTGGAAATTAATCTAATAAAACGCTCTTAAATCAAATATATCCATAAAGAAAAAAAATTGAATTACAGGGAGAGCTCAAAAAAATAAGGCCCCTTACCTTTGATGGTGAGAAGGAGGAAGATGTAGAAGCATGGCTATTAAGTATTATTGAGTATTTTTAAGTCTATGAATATGACCTAGTAATTTAAAATATGGGATAGTAATTTATCAGCTCCAAAGGAAAGATTACTTATGGTGAGAAGAGAAAAAAGTAGTGCATAATATGGAACAAAAAATAATTTTGTGGGAGGAGTTCCAGAAACAATTCGGAGCTAAATATTTGACTAAGAGGTACTATCATGATCGTGCTAAAGAGCTCCATGATTTAAGACTAGGACAGTTAAGCATGGATGAGTTTGTTACTAAGTTTATTAATTTTTTATGATATGTTACTTATATCAAGGAAGAGAAAGAAAAATTATATCGATTTTTGAAATGTTTACCACTGTCATATGAAGAAAGGATTCAATTTGATAATTTTATGTCTGTGTATGAAGCAGTAAAAAATGTAAGGCTATGTTATCGACAATTGAAAAATAAGATTGGAGGTTCAAATTATTGCCAAAATAGATAAATATAAATACATAGGAGGAATAAAGAAGCAAAAATACTCTTTCATGAATAGTTTTAGGAGATATCACTAGTGGAACAAGTTCAGTAAAAATAATCAGCCCCAACCTGCAAAATCACATACCGATTCAAAGCAAATGGAATTGAACAACAGAGGAACAATTGATGGGAAATATAAATAACTTTTTAAATGTTGGGGGATGTGGAGAACCTCACATGCTAAGAAATTTTCAACAGAACCTTAGATATATTCATAATGTACAAGTCCATGAAGAAATTATAGTAAATGATATTATAATAAATATTCCCAGAATCAATGTTTCCCTAGATTATAGACAAGCATAACACCAATCCACTATGATTGAAATTTAAGGTAATACACTAAATAAAAATGTATTTGTGCTAGTTTATATAGGAGCTAGTCTTAGCTATATTAGTCCACAAGTGGTGGAAAACTGTAACTTAAAAGATGAAAAATTTAAACATGCATGATTAGTACAACTAGCACCACGTACAAAAAAGAGATTAACCAGCTATGTAAAAACATGTTATGTACAATTAAATGGTTTCAAAACTGATTTAAGCTTAAAAATACTTCCTTTAATTTCATATGACCTATTGATAGGTATGGACTGGTTAGAGAAATACATGGTTGTAGTAAAAAATTTAGAGAAAAATGTGACTTACATCAATGGTGAAAGAATTTAACAACTGATAAAAGACATATCTAGGCCTATTTCTATCAGAAATATTTCAGCTTTACAACTAAAAATAAGTGCCCAAAAAGGTTTTAAACTTTTTTCTAGTCAAATTGAGAAAAACAATAAGAAACTAGAAGATTCAAAAATTGATTATTTAGGTATAATTAGAGAATTTCAAGATGTATTCCAAAAATAAATCCTAGGATTACCACCCAAAAGGGATATATACTTTTCAATTTATTTTATACTTGTAGCCACCTCAGTGTCAAAGGAAACTTATATATTGAGTATCCCTGAACTATTAGAACTGAATATGAATTACAGGAGTTACTAGATAAAGGGTATATCATACCCAATGTTTCACCCTAGGAAGCCCTGGTACTATTTGTGAAAAACAAAGATGGCACATTTACGATGTGCATAGACTACATAAAATTGAATAAAGTTCCTATTAAAAACAAGTATTCATTGCCCTACATTGATGATTTATTTTACCAAGCCATATGGGAAACAATATTCTCAAAAAATTATGTGAGAATGGGATACCACTAATTAAGGATAAAAGATGAAGACATACATAAAAAAACATTTTGAGACAATGTATGGACACTCTGAACTTGTAGTGCTACCCTTTGGTCTTACCAATGCACCTGCAACTTTTATGTGTTTATTGAACAATGTGTTTAGTAAGCATTTAGCTAAATTTGTATTGGTCTTGATAGATGGTATTTTGGTGTATTAGAAAAGTCAATAATAACATGAAGAACATCTAAGAATGGTGATGTAAAATTTAAGAGAACGCCAAATGTATGCAAAATTCAGCAAATGTGAGTTCTATAAAGTTAAAACACAGTATTTTGTCCATGTCCTTTTGAAGAAGGGATTATATGTTGATCCTGAAAAGGTTAAGGCCATTTTAAATTTCCCAATACCTAAGGATGGGTCAGGTATCGGGTATTTTATGATTATTATCGAGTATTACAGAATGTTCATTAAAGTATTTTCCAAATTAGTTTATCCTATCACTTATTTATAAAATAAAGTGGTGAAGTTTGAATGGAAAACCAAATTTCAAGAGTGTTTGAAAAATTAAAACATATATTAATAGTAGCACCTATTCTAAATATTTCATATTCATAAAAATTGTTTGTGGTATGTATTGATGGATGTCTTGAAGGGTTGGGTGGTGTTTTGATGCAAGAGATTTATGTGGTAGTGTATGAGTCAAGAAAATTAAAACTATGTGAAATAAATTATCTTGTGTATGAATTACAATTTGTTGTTGTGATACATGCTTTAAAAATGTGGAGGCACTACTTATTGAGAAAAATGTGCATTCTTGTTACTGACCACATTGTCCTAAAATACTCTTTCAGTCAATATAATTTAAATTATAGAAAAGTTAGGTGGATGGAATTTTTAAATGAGTTTTAATTTGACATAAATCATATGAAAGCCAAGGATAAAAGAGTAGAAAATGTTTTAAGTAGACATGTAGATCAAGTAATGGGAATTTTTGTTAGTATTGCTAAAATAGATTTTGTAGAACAAATAAAACCTTTAGCACAAAGAGATGAGGTTTTTCTGGAATTACAACAGAAATTAAAATAAACAACAATTCTCGGTTATGCATAAATGAAAATTTGTTGAAATATAGTGACAATATTTATGTTCCTAATGAAACTGCATTAAATCAAATTATCTTGGATGAAAATCACCAAAAACCTATTGCAGGACATCTAGGATATCAAAAAATGATTCCAACCATGAGAAAAGAATTTTATTGGCCTGGTATGTAGAAAAAAGTGACAGAGTGTTCGGAATTTTTTTTAGAGTGTTAGTAGGTGAAGGTAGAACACTAACACCCAACTAGATTGCTAAATCCATTACCCATTCCAAAGTGGAAGTGGGAGGTTATTTCTCTATGTTTTATTACTGGTCTCCCTAGGAATAGAAGGAAGCATGACTTAATTATGGTTTTTGTAGAAAAATTGAGTAAATTCATACATTATATACATGTTTAGTCTACATTTGGACCAATGCAAATTGCAGACATATTTATGAAGGAAATTTTTGGTTGCATGGCATATCGAAAATGGTGATATCTAATAGAGATGCTAGATTTACTTCCAATTTTCGAAAGCACTATTTGGAGGAATGGGTACGCAACTTAAATTTAGCACCACCTACCACACCTAAAAATATGGAAAAATCGAGAACCAAGAAAATTTAAGAGATAATGCTAAGAATGTATGTCATGGATAGACCCACCAAGTGGGAATATTTCTTACATATAGTGGAATTTGCATATAATAATAGCTATCAAGAATCTATAAAAATGAGTCCCTTTGAAGAAATGTATGGAATAAAATGACACACTCCCTTAATTTGAACTTAGCCAGAAGATAGGTTGGTATTGGGACCGAATATTCTACAAGAAATGGTGCAAGTGGTGAAGAAAATTAGGTCGGATTTAAAAACTACACAAGACAGACCAAAAAGTTATTCGGATCAAAAGAGAATACACAGATAATTTAAAGTGGGAGAACATGTATATGTAAAAGTAAAACGAAGGAAGAGCACTTTCAGATTAGAAACTTATGTTAAACTAGCACCAAGGTGTTGTGGCCCTTAATTTGATATTTTAGGTAGAGTTGGACCAATACCCTATCAACTAGCATCGCCCAATCATATAAAAGTGCATAATGTTTTTTCTGTCTCCTTACTATATAGATATATTCATGATAGTTATCAATTTATCGATTGGAATATGGTCTAGGTGGAACCAGAAGGATATTTCCAAGTATAACCATTACAAATCTTATATCAGACAGAAACCATGCTCCGGAATCGATCCATTTCCCAAGTTAAAGTGAAATGGAGGCAATTTACCTTAGAGGAGGCCACCTAAGAGATGGAGGATAAAATGCGTGAAGAATTTCCATCTTGTTCCAAGATAAATGGAACTGAAAGGAAAATTCCAAAGATGTTGTTTATTTTTAGAGAGGAAGATGTAACACCCCTACGTTTTGCTTTGTAAACATAGACAATTTTTAGAAACTAAACTATTATTGGATTGAATGGATATGGAAGCCATGATTGATAAATGAAATGATACAAATATTGTATTATTATGTTATTTTATAAATAAATATTTTGGAATATTCGGGAAAGAGCACTAGAGTTTAGAAGACTTCTTTTGAGCTAAGGAAGAGTTGTTGGTCGTTAAGTCCACATGATGGAGTTTCCCTAAAAGTGTCCTGAGAAAATACTTAGAAGAAAATAATTAAAAATATTAACATATTCGGAGAGAAATATTATGTTAATCACTTATTCAGAGAGAAATAATAAGTGGGGTAGAATAAATCAAAATGCAGGAGAAAGGTGTGATTTAAAGAAAAAAAATGTTAAAAAAAAAACAGAAGCCCAAGGAAAGAGGCCGGAAAACCTCAAAGTGGGACGCTACTAAATTTTTTGGGAATAAATGTATAAAATAAACCACATAGGAATCATAAAGGTTGTTTATTTCATAAGAAAATAAGATATTAGCTTGGGGGGAATTTACAAAGGAAGTTCATGGTTGGGACGAACATGCTTTGTTCCTCAATGTTCCCCATACAAACTAGTTACCTGAGATTTATGTTTCAACTTTTATCTGTTATTAAATTGTTTTATTTAAGTGTCGATAAAAGGAAAATATGCATTCTTTTACTTATATTCCATATGATAAGGGTCTGCATGAATAATTCTATATTTTGTTTGTATTATTGCTTTTTAGTTCTTAAGTGTGTATATATTCATGCATGAGAAAGGAATCCATCTAAATAAATTGCTACTAATATGATCAATACGAATAAATATTTCTTTTGAGTATAGAAATATCAAGTTGCATGTATAAGATTATAGTAGTGGGGATTTATTCATGTCGTATGGAAATACTTGAGGACTCTTGAGTGACAGGAAGGTTATAATTCAATAGGATGATAATATGTCTCGAAGATTTTTTGCAACTTATATCATATGGTAAATTATATGAATATATTAGTAAATAACTAGTTTCTTTTATAGATATAGTTGTGGGATTTACTATAAATTTTAATAATTTGTAATTTGTAATTATTTAATGTTTGTAAGTCTTGGTAGAAATAGGAAAAGTAAAATCTTGTCTCTGTATATATGGAATAAATATATTATATATTCCTTACCCTAGTATGGAACCTATTCCATAAGTATTTCATTCTTACTAATTACAAAATGATATTAATAGAAACTACCTAAGGTAATCGAGTCGTGGTTGACCGTTGTACAAAAGAGAAAGGTAATAGTTTTCCTAGAATAACATTCATATATATATGAACATAACAAGTTAAGAAGAGGAGTTATATATATCATCTAAAATGAGGATAATCCTCACCCATTATATGAAACACAAATATTTGTAAGCCAAATCAAATCTTAGTTCCATCGAATAAATATAACTTTATTAAAATTGGTATATAAATGATGATACTTATACATGGTAATCACATAATTATAAATTATCATAATCCAATACAAGTTCAAATGGACGAGAGTTTATATGAAAAATCCATAACATAATAGGAGTATTTCACATGTGACTAAAGAGGAAAATTATTATAATTGTGCATATACCAAATAAATAACTACAAGAGTGGTATTGGATTCATGTATGACGAATACACAAGGAGTTAATAAAATCCATTTAAAAGATAATAATCAGATAACATATATCTGAGATATATTTGTAAAATAATTGAACTCTTGCTTCAAAAAAATATTAAATGACATATGAATTCAATGACAGAAGAAAAAAACAAAGGGATGAAGCCTTTACTAGCTCTATTAATCGATACATAATGACAACAACATTGCGAAACAAATACCATTTTCATTTCTACAAAAAATAGGATTTTATACTCAAAATGATTGTATTTCCAATACATCATGAAATTAAATTAAAATAAACCCTTGTATATAGTAAGACGCTTGACCGACAAGATTAAACTTCAGTAAAAAACTTCAGAGTTGTGAAAAATTGCGTTAAAACCCTTGTTGGGTATATAATGCACAAAACCCTCTTAGGCTAAATATCAATCAAAGTGAAACAAATAGGAGGAACCTTGTATAGGGTATTGAATCATTATAATGTCATGCCACAATCTAGCCACACATATATGGGAAGGAGCCGACCTCTAGTTCAGTGGTAGAATAAATTTTAGTGTTGAAAAGGAAGTTAAATCCTTAATCCAATGAAAAAGCTTTTCTCTAGTGGATTGACAGTAGTACCTGCAATAAAAACACAAATTTGGGATCAAACCCACTATATGAAATAGAAGAAAAACATTACATTTCAATGGAAGGAAAACCCTAAGTCAATTACTTGTTAACAACAAATTCATGCCTCGTACAAAAACCCTGGGCACCCAAATGCAGGGGAACTTTTTAAAAGAATGCAAAGAGTAATTCATATATGAATAATTTATTTGGAATCAAACCCAAATTTAAAATAAGAAGCTATACTTGAATGATCTCCCTAGTAATCTAGTTTTGGGGATTTTTCCCAAAGTCTCCTAGAGGACAACTTGAGACCCAATGGTCACGAACATAGAATAAAATGTAGTCTAAACTGTTGGAAATAATGAGAGGGGGAGGGGGGTTGAATAAGTATTTCTTATCAATTAGAAATTTTAAATATTTTTAGAGCATTATTTAATATTCAATTATTCTTGATGTTTATCCAGTAACAACAGTAAATAATATAACACAATAGTAACGTGAATTTTAGGTGGAAAACCCCCTCTGGGTCAAAAACCAGCAAACAGTTTTCTAATACATTCTTTAATATTCAGCCCCAATTTAAATTAAGGAAAAACTTCCTATAATTCTAGAAAAGAATTCTTCTCCAACTCCAACTAGAAGGATTCCCCAACACCCTAGTTTCTTCAATAGTCAACTGAATGGATGCCACAACATCCTAGACTGACCTACTGCCTTGATGTTTTCAAGGCTCCAAAATATAGGTGACTTCATGCACCAACCTAGCACCTCCCTTCCACCCTATAGTGATTAGAAATAAGACAAGAGTGTGGAATCCCGTACCAGGGACAATGATCTATGATAAAATATGATTCACAATGATTTTCTTGAACTAGAAAAATCACACAATCAAACTATGACCTGTAACCCAACCATAACATTATCCAACAATGATGCTTATACCTCCCAACAATGCCTCTCCAACTCTAGGAAGATTGACTCTTTTACAATAATGGCTCTTTCATAATTTTACAATGATGATTTTTACAATACCGACTTTTGACATGACCTGATACTTGACCTCGCACTATTTCTTTGAACACTAGGAGCTGCTGAGGTATTGCTGTTCTTTCTTCAAGTAATGGTACTTTGGCATTGCATTGTCCTTCTAGTATGTGTCTGATTTGTGTTATTTTTTCCTCCTTCCTGCACATGAATTAATGAACAAGACCCAATCCGATATTGTAATGTTCCAAATTTTTCATTATGTTAATTGGAACATTAGTTTTTCTTTTATTTTAATAAAAGGAATAAAATGTGTAAGGGAGCCCATGTAGCAGCAAAATAAACTCTCCTAAGGTGCAAAGATTCACTTAAGTGGCTAAATTTTGCAGTCCACAGTGTGAAAACGGCCAAAAGTAAGTAAACTAGCCCATGGTTGACCAAGTCAACAACGTGGCTAAGAGGAAAAGATTGCTTAAGAAGACCACGCAGTTTTGAATGTAGGGAAAATAGAGGATGAGAGAAACCCTAATGGGCGGGGTCCATGGCAAGGAATAATTCCTTGCATAAAAAGGTGAAGGAGAGCCATTTTTCATTATTCTTGAGAATTTCGAATTGCAGCTCTCTTCAGTTGTTCAACTGAGATAGCTTGTGCTGCTTAGCACAAGAGAGATTTCTATTTAGAAGTCTTCTCTCCTTCATTCGGAAGCCTTCAAGGAGTTTTTCTTCATCTTCCTCACATCCAGGCTTGAGGCCAAAGCCATCTCTTTCAGCTACAGCGTTTCTGTTGGGCAGATTCATTGGAGTTGCTGGAGGTAGCAGTGAGGGATCATCATCCCACCATTTCCTGAGCTAGTTTTGAAGAGGAGGAGTTCTTATTTCTCTAAGAAATCATAAAAGGACATTTCCAGAGCCTTATTGCAGATTTTGGCATACGGCCAAGTGTTTCATCTTAGCCCCATCACAGTCACTCCCTCTTACAACGTTATTTTCATAGGGAAATTGTAGGAGGATTCACCGAGCGAATCAAAGAGTGTAATCTTTAGTGAAAGGGGCAGATTTTCACTTAGAAGATCATTGGAGGAGGTTTATATATTGTTTGTACCATTATTTCCCTTCTCCATTCATCTATTATTATTGAGTTGCAGCAGCTACACTACAACTCCGACATTTTTTTATTTTATCATTTTGTACATGTATTGCAGCCAATCCTTCTAAGGATTTTTAGTTAGTTATTTGCAGGGGTTGAGAGCTTCCTCCCCCTCATTTCTTGAGATGATAATGATATATCATCACATTTTTATATTATATGTTACAGTCTCCTCATGTAACTGCACATTCATGGCTAGGGCAGCATTTTGTAGCAATGTAGTCTTGAGTTTTCATGCACATTCTTGATTGGGGCTATCTTGAGAGGTTCCTTCCTCAAGATTTGTATATTATTTTCTGTTTCTACTTTATATATCATCCATGCACTCTTCTTATACATTATTATGTATTATTTAATTTTTTTTCATTATTGATTTTCAGATGTTGTTGTAGGTCATCTCCTGTGAGCAAGATCTTCCCGAGGAACAAATATTTGCATAGCTATAGGCAGAGCCTGAGAAAGGGCCAGATAGCCTCTGGTTCTCATCCTCTCTTTAGAGGTGACATAACTGGTAAAATCCCTCTCATTCCATCTCTGACATAGCCTTGTTCATATTTCCGACAAAGGAATATTTTAGTGGTGTAAAAGCTGCTGATTTCTATTTCGGAATATTACAATGGTATCGGAGCTTCGAACTTGGCTAAGCCTATGAAGTTATAATTTTAGAAAAGAAGAGGCTAGAATGATGCAGAGGATGAGATTAATATCATCAATTTTTAGATCCAGCAACAACCTCTCCAGGGAGGTTGAGGAGACAAAAAAAGGAGAAGAGGAAGGACCATGCACTTCCTATTCTAAGAGTAAAGAAGAGAAAAAGAATGAAGAGCACTTAGAATTAGAAATTATAAGTGAGTATCTTGTTGAATATGGAGAAAAACCTATATTCTTCCAAGATACTCTATCTTTTTCACACATTGTTCAGCATAAAGGGGAAAGAAGACCCCACAGTCATGGGAGGATGGAAGGCTATAGATTCCTATTGTCTACTTTTGATGGGTCACCCACATGTGCATTAGAGGCTTCGATGAAGAAGCTAGAGGCTTTCTTCCTGCTACATCCTATAGTAGACAGAGAGGCTGTAGAAATTGCAACGCTGCACCTTGAGGGAGAGGAAAAGATTTGGTGGTTTAGCCATGAGAGACATGCAAGTGGTTCTACTCTTGCTATTTTTTCTCAGATATTGATCAAAATATTTGGCCAAAGGAGGAAGGAGACCTAACCACCAGAAGAGAGGGCATATGCCAACGTTGTCCCATTCATGGAGGATCAGCCTCCATCTTCAGTAGTTGTGGCAGCCAACACATTTGGGGAAGAGACACTTGCAGCCACATTATACTCCCCAAAATTTCATAGAGGTATGCACAAGTTTACATTTTCTGTTGATTCAGTACCTTCTATGAGGAGTTGCATACCATTGCAAGTTGATTGTCTTGAGCAAAAGACTGTCACTATGTTGTGCCATCATTCTCATACACCATTGAAGATTCATGCACCACACAGGAGATTGGGGTTTGAGAAATGGACCATACAGAGGATTGCATTTCAATGTCCCATTAAATGCAAAGGTGATAATCTATTTTGGAATGATGGTAGCTCTTGTGGGAGAGGTACCAAGTTGTAGAAAGATGAGAAGTGTCCACTAGGAGCTGAGTGGATGTGGATGGGAGGTAAGAGGATGGTGAGCCTCTTGTAGATCTATGATACAGGGCAGCAAGAAGCCATGCTGCATTGGTTTCTCTTGAGGGAGTTTGGCCAACATGTGACCTATTCCTTTTCATGGAGATTAAAATGGAAGAGGAGATGGCAGGATACTTACACCATGAAGCAGAAAGGATCATGGGTGCATAATTATGGGATAGAATTCTTCTTACCATTCATCATGTTCCCATTTCATATTTGGAGTGGTGGAATTATGAAGGGGCGGCAAAGAATTTTGTTGCTCAAGTTCTATTTGGTTGTTGCGAGAGAAATAAGAGACACTAGCATAGTGCAAGGGGATTGATCTTTGACATTAGATGCCCATGCATCACCTTGTTCATGGGAGGGGAT
This sequence comes from Pinus albicaulis, assembly GCA_034641835.2. Taxonomy (NCBI): domain Eukaryota; kingdom Viridiplantae; phylum Streptophyta; class Pinopsida; order Pinales; family Pinaceae; genus Pinus; species Pinus albicaulis. The sequence goes on along the minus strand of CM076575.1, from coordinate 1,671,643,731 downwards.
CTAAATTTATAGCAAAATTATGGGAGGATTCTTTGGAAATATTCATGTCAAAGAGGGGAGCTTTGAGATGACAGTGGCCCAACTCCAAAGGCCAGCATCGCTGTCACTTGAGAGCTTGAATTACTTGTTGGAGTGTCCTTCAAACCACTTCACAAGTGATGTATCTTGGATGCATGTAGGAGATGAGGATGAGGAAGTAATGGATGGTAGCATCCCTTACTATGTTTTTATCTTCTTGTCTTGGGCTTACAAGCACAAGAGGAGACACCTACATGCAGAAATCATGGATTCTTCTTCCATGCATTCTTATGCATACCATTTACTGATGGAGGAGTCCAATTGGGAGGGATTCCTAATGGATGTATATCAGCATATGGCTAGATGCATAGCCCAAGATATGATGATATGGTTGGCACAACCACTCCCCTACTATGTTGCAATAGGGGGGACTTTCCACTTGAGCCATTTCAGCTCAAAGGCCAAAGTACATGATGGGGGAGGTAACCATTTGCTTTATGTTTTACACTCTCTTACTTTTATGATCAGCATGTTATATCAAGGGAGATATTTTCTTCTTGCAAATTATGTATGGTTATACTTATGGTCTATTGCAGCAAGAATGATGGCCATCTTATTGGTGGGTTGTGGGAGGAAGCCACATGGTTTTTGGTGTGCACCTTTGGCACCAAAGTATGTTTTCATGGTCACATCTTGCAGGATGAATGTGGTAGCAAAAAAGTGGCTGAAAAGACACTTGTTGTATCATATATTAAGGCAGGCCAATGATTCCCTACGTTGGTTCCATACATGGAACTATATTTCACCTCCTTGCTCTCATAAGTTTATGCTTCCATATTTTGCTGGTGGAACGCTGTTCAGAGGAAGCACTGTTTTGAACGGGGGAAATGAATTGAAGATGCCCATTGGGAGTATGATTCTCCCCAATTTTCATGGTGTATGTTTTAGGGGAAATAATGGGAAGCCCATGATTTCCAAGCTTCACCTCTTTCCTTCATGTGGGAGGAGCTATTTAGAGAGCCTGAATTTTTGGAGGAGGCATTTCATGGTTTACATGTTTGATGGGGTGGCTTGGGTCTCTCTTGAAGACCATTATTTTTCAGCCATATATCAGCAGCAGCCCCATATGTATCATGAGGAGGGAGAGACTCATTGGGTGGATGTTCCCTTTGGGAGAGAAGACCTTCGTTATTTTTGTAGCACATGCTCCAAGGGGAGTATGGGGGATGATATGGTCACCATGTTCAACCATTTTTTTTCCATGAGGTGAACCATATGATTGTTTGGATACCATATGATTATGAATTCCAACTAATCACATATGAGATGATTTGGGCCAACTTGATTTGCAGCGTTGGAGGAGAGATCCTTGGGGATCTAGACTACATCTTGCCTCTTGAAGGCAACACTATTGCAGCCCAAGTTCAGCTTTCACTCCACACTTATCATAAGTGGAGAAGAGGATAGTGTGGGGTAAGCTATGAAGCTTACCATGTTCAACATTTCAGCCCACCTTTTCTACATGAGCAGAAGGTGGAGGAGTATTTTCAGGAGTTGCCTAATTGGAGGGTGATTCATTTTTCTTGGTTGATTTCTTGGGGATGGAGGGTATACATGATGATATTTTAGACTCCATGCCTTTATTGGAGGATATTTTTTAGTTTCCACCCTTGCACTTGTTTTAGGACAAGAAATCTTTGGGAGGGGAGGACTGTAATGTTCCAAATGTTTCACTATGTTAATTGGAACATTATTTTTTCTTTATTTTAATAAAAGGAATAAAATGGGTAAGGAAGCCCATGTAGAAGAAAAATAAACTCTCCTAAGGTGCAAAGAGTCAATTAAGTGGCTAAATTTGGTAGTCCATAGTGTGAAAAGGGCCAAAATCAAGTAAACCAGGCCATGGTTGACCAAGTCAATAATGTGGCTAAGAGGAGAAGCTTGCTCAAGAAGACTGCGCAGTTTTGAATGTAGGGAAAATAGAGGATGAGAGAAACCCTAATGGGTGGGGTCCATGGCAAGGAAGCATTCCTTGCATAAAAATGTGAAGGAAATCCATTGTTCATTATGCTTGAGAATTTCGAATTGCAACTCTCTTCAGTTGTTCAACTAAGATAACTTGTGTTGCTTAGCACAAGAGAGATTTCTATTTAGAAGTCTTCTCTCCTTCATTGGGAAGCCTTGGAGGACCTATTCTTCATATTCCTCACATCCAGGCTTGATGCCAAATCCATCTCCTTCAGCTACAGCGTTTCTGTTGGGCAGATTCATTGGAGTTGCTAGAGGAAGTAGTGAGGGATCATCATCCCACCATTTCTTGAGCTACTTTTGAGGAGGAGGTGTTATTATTTCTCTAATAAATTATAAAAGGACATTTCCAGAGCTTCATTACAGATTTTGGCATAGGGCCAAGTGTTTCATCTCAGCCCCATCGCATTCACTCCCTCTTACAGCCTTATCTTTAGAGGGCAATTGTAGGAGGATTCATCGGGGGAATCAGAGAGTGTAATCTTCAATGAAATGAGCAGCCTTTCACTTAGAAGATCATTGGAGGAGGTTGCTATATTTTTTTTAGCATTATTTCCCTTCTCGATTCATTTATTATTATTGAGTTGCAGCAGCTACACTGCAACTCCGACATTTTTGTATTTTATCATTTTGTACAAGTATTGCAGCCAATCCTTCTAAGGATTGTTAGTTAGTTATTTTCAGGGGTTGAGATCTTTCTCCCCCTCATTTCTTGAGTTGATAATGATATATCATCACATTTTCATATTATATGTTACAGTCTCCTCATGTAACTGCGCAGTCATGGCTAGGGTAGCAATTTGTAGCAATGTAGTCTTGAGTTTTCATGCACATTCTTGATTGAGGCTATCTTGAGAGGTTCCTTCCTCAAGATTTATATATTATTTTCTGTTTCTACTTTATATATCATCCATGCACTCTTCTTATACATTATGATGTACTATTTCACTTCTGTTCATTATTTATTTTTCGATGTTGTTGTAGCTCATCTCCTGTGAGCAAGATCTTCCCGAGGAAGAAATATTTGCATAGCTATAGGCAAAGCCTAAGAAAGGGCCAGATAGCTTCTAATTCTTATCCTCTCTTTAGAGGTGACATAAATCCTAAAAGCCCTCTCAATCCATCTCTGACATAGCCTTTTTCATATTTCCGACAAAGGAATATTTCAGTGGTGTAAAAGCTGCTGATTGACACGACCTGATACTTGACCTCGCACTATTTCTTTGAACACTAGGATCTGCTAAGGTATTGTTTTTCTTTCTTCAAGTAATGGTACTTTGGCGTTGCATTGTCCTTCTATTATGTGTCTGAGTTGTGTTATTGTTTCCTCCTTCCTGCACATGAATTAATGAACAAGACCCAATCCAATATACAAAGAAAATACTTACATTTTCCTGCAAATCATATGTCAAATAAGTGTTCAAAATTCAAATATAAATATGTTCAACATTTATGAACAAAACCCAATCAAACATACATAAAAATACTTACAATGTCCTGTAAAAACACATGTCAAAGATGATATTCAAAGTAAAATTCAAACATCAATCACACATACCTAGTTGTAGCAGAATTATCGTTGATTGTTGATGTGTTTTCCTTACTGCATTGATCCTTGAGTGCAAATTTTGTCTTTCCTTCTAGAAGCTCGATATTGAATCTATTGTATCTATATAATTTCAGATCTCCAAGGTATGAAATTTTTCCCTATGGTATCCCTCTAAGTCCTCTTTCAAACCACGCAGGTCTGATAAGTATTTGATTCTTCAAGAAATAGTTATGCACAATATCCTATGATGTCCTCATTATAGACTACTTCAGTAGAGAGAACTTGTACTAGGTTCGACAAGTCATTGTTTGAACCTTCAGTCCTGAAAGCGATATACAAAAAAATACAGTACGTCCTCGTTCTGTCATGTTTTACTAAATTTTAAATCCAATTATCAGAGAGAAATCTATGATGATTTTCCCACAGTTACTTGTTTGACATGAAATTCGAGAGCCTGCAAAAACCCTAAATTCCTCAAATCATATCCCAGAAAATATAGCGAACCAATATCTAACATTTTTTCACTTTCTTCATCAGGATTTCGACTCAAATGGGTTTTTGTTTCAGCATCTTAAGCTTCGCAGAAAAAATGTTATGTCGATAATTCCACGATGACTTGTTTTAAGTAGCAAAAGCCTTGCATCAAGAGGATATGAGGGTCACAATTTATATAAATGCTTAGGTTGTGAGGCTCTTCAACAAGTGAAATTTGGAGGGATTTTAGGAGTTTAAAAAATTATTAGTTATTGACTACTCAATGACCAAAACCAATTATTAGTGTCATGCCACAACCCCATGGTGTTTTAGCCCACTAAGTAGAGTTAATAGCTTCAAACTTGAATATCTATCCAACTGTGAATAATTATGTGGTGTGCCATATATCAACGGAAACAACTCTACAAGTAGAAACCATCCAAAATATCCTTGCCTTATAATAGTTTAAGTTGTCAAATCAAAATTCACATGCAAGATCATGGTAGCCCCTAGTGTTGCTTGGGTTGAAATTAATGACAACCACTAATCAACTATCTCCCCTTTGGCATTGATGAAAACACAAGTACTCCCCCTGTGATCATAACACCTCTACCGACAACATTCTCTCCCCCTTTGTCATCAATGGAAAAGGGTACATCACCCTGACAAAAATCATCCTACGGACCTATACACACCTCAACTCCCCTCTTATTACTTAGTTAGATAAGACAAAGAGTCTAAAGAGAACTTGGGAGAATCCCAAGCTTTAGGGAAGATGATCAAATTCTCCACGAGGTAATGGTTTGATAAATATGTCAACAATTTGTTCCTTTGTGCCAACATATTCAAGCTTGATATTCTTGTCAGTGACCTACTCTCTAACAAAATTATATTTGATCAATTTTTTATTTTTTTTTGGAATGCATCACGGGATTCTTGGAGACATTAATCGCATTGGTTTTATCACAAAATATGGGAATAGGCTCATCAAACTTGACTTGAAGATCTTGCAAAGTTTGCTTCATCTAGAGAAATTGATTACAACAATATTTTTCCGCAATATGTTTTGCTTCTGCTATGGATAATGAGATTGAAGACTATTCTTTACTTAACCATGAAATAAGGCAACCACCTAGATAGAATGTTTCTCCACTAGTACTCTTTCGATCATCAATAATTCTTATCCAATCTGCATATGTATAAGCTTGGATAAATATATTATTTCCTTTGGGATACCATAAACCATTTTCTGTTGTGCCCTTAAGATATCAAAGAATTCTTTTGATGGCAGTGTTGGAGTAGGGTCCCCTAACCGCATTTTTGGTCCATTTTTGTAATAATTTGTAATATTTGGTACAACACAAGGGCTTCAGGGTAGGATAAAGCCCCCAATTAATTTTAATGGGTCAAAGGGTAGACCAAGAATCCGCAAACCACGGTTTTTAGACCATAGAGTAGTGTAGGCTAATATGTTAAAAATAAATGGAAAATTCGATTCTAGATGTAGGCTAAGTTGGGATTACGTTTGGATCCGAAATTGTATATATTTTGTGTCGATTTTCTGGGTAAGGGCTCCTTTTAATATTCCCAAATGGGAAAAATAGGAATATAGTGAAAAATGCTTGAAAAGCAGTGTAAAACATCATATAAATACATGAGGCCAATATCGAGACCTTCTGTTCATCATAAAAAAAGCATATATTTATAAAATAATGCACCAAAAATCATAATAGAAGATAGAACAAGCCTCCAATAAAGAAAACCATCAATAAGAGGTTCTACTACTATATCAAAATATCGGAAGACTACTACAGCGCATTCATGGATGCATTGCTATAGAAAATGAATACAAAAAATATATATGGCTATTATATACCTCAAAATATGCAACAAATACAAATCTAGGCTCTATAAAACCTCCAATGAAGAACCCAAAAAGGCTTTCAGAAATACACCAATGTACTAGATGGGAACCCAAGCCCTAGGGCTGTAGATTCATTGCAACAAATAACTCAAAAGATGGGGTGATATGAAAAATAATGTAGCCTCCCCCAATAGATCCTCTAGATGAAAGTATAATCGCTTCACTAGGGAATCTCCTCCCCAAATGGTGTACTGAAACTACCCTGCAACTCCTCCCTAAAAATAACATAGTCAAAGACAGAAAATATGGTATAGGGGGGAATGAATAAGTGGCCTGATACCAAATGCTGAAATAAGGCTCAAGGGCCTTCCTCACCAGCCTCCCAATGGAAGGAAACCTTCCACCACTAAAAAATAGATCAGAAATCACCCAGATCTAGTCTCCACTGCTGCAACCTGCAACTCAACACATCTCTCAATAGAAACTACGTTGTACCACAAGGCTGGAGATTTGGCCTGATGCCTAGTTGTGGAATGGTAGCTCAATGGTATTCCTATGAGGCCTCTCAAGGATAGAGGTGGGATTCCCGATCAGTAACATCCTGTGCTAAACAACACTGAAATCTTAGCTAAACAGCTGAAGAAAGCTATATGTCTAACATACCATATATAAAAAAATATCCAATACATCAACATAATGAAATGTGACTGCCATCCTCTTCCTTATATAAGTGATGAGATTCCTAACCCTAAGCTACATTCATTTATGATAGTACTTCCATGAAAAGAGTCTCCATCTAAAACTGTGATTTCCCATAATGAATACCACTCCTCCATGACAACGTTGTTGATTTGGTCAAGGTTGAGCCAGTTTATGTGTTCCAACCCTTTTTCACTCCTAAGGGTGCTCAATTAAGATGCCAAGTTGTCCTCCTTTCACATTGGCATTGATTCTATTCATATTAAGGATAATTATGGATCTCTGTATCTTCTTATTCATCAAACAAGAAAGAAAAAACAAAAATTAATATTCCCACTAGCTCATGGCTAATTGGGAATATTACGGTGCTACCCTCCCAAATGTTGCTTGTCCTCAAGAAACTATAAAGGTGAGTGTTGCAACTGTTCTCCTCCACCATTGCTGACACCTCCATTTTGTAAGCTTCCCTCATAAGCCAAGTGTCTCCCAATCCATTCCTCCAAGAAATGCTCCTCCCAAGTTCTCATGAGATGTAAATGACTCATCCCACAAGAAAGCAATAGATCCAATGAAACAATCATGGTTTTCCCAATGTTCTGCCTAAAACATGTAGCATAATGAACATGGATAATCTCTCTCCCAAAGGGCACATCCAATCCTCCCATCCTCCCTCCAATCATTCCCAAAAAAGGAATAAGGACATCATCTATGTATGGGATCAAAACCAAGTACATATGAACATAAATATGCAAAAATGGAGGTGGGTCATAGTCCCACATGTGGAACCAACGCATTATGTATCTTGCTTACATTAGATAATGATATGGTGAGTGGTTTCCCCACCACTTACCTGTCGCCATATTTTTCTCACAAGTTTTGAAAATTTGAGAAATATTTGGTGCCTTTGGAGTGCACCTAGAATGGTAAATGATCTCCCTATACCGTCCTAGGGAGTGGCCATGCTCAACAATGTTTATGGCCCAAATTTGGCCATGAAGTTTATATGGAAGAATGATCCTTCTTGGAGCAATGGCTTGCACATACATCGTAAAGGAATTCAAATAATATCCAAGTAAATCATTATGCATACAAACAAGATCCTTACCATAAATTCTACTCATACAAATGGAGTGTTCCATAGAGAGATCCCCTCTCATTCCAAAAGAGGAAAGAGGTGGTTGTAATAACTCCCCCATAGATTCATGTATCTCCTCCATCTCCACATGGTCCATGCATCTCCTCAAATGCTGATATATCTCCTCTTCAAAGCCTTCCCAAGTGTAACCCTCCATGATGTTGTGGTATGCTCTCATAGAATAAGTATGGTTCAAGAGAAAATCTTTATGGGCTCTTTGTAGTAACTTCTCCTTGAGCTTGGAATCTCTAGACAAAAAGATCCTACCATGATAATAGATGACCTCATGTTTGATTGAATATCCATCCTCTTAAATCTGGTCATCAAGTATCATGCATGTAAAAATATCATTGGAATAATCCACCAACAACTGGGATTTCCAATATGGATGTACTCTCCAAAGTGATAGTGTTGATGATATATCACATAAAAAATCTATCATATGGTTGTCCTCCTCTTTGGCATCTCCCATGCCAAAGTCACATGTTAGAAGGTTGCTATCCTCCCCATGTTTCTCCTTTCTCAGCGCAGAATCTGAAATGAGAGTGGGTAATGATGATGTTGGGAGAATGTATCCCTCCTCCTTGAGTATAACCAAGACTATCAGCATTGTACCATGACCTCCCAATTCCCCCACTCCTCCTAGATCTATGTGTGGTGCATCATATTGTGAGACATCTCTCACCAAATCGAGATCATATGGCCTCCCTCATGGTTTTCCATAAAATAATGATGTATCATGGGTCAACCTCATATGCATAATAGAGGGGACTACCATGTCCTTGCTTCCACTGCACAAATCCAACTTTGTTTTTTGTGTGGAAGTTTCCTAATATTTGGGTACCACTCTCAATGATGCAAGAGTCCCTCTAATTGGATCAATTGCTCCATCCTCACCTCCCGGTGGTGGTGGATAATATCTTGCTATTCCAACACTGTGACCCCTTGTTGGTTCTTCTTCTTCTTCCTCCTCATCATCTGTGAAGACCTCTATATAGTGTGTCTTTCCTGCTGCAAATCTATGTCTGGGCACCTATGATTCTTGTCATGAGAAGCAAAGCTTCCTTCTCCTCAAGTATCTTTAGACATCATCACTAAGAGGTACTTTACTTTGGCTCTCTTTTGAGAAAGGAGCCTTCTCTTCTCTTCCCTTTCATGGAAAAGAGGGATTTTGATGAAATGTTGCCTTTTCTTTTGGCAAGGCATCTTGTAGATATCTAGCCCTTTCAATGGAACCTTGAAGGGTAGTGGGCTTGGTAGACTTAACCAACCCATGAAGAGGTTATTCTAACCCATCAATAAACATATAGACCCTTCTTGCTGCAAATAAATTAGGAACCATAACAGAAAGTTTTAGAAATTGAGAAATGTAAGTTTCTGGGTTACTGATTGTTTTAGATTTTCTAGCCCCATGAATGGTGCCTCTGGATCTCTTCGATCAAACCTCTCCACCAACCTCCTTGTGAAATATTAATATGCATTCACATTTGCATGACCCAATGTAGACAAGCCATGGAACCACCAATCATGTGCTTCACCCTAAAGGTGCAGCGCTGCTATATTAATGGTCTCCATCTCTGGTACTTTTTTCAACTGGAAGTAGATGTCAAGCTTCTCTACCCATGATTTTGCAGTGCATTTTGATGACCCATAAAAGTTGGGTAAGAAAATTTTTCCCATAGTTCAGTGTAGATCATGATTCTGAATGAATCCTCCACCTCTATTGTGATGCCTAGGTCTCCTATTGTCCTTTATCTGACAAAACTCTTGAAAACTCAAGTGATCTTTGAATCTCTGAGAATGAGAATCATACTCCATGAAATAGTCTTCAATAGTTTCTTGTTCTTGAAACCCTTCATTTCCCACTGTTAAGAATGTAGGCATTGTAGAGCGTTGGGAAACTTGTTGTTGCTTCACTAGTTGATCACTCCAGTGATGAGAAATGTCGGAGCCTTCACCATGCATAAATCCTTTAGGGGATTCATTTTATCTATCCATCCTCATCTCCTTTATTTCTCTAGCAATTTCTTGCATAGTTCTAAGAAGTATCTTGGGATAATCCTTCTCTTCATCTTCTCCTGATAAGGGGGTTTTACCTTTGTCTTCTTTATCATTTGTATAGTCAAACTTTCAGTTTCTTCTTCTAAGATGCATATTATTTCTGTCTGTGAGAGGATCTCCTTCTTCTAATGACATATTTTCTTTCAAGATGCATAGGTTGAGCCAATATTACACTCTGAAATCATTGTAATATTCCCAAATGGGAAAAGCAGGAATACAATGCAAAAAGCTGGAAAAGAAGTGTAAAACATCATATAAAAACATGAGGCCAATATGGAGACCTTCCATTCATCATAACAGTAGCATATATGTATAAAATAATGGGCCAAAAACCATAATACAATATAGAACAAGCCTCCAATAAAGAAAATCCTCAATAAGAGGTGTTGCTATGATATCAAAATGTTGGAATACAGCTACAGCACAGTCATGGATGCAATGGTTATAGAAAATGAATACAAAAAATATGTATGGTTGTTATATGCCTCAAAAGATGCAACAAATAGAGATCTAGGCTCTATACAACCTCTAATGAAGAACCCAAAAAGGGTTTTCATAAATATACCAATGTAAAAGATGGGAACCCAAGCCCTAGGGCTATAGATTCACTGCAACAAATAAATGGAAAGATGGGGCTGATCTGATATGAAAAATAATGAAGCCTCCCCCAATAGATCCTCTAGATGAAAGGTTTATCACTTCACTAGGGAACCTCCTCCCCAAAGGGTGTACTGAAACCACCCTGCAACTCCTCCCTAAAAATAACGCAGTCCAAGACAGAAATTGTGCTATAGGGGAAAATGAATAAGTGGCCTGATACCAAATGCTGCAATAAGGCTCAAGGGCCTTCATTACTAGCCTCTGAATGGAAGGAAACCTTCCTAAATTGAAAAACAGATCATAAATCACCCGCATCTAGTCTCCGTTGCTGCAACCTGCAAATCAGTACATCTCTCAAAAGAAACTGCGTTGTACCACAAGACTGGAGCTTTGGCTTAATGCCTAATTGTGGAATGGTAGTTCAATGCTCTTCCTATGAGGCCTCTTAAGGATAGAGGTGGGATTCCTGATCAGGAACATCCTGTGCTAAACAACATTGGAACCTTAGCTAAATAACAAAAGAAAGCTATATGTCTAAACAGACCATATATTCAGAAATATCAAATACATAAACATAATGAAATATGGTTGCCATCCTCTTCCTTATATAAGTGATGAGCTTCCTAACCCTAAGCCCCATTCATTTGTGACACTACTTCCATGAAAAGAGTCTCCATCTAAACCCGTGATGTCCCATAATGAATACCACTCCTCCATGACATCGTTGTTGATTTGGTCAAGGTTGACCCAATATATGTGTTCCAGCCCTTTTTCACACCTAAGGGTGCTTAATTAAGCTACCAATATGTCCTAATTTAACATTGACATTGATATTATTCATATTAAGGAGATTTATATATCTCCATATCCTCTTATTCATCAATCAAGAAAGCAAAAACAAAAATTAATATTCCAACTATCTCATGGCTAATTGGGAATATTACACTCCTACTAGCTTTGTGCATGGAGCCCCTGAGTCCTGATGTGTGCAGACCTCCTGGCTGTGTGCACGGGTTGGTAGACAGAGTCTGTAAGTTGGATCTAGATATTAATGAATGAGAAGACCTTTTGTGATATCTACATGGTCTCGTGCTATGATTATCGGCTATGCTTTATGTTATTTCTAAGGTTTTACCTACTCGTTGAATACTGATGACCGATACATGTGCACGTGGATGTGATAGAATGAATGCATATATCTGGTTATGATTAGTCTCCTTGCTTCAGTTAGCATGTCATCTGATGGTTTATGATCTTTTCTTAAGCTACTATGATGATATATTGTTAAGGGTTTTTGTATTAGAACTTCTCCTGTACAGGTTTGTTAGATCTGAAGGGACCCACTTTAATTAACTTTATCTCTCTCAGGGTGCGGAAACCTAGTTCTAACACCCTCCCATACTACTTCAGGTGAGGCCTGTACCTGCGCAATCAGGCCATCATTGAAAGGGCTTGTAGTATAGGGGTTTTTTGGAAAACCTTAAAAATGAACTTTAGTCAAGGCCCCTCAACCCGGAAAATGGTTCTGTTGCTGGGACCAGGAGAATTTTGAGAGAGAGATCGAGTAATGCCACGGGGTCATTGGTAGCCATTGAAGCCTAAACTTGAGGACTGGTTCGAAAGACAGATCCAAGAGTTTTCCCTAAATAGAATAGAAGTAAGAATTTATCTGTCAAAGAGTGGAAGAACAAGTACATCTTTACAAAAGTGCATGAAATTTTCTTCATATCCTTTGCACACGAATTATAGGAGTGGATAGCATGATTGGAAGAGTTCTAGGTGTGCTATAAGGATGATCAGTTCACACAGTGGACCCCTGAATTGATCCAACAACTAGAAAAGATTGATAACAATATCACTAAGATTGTAGATCATTCGGTTGATAGTATTTTGGGAGGGTTTGTAACAGAATCTGCAGTTGATTAGTTTGTATCATATTCAGAAACGGAGCGAAGATTCTTCAAGGGAATTAGAGGTAAGTTCCTGCAAACCCTACCATTGTTGATTAAGATGTTATTGTGTGAAAAAGGTGTCCTGTGTGGCCACACCGAGTTAATGACCTTCAACTAGAGTGGAAGCACGACACGAAGTGGTAAGTACTATCGGGTTCATCACAAAGGAGATTGATCGATATATAGTCCCTTAAGGGAATCGTCTGATCTTAACCATGGCAGGGTTGCACACGTTGAAAATAGTCCCCCAGCTACACCATCATCAAACCCACGCAAGGGTAATAATTCTCCTACCCCACCTCTGCCACCACCTGAAGACGATATGTTTGTGCACATGAAACTGCCTACCTTTAAGGGTGCGGGGGGATGAGGATTTGGATTGATTCTATTTTGTAGTAGATTCTATATGGACTTTACAAAACATTAATTATTATGTTGTCAAGAGAGCGCAACTATCCATAGCCTTTGAAGGAAGGGCCCTGGACTGGTTTATGTGATACATTGGTCACCATGTGAATGCATTGATACAAAATATTAGGGACACCCTAAAACAACAATTCCTAAATCATAAACCATACTCTCAATATGTAGTCGAATTGAAGGACTTCAAACAGGGACCTACAGAGTCCATTTGGGAAGTTGTCCAATGACTAAAGAAGGTCATCAGTAATGGGGAATTTGTCTATGAGGACAAACAACACAAGGACTGGTTCATAGCCATGCTATTACCACATTTGCGCAGACCTATGGGACAACAAAAGATCGACTCCCATGAAGAATCTCTGCAGATTTCCATGAAGTTAGAAGTTTCACCAAGAGATGATACTTAATTTGGGACACTACAGATCCAGGGCCACCAAGAGGAAATGCACATATAAATACAAAAATTGTGAAGGGATCGAGGTAAGGAAGCTAGCTTGGATGTCTGGTGTATCCATTATAGGGTGTCAGGACACACAAAGGATCAATTCCCATTATTATTAGATTATATGTAGGTTGGGGGGGCATTATCCAAGTCCTCTATGCCCTAAAGAAATGGTTGGACCCAGTACCCCCTTGCTATGGTGTGCTAACTATCAGGTAGCAGGAATACATGATACAGATCACTGCCCACTGTTAGGTGCCTATGTTCCAGAACTGAAACAAAAGTGGTGTGGATTCTTCTCATCTGTGGGTCATGACAAACAAAAATTTTGATCACTTGACCTCATGGTAGATAGGGGAAACCTATACAGGGTGCAGGCTAACCCCTCATCACCACTATCTCCCTTTGGGTGGGGTGGATCCCCCGCAAGAGGAAGGGGAGGAGGGAGAGGGGGAAGTGAAAGTCAAGGACAAGGGAAACTGATCTGCTACAACTGTGGGGATGTGGGACAATATGCAAGATACTATCCGAACCCTACGTGGAAATCCTTCAGATATTGCAGGTAGTTTCACCATGTCATTGAGGACTACCCGGTGCAAATAGAAAAAATTTAGGAAAAATAGCAGATGCCCATGAAAAATGTACAATGGGTTAAGGAAAAACCTCATGATTATGGGTTAAGTTTCAATGTGATCACGTGCAGTGGCATTGCCACCAAAAGGGCTGAGGAAAACATTGCAGCTGAACCACTAATCAAGAGGGATGTCTAGAAAAAGGAAAGCTTAGATCTGAAAAAGAAGAAATAAACCTTCATGGAATCTTGGAAGGAGATAGCCAAATATGAAGCATCCACCTCGAAGATTGTGGTAGACCAAAAATCAGATGAAGTAGTTAAGCCATTCCTTCAGGCATGTATGAAGTTGTTGTGCAACCAAAAGGCAGTAGAGAATATCCAAGAATTAATATACATCTGTGCAGAAAAGGATGCCTCACAACTAGAGGTTAAAACAGTGAACAAGCTGTATAAGAACAAAAAAAGGACCGGGCGGGAGATACATATGACTGCACAGATTGGAGACTATGAAATGGACCAAGTCATCCTTGACTTAGGATCAGACACAAATGTCCTTCCCAAGAAAACCTTGCAAAGGATGGGAGAACCTAAGTTGGAGTGGTCCACTATTTAGTTACGGATGGCTAATCAGCAAAATATCATCACACTAGGGTGACTTCCGAAGGTTGTGGTGAGCATCGCAAGTGTTAAAGTTTATGCAGATTTTTAAGTAATATAGGTTGTGGATGACGCAGACCCTTACCCCACGCTCTTAGGTCTGTATTGGGATATTAACATGGGAGGTATCATTAACTTGAAAAGGAGGAGTGTGATCTTTGAAAGTGAAGGTACACAGGTGATAGTTCGTTTGGATCCAGCAGAAGGTGAGTGTTACACTGAACCAATATGTGAGGAGGAGGATGTTGATCACATATACAAGCTGACCGACTGGGACAATGATTGGATCAACCCCACGGCTTATATCATGTTATGCTGGGAAAAAGAAAACGAATGCTTCTAAAACTCAGATGGAGAGATAGAAAATTGGCAGAACCGGTTGCATGATGTATCTGTGTTGTGGTGCCTTAATATCACAAAGAGGTTCTGATGCATCTGCTTAGAGGTAAGAGAACTACCCTACTTTGATGGTTCTGAAACTGTTAAGAACTTTCTTAAAACAATTGAATTAGATGTCCCTAAAGAACAAATGTTTTTGGCCCTTGACTTGGCTATGCATCTGACCCCCTCACTATTGTGGGAAACCCATAATGGAGCTTTTTACGACCGAGGGGAATGCCAAAAAATGATGATCCTATCATTTGACACTCTAGTAAACCTACCCTTGGAACTCTTCTCAGGTTGAGATGATCCGCGCAAGAACATGTCTCTCTAGATGGAAGTATGGAATGAAAACACATGGAATGAATGGGTCCATATGTTTATTCACATTTTAGGACCAATCCCCACCACCTGGTATTTGGATGGAGAACTACATCAATGCACTCGTCACTGGGGTACAATGACTAAGGATTTTATGGTGACATTTGGTCTAGTGGGAGGAACTGAGAAACTTGATGAAGCCCTGCAAGATATAGATGCTCTGGTCTTTAATGAGTCCCTCTCTAACCAGGAATGTATTGCGCTAGCTTGGGATGCACAGATGCAAGATATTGTCAACTGCAAAAATTTGTGAGTAGAATACTGTGATGAAGACCCTCGGAATATCACTATCCCAGAATCAAAAGGATAACATGCCATTGCACGACCGCTACTATAGGCAGTTGATGTTACCAAGCCGTTGAAGCTAAAGGAAGTCAACATTGGCATGGAAGCACAACCCAAGATGGCCAAGATTTGGGATTACTGGGATAGTGATATAGTGGGAAAGATTGTGGAGATGTTGACTAAATATCAGGATCTGTTCCCCATAAATTTCTCAGAACTCAAAGGGATTGTCAAGGATACAGGTGTTATGATGATTACCCTAAAGCCGAATGCACACCCTGTCAAGCAATGACCCTATTGCCTGAACCCTAAATATAAACAGAAATTCAAGGATGAAATAGAGAATATGGTGGCCTCAAGTCTCATTGAACCAGTAGAACATTTAGATTTGGTAAGCCCTATGGTAGTCTAGGAAAAGAAGACTAAATGAGAGATAAGGATCTGCGTAGACCTACGCAAGTTAAATGATGCCTGCGTACATGATCCCTTCCCTACGCTGTTCTCCGACGAAATTCTGGATAATGTGGGAGGCTGGGAAGCATACTCATTCACTGATGGGTTCTCAGGGTACCATAAGATCCGTATAGAACTTGAAGACCACAGTAATACAACCTTTACGATTGAATGGGGATCATTCCAGTACACTGTCATGTCGTTTAGACAGAAGAATGCCCCTACCATATTTTCACGTGTAGTTATAGCAGTATTCAAGGAATTCATTCATAAGTTTATGAAATTCTACTTTGACAACTGGACAGTCTTTGGCTTAGTAAATAACCATGTGTCAAACCTGCACATGATGTTGGATGCCTGTAGGAAACACAAAATTTGGCTAAACATCAAGAAATGCATATTTTGTGTCCCATTTGGGATTCTACTGGGACACGTAGTGTGTCAGCAGGGATTGATGGTTGACCTAGCCAAGATCGCGATTATCATCAATTTGTCAATCCCCACCATTGAGAAATATTTTTACTCCATCTTAGGCCACACCGGTTACTACAGGAAGTTTATTAAAGGGTACGCTTTGATCACCGAACCAATGAAAAAGTTGCTAAAGAAGGATGTTTCCTTTTTTTGGGATGATGAGTGTCAGAAGAGCTTAGAGCTACTAAAGGAAAATATGGTAACTGCACCTATTCTTATATTCCTGACTGGGCAAAGGTATTTCATGTTCATGTGGATGCATCAGGGATAGCATTAGGAGCTATCTTAGCGCAGCTTGGAGAAGGGGACATCGATCATCCGATTGCCTTTGCTAGCAGAAAAATCTATAATGCGGAGCATAACTATTCTACCATGGAGCGTAAAGGGTTGGAAATGATGTATGCCCTACAGAAATACAAGCACTATTTATTAGGTGGACACTTCAATATGTTCATGGATCATTCTGCTTTAAAATACCTCGTCAATAAGCCTCTGTTGTGGGGGAATATTTTTAGGTGGTTACTATTATTTCAGGAGTATGATTTTGAAATCATTGTGAAACCGAGACGATTGAATGTCGGGTCTGATCACTTCTCTTGGATCGAGAATGGGGAAGAGCCACCTAATCTAGTATAAGGATTACATGATGCACAGTTGTTTTCTATTAAGGTGGTTGATGAGAACTTTTCAGAAATTGTTCATTACTTGACCACAGGTATGGCACCCGATGGCTACTCAGTACCACTGAAAAAGGAATTGGTCGCCCGCACAACCAGGTTTACCATAATCGTGGGAAAAGTCTACAAGCTAGGTGCAGATGAGGTGTTGCGGAGGTATGTCTTGGAACACGAAAGATGATCAATCTTGGTTGAGGCCCATGGAAGAGTTGCAGGAGGGAACTATGTCGGGAAAGCTAATGTGCAAAAAGTATTGAGGGCTGGGTTGTGGTGGCCCACATTGCATAACGATGCCCATCCATATTTTCGGGCTTGTGATGCATGCCAACGGATTGGGAAGCCCTCACATCAAGATGATATGCCCTTGCAACCATAGATGGCTCTACAAGAGTTCGAAAAGTGGGCCATAGACTTTGTGGGACACATGAATCCCCCCAGGAAAGAATACGGGGGCCCTGTACATCATCACTGCCACTAATTATGTGACCAGGTGGGCAGAAGAAAAATTTGTCAAGGATTTTACTATAGATACTACTGTGCACTTCATTTTTGAACATATTCTGACCAGGTTTGGTTGCACAAATATCCTAATGAGCAACAGAGGTACACATTTTTTTAATGAAACTATTGTAGCTTTGAGTAAGGAATTCCATATCCACCATGCGAAGAGTACCCCATATCACCCACAGGTGAATGAGGCAGTAGAAGCCTTCAAAAAAATTATAGAACATGTGCTCACTAAGGTCTTTAACGCTGACTGGAGTGATTAGGACATGCACATCCCCTCAATAATTTGGCCCTATAGGACCACATGTAAGAAAATCATGGGAAATACACCCTTCCGAATGGTCTACGAGAAAGAAGCCATCATGCCTATGGAATACATTGTTCCCAGCCTGTGCATTTCATCTTTTACAAACATGGCAGAACCAGACATCATGGAGGAAAGCTTGGCATAGTTGATATCCCTATAAGAATATTTTTTCATTACTCAGTTCCACCAACAGGTTAAGAGGGCTCGTGAAAAATCTTGGCACGATCGACATATTCGATAGAAGATATTTAAGGAGGACAAATTGGTATTACTTTATGATAGCCAGTTTGCAACATACCTAGGAAAGTTTCCTAATCATGAGTTGGGACCATACATAGTGAAGGAGGTTATTGATGGTGGTGCAGTCAAGTTGCCTATGTTGCGTGGAGATTACTTTCTAGGGTACGTTAATGGAAGTCACCTAAAACCCTATAGAGACAACCGGCTGTCGAAAATATGACTATATGGTCGGATTAGCTGTGTAAATGGTGTTGCACACACCAGGGAGAAAAATTGAAGATGAGTTCGACGGCTGCACAAGGATAGTGCATAGGGCAGGAGGTGAAAAAAGGTGCGATACAGGCATAGGGGTAGTATGCGGCAAGGCGCCTGGGTGGAAAAGCGAGTTTAAATTTTAATGGAACGGGAAATTGACAATTAATGTGGTGATCTAAGAGGATTTTTTACCATTTCAGTAATGATAGATTGCAATTAAGGCTAATTCAATCATTTTTCCCCATCAAGAGCTATAAGGAGAGGGGCGTCGGTCAAAAAGGGTTCATTTGATTTACGAAAATATTGTGCCTTATGCCCCATGCTAAATTTCGGGTATTCGGTGCAATTTCCATCCATATGTCTGGGAAAGCTACCCCTTCTGATAGCATCGACCCTGAATTAATCTTCCGAGCAAGAATGATTGCTAGTAACCCTGCTGAGTCATTGTCTACCATAGCTTCCATGGAAGTTGGGTCTGAAGAGGTATTAGAAGTAACCCCTGATATGGAGGAGGTTGTGTCTATGCCAGCCAAAAGGAAGGGCAAAGGGAATGTGAAGGGGGCAGAGAAAGGAAAATAAAAAGATACAAAGTGGGTCGGGGTAAAACCACATACGTCCCCTCGGATTGTGCATTCCCCTCAGAAGGTGCCTAAGGGCTTCTCACCCAATTCATCAAAGCACCCTATGACAGCTCCGAAAGAAGCTCTGCACATGAATTTTCTTTCCTGGCTGCCAACATATGTTAAGCCAAGCAGGCCAACGACACGAGTCCCCAAGAATTGCAATGTTGTCTGCGCCTACCTGCATAGGCCTCTGGTCCCGTCGAAGGTGCCCCTGTTTGGTGATATGTTTAGAGGCCTCCCCCTCCTTAAATTCGATGATCTTGATCTACCTAATCTAGAAGTGTTCCCAGCATTGGCTCCAGAATTATATCTTGAAAGAGTGATGTATGGTAACATGCCAAAGGTAGAGCCAATGCCGTGGGAACATAGATTTTCCAGTTTAGGGATATTAAACTTCTTGCGCATCCCCCACTTTGGTCGCTACAACATCACCAGCCTGGTTGTTGGGCAGCTGCTAGCATTGGTCCACAATGGGTGTTTGTGGATCCAGGGTCACATTCCAATTAATGTTGCCTTAATTCACAAAATCACTAGCCTTCCCATGCATGGGCCATATCCTAAGGGGGGCATCAGTAAGAAGTACGAGCAGCGGATTACTGATGAATTCTGGGAGAAATATCACGTTGATCACAACCAGATAGGGTTCCTGGTAGACACAATAAATGTTATGGGAGCGCAAATGGGTACCCTACTACTTGCATGCAAAATGATGCGCAAGTGTCAGGCATTAGCCATCCCTGGCTATGTAATTCAACTCACTGGTAGATGCGAAAAAGGGGTCTGCTACAACTGGTTGCAGTAACTCGTTGATGAATTTCTAGACAATGTGCGCAAGGCATAGGAACACAGAAAAGAGTTCTGCTACTCATCGCTGATAATTTTAATTTCCTTGGTTGCGTGGGAGGCCCCTGACAAGGAAGTGCTCCCCGAACTTGAGCTAGATATGTGCGAGGGTGCGTAGTTTTCAAAACTCTGGGATTTGAAGGATCCCAAGTAGATCGAGGAGAAAAATTTCCTAAGTGTATTATTTGATCATGCCCTCGCAGTGAAAATTCATTCTTAGCCGCGCTTGTCGCTTGTGGTCTACGAAAAATACAAGGATATTGCGGCATTTTAGGTTACTATGCACAGTGTGAAGATTCAAGCCCACGGAGATCCAGCCTGGTATACTCTCCCTTATATGGCCCCAGAAGTAGAGATTGACCAAGTGATTTTCACTTGGCCACCGGCATGGAAGCTTGGCTTCAAGTCGTCTGGCCTAGGTATAGCAGATAGTTCCAGCCAAAGTGCAACCCCAAAGGATACTATTCTGCTACAAAGAGTGAAGGAATCTGAGGGACCTGCTACGAAGAAAAGTATGACCCCAGCAACCCCTAAGGATGCTACCATGAGAATAGAGCCAGAGTCACAGTAGGATCAAGGACTCAAATGGCTTGGTGGTGAACATGCAGCATCCCCACATGGTACAAAATGCACTAGTGAACCTCCCAAAGGGCCTAGGAAGAAGTGCAACGCGATTAAGCCTACTGCAGACACGGAGGTCACATTGATGGAATATGACTTAGAGAAAATTGCGGTAACCATAACCATCATGTCAGAAAACCGATGGGCTGCATTGGAAGAACAATAGAATGTCGCGATAAATGCCTTGCAGTATGAACTGTAGACCCTTCAGCTAAATACGGACACACTTCAGGTGAGTGTGGAACAGGTGAGGTAGAATCAAGCAAGCCAACCAGCTACATTTATAGCCTTGGCTACCATGACGTAAAGTCAGATATGCCCCCTCCCTGGCACAGCTTTTGCTATGATACCCTCGGTATTGTGCGACCAAGTCTGCTCGTGCTCTTCGGTCAACCTCGATGTTGTGCAAATGACGGGTGCGCAACTGCATGACCTATTTATCTCCATCACTGGTGAACTTTAGCACAGAGAGCTACAGGTGCAACATCAACTTAATGGGGCCAAGAAAAATATTGTGACCAAAGCTGCCGAAGTCGCCCAAGATCAGGCAACACGCATCTCCGCCATTGCATAGTAAGAAAAATTAGAGAAGTTGATAGATCGTCTCTACGGGGATATGCCAGAAGTAATTCCTACCTCCTCTACACCGCAAGCCAAGTTAGAAGGCTTGGTCGCTACTTTCAAGGCATCACGGACTGAAGCAAAGGTTTTCAAGGCCGATTTGGAACTATAGATTGCATCACTACAAGCCAAGCTATAGCTTAAGACCCCTTCGAAGGTGCGCGCCCAGTGAGACACGCTCGTCATAGAAGCTACAAACCATATTATTGTGCAAATCACATAGGGCACCAAACTGTTTGAGACTGCTATGGATTATGGTCCTAGGTGCAACGTGATCCCCTCCTTCGCCAAATCAATCAGGAGCTGCACCAAAAGGAGCAATATTTTGAGCAAATGGAAGCCACTATGCCCACCCTCGTCCGAGCCCAACGACTAGCATGCCTTCGGACCAGCCACATGCTCAGGAATGAAATTGAGTGGCTCCGATGCAAGAAGCAGGTACTCAATGACCACTTGACGCCATGGGTTGACGAAGCTCTCAAGCTTTCGTAGGAATTAGATGGGGCCATGAAGCAGTTGAATAAAACCTTAGGGAGTGTCACCGCAACTACTTAAGGCCTAGCTTCACAAAATTTGTTTGATATTGTGCAGAATCCAACCGCACATAGCATAGGTGTCCTACTCCCATTGGTTTCCACCATTGAACAGCTCCAAGAGACAATTAAGACCCCGCCGATGCTGTGACTCAGGATGAGTCACAATATTGCGCAGGGGGCCTATTGGATCAAGGTCCCATAACCGCATTTTTGGTTCAGTTTTGTAATATTTTTTAATATTTGGTGCAGTACATGGGCTTTAGGGCAGGTCAAAGCCTCCAATGAATTA
Organism: Pinus albicaulis; assembly: GCA_034641835.2. Lineage (NCBI taxonomy): Eukaryota > Viridiplantae > Streptophyta > Pinopsida > Pinales > Pinaceae > Pinus > Pinus albicaulis. The sequence goes on along the minus strand of CM076575.1, from coordinate 1,671,621,762 downwards.
TAATGGGTCAAAGGTTAGACCAAGAGTCTGCAAAACATAGTTTTTGGACCATAGAGTAGCGCAGGCTAATATGCTATAAATATATGGATAAATCGAGTCTAGAGGTAGGCTAAGTTGGGATTATGTTTGGATATAAGCTTGTAGATATTTTGTGTCCATTTTCTGGGTAAGGGCTCCCGCTGGCTGTGTCTGCAGAGCCCCTGAGTCCTACTGTGTGCGGACCCCACTGGCTATGTGCGTGGGCTGGTAGATAGAGTCTGTAAGTTGGATCTTGATATGAATGAATGAGAAGACCTTTTTTGATATATGTGTGTTTCTGTGTTAGGATTATCATCTATTTTTTATGTTATTTCTGAGATACTACCTTCTCGCTGAATATTGATGATCTATAGATGCGCACATGCATTCAATAGAATGAATGCATATATATAGTTATGATTAGTCTCCTTGATTCAGTTAGCATGTCACCTGATGGTTTATGATCATTGCTTAAGCTACTTTGCCGATATATTGTTAAGGATTTTTGTACTAGGGCTTCTCATGCGCGGCTCTGTTAGATCTGAACGGACCCAATTTAATTCACTTTCTCTCTCTTAAGGTGTGGATACCTAGTTCCAACACCCTCCCATACTATTTCGGGTGAGACCTTGACCTACGCAAGCACGTCATTGCCGAAAGTGCCAGTAGTATAGGGGTTTGTTGGCAAACCTTAAAACCGTACCAGAGTCAAGACCCCTCAGGCAAAAAAGCAGTAATATGATATTATTTTGGTGTTGCTTGGAATCTTGCTACTTGTCCAACTGCGCACATTACATCTAGCTGATAAGTTGTCACATATAGAAGACTGCTAATCATAGATATATACAACCTCTGGTCCACATCCTTTGACAAATCTTGTAAACCTAACTTGCAACCTGTTACCATTGGGGTAAGGACACGCTTGTAATATTCCATCTTGAATTTCTTGAGCATTTCCTTGATGTACATGGTTTGATATATAAATATTCCTTTATCCTGTTGAGATATATGAAGCCCTAAAAAGTATGTCAACTCACCAAGTAGAGACATTTCAAAATAACTTTTCATCTTCGTGGACATTTTTTTACTTAATCTATCATCATTGCTTCCAAAAATTATATCGTCCACACATACCTTGATAATTTTTAGGCTATCTTGATCCAATTTCACATAGATATTGTTGTCGACGCTTCCATTCTTGAATCCTTGTTGATATAGATATCCATCAAGATGAGCATACCAAGCTCTAAGAGCTTGCTTGAGACCATATAGTCCCTTCTTTAATCGGAACACATAGTCTTCCTTTTCAGAGAACATAAAACCTTCGGGTTTTTCAATGTAAACTTCTTCTTCCAATTCACCATTTAGAAAGGCTGAATTAACATCCATTTGGTATACCTTGATTTTTATAGATCATGGATAAGAGAGAAACATTCTGATAACTTCCATTCTAGCAACAAGAGAAAATGTTTCTTCAAAATAAATTCCTTCAACTTGTGCATATCCTTTGTAGACTAATCTTGCCTTATTCCTTGTAAGCTGTCCATCCTCATTCAATTTGGTTCTGAGGACCCATTTAGTTCTAATAAAAATTTTATCCTTTGAACATGGAACTAATTCCCAAGTGTCGTTCTTCTCAATTTGATCCAGTTCTGCATTCATAACTACTACCCAGTTTTCATCTTCACTAGCTTCGTCAAAATTGCTAGGCTAAAAAGTCACTAAAAAATAAACATGGGCTTGTTGTGATGAACGAATCTCTCGACTTCTTCTAGTTCCAATTCCTTCATTTATGTTTTGATGATTTTTATTTGATGGATGATTCTTTTGACACCATTCTTTTAAATATTTTGGAGAATATTCTTGTTCATCCTATTGATCATTTCGTATTTCCTCTTGGTTTATTGTTGTTTCCTTATTTGTTTGGTCTTGTTCTGGAGTTTCTTCTTCATCCTTAAGAGATTCTCCATCAGATCCCTCAGATTTTCTTTAAGGGACAATATCATCGTCATCCTTTGTGACACAATCTTCATCAAAAGTAACATTTATGCTTTCCACTATTTGTTTTTGCCTCACATTGTAGCTACTATAAGGCTTCATTTCATGTGAATAACCAATGAAAATACCTTCATCGAAAAAGGAATCAAACTTGCCCAAATTTTTATCTTCTCTTTTTATGTGGCGTTTTCTTCCAAATATTTTTAAGTATTTGACGTTAGCTGATATTCTTTTCCATAATTCATATGGATTCATGTTACAATTGTTCCTTAACAAACCTCTGTTTATAATGAATACAATTGTATTGATTGCTTGAACCCAGAATTTATCATATAATTTGCAGTCATTTAACATTGTTCTGGCCATTTCTTGTATGGCTCATTTTTTTCTTTCAGCAACTCCATTTTGCTGCGGTGTTCTCGCTTTTGAGAATTTCCTTTTTATTCCATTTTCATCACTTTGCTGCTGAAATACCTTCGAAGTGAATTCTCTGCCATTATCTGATCTCACACATTTCATCTTCAAATCAGTTTAATTTTTGACCAATTCCTTGTAGATTCTAACACACTCGAATGCCTCAGTATTTTTCTTTAAGAAGCTGACGACTGTCATTCTAGTGTAATCATCTATCATTAGCATAAAATATAATTCTTCGTTTAAACATTTTGTTCTCGTAGGACCACTTAGATCAGTATGTACTAATTCCAATGGACGTGATGTAAAATATTATTTTGTATTGAACTTTACTTTTTTCTACCTATCGTACCGACAAGATTCACATATCGTATTGGTAGGTTTTCAAATTTTAGGCATTTCTCTTACTTTTTTTTCTTGTTGATCCTAACCAAATTGTCCAAAATTTATATGTCCCATTCATTTGTGCCATAACCAACTTTTTTCTTCTTTCACCAAAAATCACCCTTTAGGTGTCTCATGCAAAATATATATGTCATTTGGAGCTCTGCTTACTGTATCGACAATTTTACCAAACTAGAGTTAAATAATATCGTGTGTCCTTGATCGCACATTGGTCCAAAACTTAGCAGATTTTGATTCATATTTTCAACCAGCAACACATGTTTTGCGAATTCATTCTTGCTTCCAAGTGTGACTCTACCTACTCCTATGACGTTTGAAGACTTGTAATTTTGAAAAGACATTTTTCCATCCTTCATTTCCTTAGAGGATATGAAATTATTCCTATCTCTATTGATATGAGTTGAGAAACCACTATCAACATACGAAGCATTTATGTTTCTTTGATCCTTGAGAGTGATAACACATTTTTCAGTCTTCTTTTTCCATATTCGTTCATTCTGATTTTGTGAGAATTCCTTTAAAGAACTTCGAAGTCTGCAATCTTTAGCTAGGTGTCCAAAATTGTTACATTTGTAACATTGGAGATCATCTCTCAAATGATCAAATCTGTTAATATTTTGCTAAGTTCCAGAATATCCACTTCTTAAAGATCTCCTGAAAGTGTATTTATTCCAATCATACCTGCAAAACTCTATAACTCTATGTCCAAACCTTCCACATGAATAACAACGACCTTAGAATATAGGTCGATACCTGGGATGAAATATTCTTTCAGGAATTTTCTTCCATGGTTCTTCCTGCGACTCTTGATCTATTGAGTTGGCTGGGAAGTTTACTTGCTCGTTATATTTTGCATATCCATATTCTTTTGTTGTCATAGAGGGACTTGGATCATTTTCATATTTTTTTTTGTAAACAAGACCAGTCTTGTCACTATTTGATTGCTAGTTGTTAATGATTTATTTCAATACCTTGGAGCTGTTGGTGAAGTTTTGAAGAGTTTCTCCATTTTTTAATTGCTTTCGTAGAGAAACTATTTCAGCTTCCAATGGTTCTCTTTCCTTGTTGCTTTCCTTTAATTCTTCCCTCAGCAATTCTTCAACTCATTTTTATTCTTCAACATTCATTTTAATATTTACGACATGTTCCCTTTCTATCTTTAATTCATCTTCAAGAGTGTCGACATGCTTCTTCTCGACCTTGAGCTCTTTTATAACCCTGATTACTTCATTTTTAAATTCAACCTCAGTCATCTCTTCTTCTTTATCTCCTTATTCGTTAGATACTTCTTGCTTATTATGCTTGGACATAGACAATACTCTTCTATTTATTTCTTCTTTGTTATCATTGTCTTCATCATATAAGGAGTTATATTATTTGGAGAAGAAACTCTTCTTAAACAATATCTTCTTGCCTTACTTGTTGAACTTCCTCAAACCTTTCATTCATTTCGTAACAATCTCATTTTTGTGAGGACACTTGGTTGAAAAATGCCCAACCTCACCATAATCGAAACATATCAATGGGATTTTACCTTTGAATTTCCCCATAGCTATTCTCATTTTTTAGTGAATAAGGAAAATTCTATATCTGAAAATTCTTCTTCATCTTCTTCCTTACAACTAAAATTTTTTGGTTTTGGAATATGCTTTTCCTTACTAGTCTTTTTGAATGTGATGAATGTTGTTTCTAGGTGAGATGTGTCATCCTCTTCTTCAATCCTCATTTCATATGTCGTAATCACTCCATGAAATTCATCTTTTCTAAGATTGGTTATAATTGAACTATATTCCAAGACATATACCTTTAGGTTGAATCTTTTCGGCAAGGTTCTAAGGATCTTTCGGACAATAATTTCCGTGTCGACAGGTTCTCCCAAAATTTTGAATGCATTTGTTATTTCATCAACACACTGTAAGTATGCATCAATATTTTCATCTTCCTTCATTTTGAGTTGCTCAAATTTTTCCCTGTAAATTTGAAACTTTGCTTCTTTCATATTTCAATCACCTACATATATATTCTCAAGCTTGTCCCATACTTCTTTAACAGTTTTGCAACTTAGTACCTTAAGATAGACAGATTCAATAAACCCACTGATAATGAGATCTTTAGCCTTTGCATCATATACAATATTTTTGTTACCTTCTTCATCCTGGGTTGCTGTAAAGCCTTTTTCAATTATTTCCCATACTTCGTATCCTTGCACCAGCAAGTGAACCTTCATTCTTCCACTCCAAAGTGCGTATTTATTTCCATTGAACAAAGGAACTCTATTCTTAGTATACTCCATGATCTCCTTCCATTTGTTAGCCTTATATTGAAGGAACCAAGCTCTGATACCAATTGTTGGAAATACTGAGCAGGGGGGTGTGTGAGTCAATATTTCTTATTAATTAGCACTTTTAAATATTTTCAGAGCATTAGCTAGTCTTCAATTATTCTTGATGTTTATCCGGTAATATTAGTAAACAATAGAACACAATAGGCACATGAATTTTAGGTGGAAAAACCCCTCCAGGTCAAAAACCATAGTTTGATTTTCTAATAAATTATTTAATCTTCAACCCCAATTGAAATGAAAGGTACAAATTCCTAGAATTATAGAAAAACATCCACTAGAAGCATGCCCTAATGCCTTGGTTTCTTGAGTAGACAACTAAATGGATGTTTGACATCGTAGACCGACCTACCACCCTCAAGTGTTCACAGGCTCCAACTTGTAGGTGACTTCATGCACCAACCTAGCACCTCCCTTCCACCCTATAATGATAAAAAATAAGAAAAGAGTGTGGAATCTTGTACTAGGGAAAATTATCCATGATACAATACGATTCACAATTATTTTTGTCAACTAGACCAATCACCCAGTCACACTATGACCTGCAACCTAACCATAACATTATCCAACAATGACACTTATACCTCCCAAACATGCCTCTCCAACTCTTGGCAGATTGAATCTTTTAAAATAATGAATCTGTTACAATTTTACAATGATCATTTTCACAATACTGACTTTTGACATGACCTAATACTTTACTTGACACTGCTTCTTGAACACTAGCAGTTGTTGAGGTATTTTGTGCTTGCTTCAAGTAATGGTACTCCTCCCTGCACATGCATTAGTGAATAATACCCAAAACAATATACAAATAAAATACTTACACTATCATGCAAACCATATGTCAGATAAATATTCAAAATTCAAACGTAAATACGTTCAACATTTATGAACAAAACCGAATCAAACATACATACAAAATACTTACACATTCCTACAAAAACACATGTCAGAGATTACATTCAAATTAAAATTAAAACACTAATCATACATACCTTGTTGTAGCAGACTTACCCTTGACTATTGATGTGTTTCCCTTACTGCAGTGATCCTTGAATGCATTTTTTTTCTTACCTTCTAGAAGCTTGATATTGAATATGTTGTATATATGTAATTTCATATCTCAAAGGTCTGATATTGCACTCTATGGTAGCCCCTTGTGTCCTCATTCCAACCCTTCAGGTCTGATCAATATTGGATTCATAAAGAAATATTTATGTCAAATCTCCTATGATGATGTGATTATAAACTGGTTGAGTAGAGAGAAATTGTACTAAGTGCCATGTGTCACTATTTCAACCTTCGTCCTGAAAATGATATCCACTAAACTACAACCCATCCTCTTTCTGTCACATTTTATAAAATTTTAATCAATGCTCAAAGAGAAATCTATGATTATTTTCCCAAGGTCACCTTTTTGACATGAAATTCGGGAGCCTGCAAAAACCCTAACTTACTCAAATCATATCTTCGAAAATATAGTGAACCAAGATATGAAATTCGTTCATGTGCTTCATCACGATTTCTGTTCAAATGGTATTTTTTTCAGCATCTAAAGCTTCGTAGAAAAAATGTTTAGTGATTATGCCATGATGACTTATTTCAAGTAGAAAAATCCTTACATGAGAAGGATACAAGGGTCACTATTTATATAAATGATTAGGTTGAGAGGGTGTTCAAAAAGTGAACATTGGAGGGATTTTAGGAGTTTAAAAAATGATTAATTATTGACTATTCAATTACCACAACCAATGACTGTTGTCATGCCACAACCCCATGGGGTTTTAACCCACTAACTAAGGTTACTAACTTCAAACACGAATATCTCTCAAACCATGAGGAATTACGTGGCATGTCATATATCAAAAAAACATCTCAAAAATTAGAAACCATCCAAAATATCCTTGAATCAGAAGAGGGTTAGTTTCAAGTCAAAATTCCCATGCAAGATATGGGTAGCCCTTAGTGCTTCTTGGCCCTCAATTTTGGTCGTTTTTGTTTATCATAAACCCACTTATTTACCATAATATTCCACCTTATCCCACTCACTTATGCCTCATTTTACCCTTATTTTTCATAATCAGGTACTTAGATTAAGTTTTTCAATTATTAGAAATTCTAGTAAAAATTGGGTTTTAAGAGTATTTTTGGATTACACCAGAAATTCCCATAATGGCTTCATTGATTTCATACTTGCAGGGCACCTGGGCTCGAGATGAATAAATTTATAGAAATCTTGGGAGCAAATATTTTATGTAAACCTATTGGTTTGGTCAAACCGAGCCAAAATAGACCCATTCAACGTTGGTCAAACATGACTTGTTTTTCAGGAATCCCTAGAAAATAGGGTAAAAATAGTATATTTAGGGATTTTTATAGATTTTTTGTAACTAATCGGATTATTTTGACCTAAATGGATGGGATTAGGATAATATAAGGTTTTTAGAGACATTGTAGCATATTTTGTTTGTTATTTCTCTATTTATCCGAAGTTTGTGAACCATTGAAATATGTACAAATTGTGTACCTTAACTTTGATATTTCTGAGACTTTGGAGAGTTAATTGAAAGAGATATTCTATTTCATTTGATGTTGTTATATGGTGAATTATTTACTGAAGTTTTAGTAGCTGAAAGCACTTTCAATGTGCGAGGCAAGGGTAGAGGGCCCCCACACTGAGCTAAGTGCACTTTCTAGTTATTTGTAGTTGTAGTTTCTGAACTAGTTTGTTTTATGATTAATTTTTTAATTAGATATATGCTGATGATTTATGAGTTCTGATGAATCTAATTCTCATTATTATTCTGCATATGAAAAGACAATCCAATGTTTAAGTTAAACATTATTTTTATCTCATTAATATCTAGAGCTAGAACTCATCTTTTCCTTGTTTTTAATGTTTTTCTGAATTCCTGTTTTCTAACAATAGTATTATTGATGAATGAGTGTATAAATAAGGAAAACTAGGATCTCTTTATTTAATGTCCTCTTCAGTTATTGTTTCATGCATCTTGATCTATTGCTTAATTAGTGGTTTTAGTTCTAATTCTGAAGTAATTTTGTAAGAGAAGGACAAACAAGTGTCTTAAGTTAGGAGATTATTTTGTTTCTGATTACATAATTGAATTTAGAAATTATTTAGTTTAGATTTATATTTGTAATATGCATTTCCTTAATCATTAATAAATAATCTTTTAACTTGATCATAGTTGAAACCCATATATCATGGAGATGCTTCTAAGTCCTACTAGCCTGTATTGATAATAAATACTTGTGTTTGTTTACCCAATAAACAACCCAACATTTTGGTGTTTTTGATAGGGAAGCATATTTCAAAGTGGTCAATTAGGAAGATTAAAAAATTAAAAATAAATAAATAAAAAAACACAAGAAAAACTACAAAAATTTATTTTTTTCTTTTAGTTTTGTTTCAATATGCGTAGAGATAGAGATTAGAAGGGTAGATTCATTAAACAAAATCCCCAACAAAAAAAAAAAAAAACTACAAAATCCATTTGCCCAACTAGATCTCCGAAAGATGATGTTAAATAAGTCATTTCGAGAAGGAGGGTATGCCACTACAAGGATCTTATTAAATCCTTCTCCATAATTTAGAGTGATCACTAGGGATGAATCTTCATTTTAGAAGCTAGAAGAGGAACAAATCACCCATGAAGAGGATCCACAAGAAGAAAACTGAATATTCTTCTAGTTATCTTTGTAAGGAGATGAATGAGTGATGGATCACATGCGATGAAGATCAAACATTAGAACCCAAAATTGAAGAAATTCTAGCATGTATATCACAGGATCCCTTGTGCATTCAAGATTATGAACAAGTGCTACACGAAGAAGTTTTTGATATGTCAACTAAAGAGAGCCAAGAAAACATAGATCAACGTAAGACTTGGTTTCAACTAATCAATAGGTCACAACACCACTCCATCATTCAACATCCTTTAGCATCAAATCTTTATGATCAACTAATTTTTCATGTCCGAGAATTCATTAAAGTATGTTTTTCAAACTTGGATGTAATTTTACTTACGATCTTGTTACGCCAATGGATGTATTGGAAATTCACTTATACTTGAGGGAACAACTTGTTTTTATACAATAGAGTAGGATAAAATAGAATAAAATAAATAAATGGGTGGAATGAGTTCATAATAACACTTTTTCTCATAAATAATTCTTCACATTATTGTTCAATACTCATCTGAAAGAATTTCATGAAAAAATGCACCAAGGACAATTATATTTGGGGAAATATATAGGACCATTTTTTAAAAAATGTTTTCAAACAAGGTATCTTTTGGAATCTAGTTTTTAAATCCATTTTGAAAATTTCAATTTGGATCACAAATAAAAAAATGATCAAAATAAACACTAGATTTCAAGAACAATTTTAAGGACAGAGTTAGTACAACATTTATATGAGGGTTAAAATGGAAATTTTTTAACCTGATATTCATAGGGAAGATATCCCTTGGAATCAAGTTTCAAAATCAATTTCAATCAGATCAATCTGACATTATATGGAAAATCTATGCTCAAAATACTAAATTCTTGATGAAAAATATGCATGGTGACAATTCTAGGTATTGACTGTTCATTGGACTATTTCACATATCAAATCATCTTATTTTCAAAACCTATTTATAATGGACATATATATTGAAGTCTAGTTCTAGAAACAATTTGAATCATCTCATTTGGAGGCAAAGTGAAGAAGTTATTACACATTTAGTGACTACATGTCTTAAACTCAGCATAGTCAAACTCTACCTCCTATGTCTGTTCATCACCAATTTTGTGATATCAAACCTACTGATTTTAAGAAAATGTTTCTACTAGAAATAAAAAATTAATCTACTTTAATCTCCAAGTGGAATTGATCTTTAATTAAATAGTTATACTCCAAACAATGATTGTTGGTCTAGTAAAACATTCACAAGGAGCTCTATCAAACATGGTACTTCTCATCATTTTTGGCATATCATTTTAAACCATTTTGAAAACTTGTTTGTACTAGAGATATCCATATGAATTCACATTAAATTGGCTTTGAAATAACTCTATTTGGACATAAAATGAGGTCTAGGATGGCCATTATTCCACAAAGGAGTAAACAAATGCAATTTATTTGTATATCATCTTTGGACTTGTTTTTAAGCATTGATTGAAATTACTATACATATTTCTTGGAAGATGAGAGACCGTACACCTCTCTTCCTCCATCATCTAAGATTTTATTACAGGAAAATGCTATGTTTTTTGAGCTCATAGGAATATTTGAGGAGTCAACTCCATGGATGAAGGATTTTGAAAGTCAATATTTAAAAATATGAAAGAAAATACTCAATTCAAATCAAGGTGGAATTCAAATGATGTTGAGTTCATCTAATGAAACTCACAATTCATGAAGATCGCTTTCAGTGGCTAACCAACAACCCTACAAGAAGATCAAGATCAAGGCAAAAGACATGAAGCTAATAATAAGAAGAAGAAGTCAATTTTTACCATGACAAGCCACATACATTGCCAAAGAAGCCTTTAATAAGCCATACTGTTCATGATGGCATTCATCTACCATATTGCATTCCACAATCATGCATGTTGAATTCCATACCTATTTCTATCTATCAATCCATCTACTCTTAGATGATGACTTAAACCTATCTAAATTTCATAAACATTCCATACTTTCCGACTCCATTATACGCAACCTCAATCTAGAAAAGAAAAGAGAAAAAAAAATAGAAAAAGATAAAAAATAATAAAAGATTTTGGTTGTAGAAATCCAGAAAACTGGCACAATACAAACTCAAATTCATATACGAAAACCAACTTGTTTGGTCAATATGAATTCTCTATTTTGTTTAACTTCAGTTTGATTTTGTAGATATAATCCTCCAAGAAATGAAAGACCTGAGGACAAGTCTTAACATCATCAAGGGGGAAGCTTGTAATAAAACTATGTAAATAGTCTGAGTAGTTGAATTTAAGAAGGAACTGGAATTACAAGTACAAAGGGACCTAATACATCATTTGACATATTATGCATAAGGGACCTGATACATCATTGAAAATATTGTACAGAAGGGACCTGAGTTATTATTAAGAACATTATCTAGAAGGGACATGTATGATGTCAGAAGGGACCTGAAACATCAAATACAAATTGCAAAAGGTGCCTGGATCAATATCAGATGCAAAGACATGAAACAACATCCAGAAGATCAAATAAGTGGACACAAGTGTCAACATTCCATCAAAAAATATCTTTAAAGAACCATCATCATGAGTCAAGCATAGATGAATCAGCAAAGGACATCATTAGTTAGCATTGAAATCAAGCTATTATAGAAGTACAAGTATTGATATCAAGCAATGGTTTGATATCAAGCAACAATTTATAGAAGGGACCTGAAACATCATCATAAACAAATATTAGTAAGGGACCTAAACAAGAACAATATAAAAGGGACCTGAAAAGCTACTACAAACAACTATCTACAGTCAAACATTGATAAGAGTTCATTTTGAGAATTCAAGTGATGACAAAAGAGTAATGAGCTATCAAATCAAAAGGAAGAACTGTAAGTTAAAAATTATTTTTAGAGCCTTTGATTTTGAAATTTTTTCTAGAATCGATAATTCAGCTTAAATACTTGAATATTCAAATTCTTATATTCATTCATCACCCTATACGTTTATTCATTCATCCACCATACATTCACCTATAAACCCACATTCATTATCATTTAAAACCCTATTTTTTTTTACAAATTTTGATCAAATTTTTTGACCACATCTCCTTCGTTCAAGAAAAAATTGGCATGTGCATCTACAAAATTAAAAAAACAAGGAGTTACTATCATTGTAAAAAATTTGATTTGAAAATGACCTGAAAATGTTTTATGGTCATTTTAAAATGAAATACAAGAGAATAAATGATGAAAATGCACATAATGGATATGATATATGAGCTATGCAACAAATGTCGAATACAATAGGCCATGGTACATATGCGTTAAGGTTTTAATGAAACAAATGTGGTAGCATTAATTAACTTTAGGTCAAATCAAAAATGGTCAAAACTTTCAAACACTAGAGCATATTTATGGCTGTGAAAAAAATTTCCAAGCTAACCTAAAGCATAAATGATAGCGTAGAGCACATTATCCATTATACAAAATCATTTTGACCTGACACAACACAGTTATTCCCTAATGCAGAGCTACCGTGAGGTAAAAATGAATATTTTGAACCAGAGCTACAAGTTGTAGCTACGCAGAACAAAGGCAAGAGGCCTGAATCACTCTCCCAACCACTGAAGCCATGAAAGCAGAGGTTTGGCACTTCAAATTGAGAAGAATAGAGCCGAAATTGAGAATATTGAGCTGCATATGGAAAGAGGATTGTTGAAGAAGCTGGATTGAGGAGAATTTTGCGCCAAACCAGAGAAATCCTGCAAATTATGCAGTGAACTTCCAGAAGAGGTAAGCATTGAATTTAAAATCAAATCCCATATTGTATAAAATCATCTGCCACCTATTAATCCTGGAAAATTATTAACAATTAGAGGATTACGAGATTTAGGATTTTATTTAAAGAAATGTCGTAGTTCAAAGTCCAAGTGTGAAGTTGAACTTTAGTGATATTAACTAAACTCAAAAACAAATCCAAAACGAATGATAACTGTTGGATAACACATAGAAATTGATTTCTTCCAAGACTATCTTTCTGGAGAGGCAGTGAATGGAAATATTAAGAGTATAGATGAATTGTGATTGCCCAAGACCCATGGTTGATTTTTATTTTCTAGATTTCGAATTTTTTTTAGGAGGATTATGTAACTAAGCATAATTATGATCGCTCTTGGTTAACATGAGAATTCTCCAACATTTCGATTTCTTCAACATTTTGATTTCTCCAACGTAAATTAAATCTCCAACATTCAACTTCTGAGAATGTTGTAATCAAAATTAATATTTTCCAGAAATCGATTTCAGTGCAAGAGCTAAAACACAGTGAAAAAAATTGGTATTTCTGCTTTTACTGAAGATTGATCTAACTAGTAGTGGAAAGAGGTAAGGGTTCCGACACAGTTTCAAAAATTAGAAATTTTTAAGAAGCCACTATTTTTTGTTGTCTCTTCTGAGCAAATGAAAATGAAATTGGAAAAAAAAAAGAGTTTTATTTATAACGAGCACAATTAATCTCATCGCGGACACTTTCCTCAAATTCATTTCTATTTGGGATATTTTCCGTGTTCTTTCGACCCCTATTTTGCAGACTGCATGGATAAAATAGTGGCTAAATTGATGTGAATGCCTAGTCACAAAAAGGATTGGAACAAGTTATTTTGTAGTGGATTTATGGCAAGAAGAAAAAACCCTACATAAGTGAAAGAATATTTCATGTGTTCAATTGGTGTTTTCTCTATGACTATGCGACAATGCAAGATTGGCACAACAAGATGTAAAGGGTACATAAAGAATATAAATTTTTGTTGATAGTTAGAAATTTAGAGCTACAAGTCTCAAAAGCATGAAGGTACCCTACATATAAAGAAAATCATCATTGACTATGACCATAACCATATTGAGAATTTCATATTCTACGTGATTTTGGGCATTAGAAGAATCTACACAGTTTTATTGATCGCCAAGGAGTTCATGTATAAATTATGCCTATAGTTTTCATCACCAGGTCATAGTTAATGTTGATCATTGGAATTCCATAGTACAAGGTAAATAATTTCAAAGCTCGTCATTACTTTCATTTGTAAACGATGAAAATTTAAGTATGAGAAACAAAAGGTGAAAATAAAGATTTATAAAAGAGGAGAAAAAGGACATGAGGGCATTAACATCCTTTTGCAGGTAGCTCAACAAGAAGTTTCAACATCAGAGGCTAGATTCATAGGTACATTAGCAGGGCAGTCATCATACAAAGGTAGAAAGTCAAAGAAATAGAGGCAAGCATGAGGACATGCTTGAGACTAAGCAAGGGAGAGATGTTGGCCCTCAATTTTGGTCATTTTTGTTTACCATAAACCCCCTTATTTACCATAATATTCCACCTTATCCCAATCACATATCCCTCATTTTACCCTTATTTTTCATAATCAGGTACTTATTTTAAGTTTTTCAATTTTTAGAAATTTTAGTAAACAATTGGTTTTAAGAGTATTTTTGGACTGCACCAGAAATTCCTATAATGGCTTCATTGATGTCATACTTGCAAGGCATCTAGGCTCAATATGAATACATTTCTAGTAATATTGGGGAATAATATTGGATGCACACCTATTGTTTCGGTCAAACCAAGCCAAAACAGGCTCGGTAAACGCTGGTCAAACATGCCCTCTTTTTCAGGAATCCCTAGAAAATAGGGAAAAAATATTATATTTTGGGATTTTTCCAGATTTGGTGTAACTAATTGGATGAGTTTGACCTAGATGGATGGGATTAGGATAATATAAGGTTTTTAGAGACATTGTAGCATATTTTGTTTATTATTTCTCTATTTATACCAAGTTTGTGAACCATTGAAATATGTAGAAATTGTGGAACTTAACTTTGATATTTCTGAGTCTTTGGGGAGTTAATTGAAATACCTGTTCTATTTCATTTGTTGCTAGTATATGGTGAATACTCGACTGAAGTATTAGTAGGTGAAATAACTTTCAGTGTACGAGGCATGGGTGGAGGCCCCCCACACCGAGCTAATTAGTGCACTTTCTAGTTATTTGTAGTTGTGGTTTCTAAACTAGTTTGTTTTATGCTCAATTTGTTAATTATATATATGATGATTATTTATGAGTGTTTATGAATATAATTCTCATTAATATTCTGCATATTAAATGGAAATCCAATGTTTAAGTTAAACATTATTTCTATCTGATTAAGGTCTAGAGGTAGAATTCATCTTTTCCTTCTTTTTAATGTTTTTCTAAATTCTCGTTTTCTAAAAATAGTATTATTGATGAATGAATATGTAATGAAGGAAAACCAGGATCTATTTATTTAAGAGCCCCTTCAGTTATTGTTTCATTAATATTGATCAATTGCTAAATTAGTGGTTTTGGTTTCTAATTCATGAAGTAATTTGTAAGAGAAGGACAAGCAAGTCTCTTAAGTTAGGAGAATCTTCTACTGTTGATTAAATAATTTAGTTTATAAATTATTTACTTTAGATGTATATTTGTAATATTCATTTCCTTAATCATTAATAAATCATCTTCTAACTTGATTATAACTGAAACCCATATATCTTGGGGATGCTTCTAAGTCCTACTAGCCTAGATTGATAATAAATACTTGTGTTAGTTTACCCAATAAAAAACCCAACAGTGCTACTTGGGTTAACATCAATTTCAACCACTGATCAACATAAACCCTTATATTGAAAAAATTTAGCGGAAAAAACTGTAAATGAGTTGCAATGAGCTAATTACCAGGACCCATGATGGAAATTCACCAACGATCAAAACATTATTCCCCAAAAGATGTAAACCAGTGAATGGCTTGGTGAAATTTGTATATAAGGTAGCCATGAAGGAAAATATTCCATTGTCAAATGAATATAGTTGGAGAAATTTAGGCTGAGACATTATGCCCAACACTCATTCCTACAAATTCTTAAATTAGTTTGGCTCGATGGATAATATCAACAAAAATTAAATGAAGAAATGTAATACACAATTCAATGAGCTATAGAAATGTTTAAGAAACCTGATTAAAGGTACCTCTAGAGATCGCATACTAAGAATGAAAGCCATCACCAGTTTTAAATTTGGTGTATCACTGCATAAAACAACCAATACACGAAAAGGTATTGGTTAAAGGTTTAAGTATGTAGTCATGTGTAGATTTCAAAGGTGCTAACATTAATGGAAAGTACCTTTAACCTTTGATCCATATCATATATAGTGACGAGCATGAAATGAAATATTAAGGTGTCACATTACTAATCCATAAGTTTGAATATTGGTCTGTGCTTGTGTTGGCTCGAGGGGTCCTGACCCAGGTTTGGAGTTCAAGTTTTGCCAACAAACCCCTATACTACTGGCCCTTTCAGCAGTGACCTACTTGTGTAGGTCAAAGTCTCACCCGAAGTAGTATGGGTGGGTGCTGGAACCATGTTTCTGCACCCTGAGAAAGGATAGGTAATGCAAGCAGAGCTGCATTCTGCCTCGAGATGTCTAGATCTCCCCGAGCAAGACTTATGGGCCTCTTTCCGCATCCACGTGCGCAAGGTTAATTGTACTATGGGGCTCAATAATCATATACTTCAAGATAGTAGCTCAACATTGCATAAACAGAACAGAGCAAATCTAGATGCAGTAAAACACTTACACAGAACTTTTTCAAATGAACACAGAATATGCATAAGATAGTAATTACAAATGATTCACATAAACAATACACATAGATTCAGTTCCCAAACAACCTCCCGTATTCATTAATTCATCAACTTCCTCTTACAATACCCATCCCAGCCTACACACACAGCAGTAGGGTCCGCACACAATAGGACTCTGGATCTCTGTGCACACAGCCAGCAGTAATCCTTCCCCAAAAACACAAACAGACTTACTAAACTACAATTCCCATCAATAGCTCTTCATTTCCTACTTACAATCCAAAACGTTCCTCTATTTATAACAATCTATCTTAATCTTTCCTACGATCTGCAAACCATGGTTTTGGGACCCCAGGTTTACCCTTTGACCCATTACAATGCTTTCGGGGCTTTGACCCACCCCAAAACCCTTGTGCTAGACTAAATTTAATAAAAAATATACAAAATTGGGCCAGTTTCGCAACTCGTAGGAGACCTTGTTCCAACAGTCCCACAACACAATCTTATGACTCGTCCTGAGTCACTGTGGTGGTGTGGCCTCTATCTGTGGATGCAAGGCATTGAAAGCGATGATGAGTAGAGGTAACACTTCTTGACTTTGGGTATGAGCTCTTTGTGCGATATCGACAAGCTTCAGGGAGGCAGGGCCCTCAGGAGCGGTGGTAACCTACTCCAAGATCTGGTTGAGGTGCGCGATGGCGTCATGAGCATCCTGAGATATCTGGAAGGCAGTATTGCCCCATGGCTTCAAGCGCTTTCTGATGACATGCTTGGCACGTCGGAGATTCAAAATCATGTCTATGAAGGCGTTGCTGGTTTTCAAGAGGGCTAGACGTTGCGCAGGGAAGAGGGAAGGCAAGGTAGCTTCGATCTGATCGAAGGTAGCTTCCTTCTATCGTAAGTCTTCCTTGACACTCTGAAGCATCGGGTTGAACTAGACCGCTGTCCAGAACTTCATGGCCACCTTGAGCATCTGAGTGCCCAGCATAAGCTTTCCCTTAATAATATATATTGCTTCTGTGATAAATGCAACCCGTTGTGCTCGTACTTCCGAGGGTATGGTAGGCCGTGCTTGGGTCTGACACTCGGAGAATTGGTGGTCCATGTGAGTCTTAAGGGTTTGGACTTCAGTTTGGGACGCCTTGAGTGCTACAACCAAGCCTTCGACGGTAGCCTAGGATGAAGCTGATGATGGGATTTCATCAGGAATCATTGTGTTGAGCTCGTGACCCACTGTTTCGAGCTACTGCTGCGCAGGATGATCGCAATGATGGATCTCTCGCAGCATAGCTGTGTGTAAATCCTGTAACACTTCACGGGGCAGTTGTGCCAAGTCTACTTGTAGGTCCGTAGCTATCAGGGTGTGGTCACCAACCACGATAGTGCAAGGTAGCGAGCAAATATGTATTTCGTTAGTAGGTAGTCTGAAACTGCGGAGAAGTCGCAGCATATCCCTATATCGCTTTGTCCCCCGGGGAGAAGGAGTATCCCTGTTAGCCATCCCTTTCGTGCGCAGGACTAGCTGTGACTCAACTACACCAGTTCTGATACCATACTATGGAAATTGCGTACCATACTCCGTGGCATCTCCCAAGGCTGTCCGGCTGGTGCCTGTGATCATTCTAGGGTTGTAAAGGTCGGGAAGTCCTGTCGTGTAGCTTTGGTGCCATTCTACACAGGGTTCAAAGTCAATCTTCCCTGTGAGGAGCTAGAGGGAAATCATCTTATCAATCTCGACATCCCCATACCCTCTCAACACAATGTCTACAAATGCTGAAATGGTAGGTGTCAAAGCGTTCGGTAGGTTAGGGGTTGCCATAGCAACAAAAGGACAGGCCCCGCAAAGTGGAAAATCGTAGAAAACGCTAAAGATCCCGACAAGCAAGTAGGAGAATAACAGAGGCTAAGTATAGAGACAATATGGAGCCCTAAGCGGAGTTATCTTATTTTCCTTATACTGTTCAGGGCCATCCAACAGTAGAGTAAATCTAACTTGAAACATACCCTCAATCAATCGATAACAACTCACCACAAATTACCGCATTGATTTCTAGCCGCCTATTTTGTGTAACTCTAAGGTTCCCTTTTCACCAACGTGCAGTTTTATGATGGTCATTATTCATACCTAAGGGCTTTCCCATAGATTTACAGACTTTGGGTGATGCATGCGTGCTACTCTTGTACCTCGAATGAAATCTGATGCCAGGTGTTTTGTAATGCGGTCCAGGTACCACTCCAGTAATTTGGCCACCGTACGCATCCTGCCCAGTGTTGTAGTTGGGATAGTGCGGGGATTAGTCTTTCATTATGTCAGGCTACGGCTCCAGCATTCACCCGTGTGTGGTACCGGCGCACCCCTCAATCCGTGTGTGATGACCAAGTGTGATCTTCCCTTAGTTAAGGTGGTCGTGTGCTGCAGAGTTGCATTGAGTGCCCCTGTGCCATCTTCCACCCTAAATGTCTATAGGAACTCTTTCCGCAAATGATCCCAATGGTGCGTGCGCTAATTCTACTCCACATCCAGATACCATGCAGTGGGATGTAGGTCTAGCTCATGAATAAACAGGTGAACCCATTTGTTTGGGGTCATGTCACCCCATTGCGTTTCCCATGCAAGAAAATATCTGTGTGGGTCTTCTAACCCAAGGAACTTCGGGATCCATCTTCCAGATGGGGCTCCAAATTGTAGGGTCATCTTATCCTGACATTCCTCCCAATTTCAGAGTATTGTCCCATGCGTATCCCACCAATGTGCAGGTGCTCCGTGCAGGGCTAGCGAAAGGACCCCTAGCCTGTGTTCCTTGGGAAATTCTGTTTCGATTGCACGTAAAAATTCATTAATGTCACTCGAGTCCCCAAAGTAGGGCAGGTCTCTTACCTCGACAGAGTGCAGCGGAAGCTCCTTGTGACCCGAAGACATCACAGCGCCAAAACCTCATGCAATCGGCCTTGCGAATTCTCCAGTTCCCCATCAGAGTCGGAAAAGCATTCACTATCTTTTTCCCAATGAAGCATTCCTTCCACTGTGGGGTTAATCCAATCTTGGTCCTACGTACTCAAGTTGTAAATGTGATCTACTTCCTCCTCATCGTGCACTGGTTCTGTATACCGCACACCTTCCACATGATCGAGTGGTACTATTACATGCGTACTGTTATTTTCAAACACCATGCTGTGCTTTTTGAGATTGATAACACCCCCCATATCTATAACCCAGTCTAGTCCTATGAGTACAGGGTAGGGATCTGCATATTCCACAATTTCGATTACCTCGAAGTCAGCTTGGACCTTTACTCCTGCGATATCCACCATGACTTTTGGCAGCCTTCCCAGAGGGATGATATTTTGGTGATTTTCCATGCATAGCTAGATGATGGACCATTCCAATTTAGGTTCTCCCATTTTCTGCCACATTTTCTTAGGTAACACGTTTGCATCTGATTCGAGGTCCAAAATAACTTCATCCATCTCATAGTCACCAATCTGCGCAGTGAGCCGCATTTCCCTACTAGTGCGTTTTCTATACCTGTATAGTTTGCGTACATCTTTGGTCCCGGAGGTCGGATCGGGCCGCGCTGCGTAGCTATTCATTAATTCCTAAAGGTTTTCTACAGCCTTTGGGTTACGCAGCAGCTTTATACATGCCTGCAAAAAGGGCTCAACCCCCTCATCTATCTTGGGGTGTGTTGGTACTTGTGCAGTAACTACTAATTTCAGAGCAAGGTCCTAGTCAGCTAGGGCCATGGTCTATTGTCCCCTCTTTATGTTCAACCCTTCTTCTTCCTTCAATCCATGGGTGACCATCCCACTACGTGTTATGACTGTCACACTTGGGTCTATGTTCCTTAGCTTAGCTTTAACTCTCTGCACATTCTGCATAGGGGTTGGCTGCTTTTCCTACATTTTTTTCTATTAAGATTGGGAAATCTTCGACCACATGGTCTAGTTATCTGCAATATTTGCAAGATTTCCTAGTGGGATTTGGACAGTCCCTTGCAAAATGCCCTATTTCTCTATAGTTATAACAAATTAGCTATCCCCGCCCTCGACCAACGCTTCCCCCTCAACCTCCCCTGCCCCTTGCTAGTGAGCAACCAAAGTTCATGAGAGATCTTGGTGACGTAGGGTCTGATTGTACCCTATAAAAGTTTCCCCCATCCATCATTAAGTCGTAAGTGCGACAATTCTGCTCATCATGTCCTACTGATCGACAGAACTTGCACCACTGCTTCTTTAGTTCTGGTACATACGCACCTAGCCGAGGGCAATGGTTCGTATCATGCAACCCTGCTACACGGCAGTCATCGCACCATAGCGCAAGTCCACTCAATCCTGGTCATGATAGGATGGGTCCCCCACTTTCTCCCGGGCAAATCAAACTAGGTCCTCTTGCCTGAATGTAATCTGCTAATAGTGGGCACTAATCCTTCGTATGGCAAGATAATCGACATCGTATGCACCACATATCGGTGCTAGCTCCTTTTCCTTGTTCTTTTTGCAGATTCTGAATTTCCATATGCATAGCTCTGAGTTGCTCTTCAATTTGTTGTACTCCTAACCACGTATCTTCTTTGGGCACAACTTCTAATTTCATAGTGACTTCCACAGCTTTTTCCTGTGATTCAAAGGTTTGGTGACTCATTAGCGTATGCAGGTGGGGCAACAACATAGCGAAGAGCCACTTTTTATGTTGTCTATCATCATACTCAAATCCCCCTTCACTGATCGCTCTCTTCAATCACTGATCAGCCTCCCATATAGATTCAGATGCACCTTTCTTGAAGTCCTTCACCTCTACTACCAACTGAGAACAAGATTTTGGCTTTCGGAATTGTTGCTTCAGAGAGTCCTTAACATCTTGAACAGACGCACTCCCATTCTAAGAGACGTATCACATATACCAGTCGAGTACTCTATCTTCGAATGTCAGGGATAGTTGCGCCCTCTTCACCATGTCGTTTGTCACATTTTGCGCAGTCCATATGGAATCTACAACAAACCAAAATCGGTCCATATCCTCGTCTCCTACCCCCTTAAAGGTAGGTAGCGTCAGATGTGGAGCCATGTCACTGTCCGATGGAGGTGGAGGTATGGGCGAGTTCCTACCTTTATGCGGCCCGGTCGGTGGTGTAGCCGGGGTCTTCGCGCAAAGGGTTATAGGCAGATTTTTCCCCCTCAAGGTTCGTCTGGTAGTATTTACCGCTGCGTGTTGCGCTCCCATCTAGATCCGAGGTCATTCAGTCAGTATGACTACACAGAATGCTCTTTTCACACAGTAATATCTTAAAAAACAATGGTAATGTTTTCATAAATTTGCCCCAGAACCCTTTAAAGAATCGTCGCTTGGCCTCAAAGTAGGAGACAAACTGATCAATGGAAAATTCTATCACAAATCCTCCTAGCACATTGTCCACCCAGTGATCTACCATGCGCATGATAGTATTATCAGTCCTTTCCATCTACTGGATTAGCTCTGGGGTCCATTGAGTGACTTGTTCATCCTTCCAACACTTCTGGAATTCTATGAGCCTAGCCAGCCACTCCTGAAGCTCACTTGCAAATGTTACAAAGAATATTTCGTAGCTTTCTGTAAGAATGTACCTATTTTTTCACCACTCTTCCGTTAACTTCTCGCTGCGATTTTCTTTTACCACAGATTCCTGGATCTGTTTTTCGAACCACTCCTCAATTTCGTTCCTTTCAAGCTTCCAATATTCTTTTCATTACCTGGTCCCTTTCTCAAAATGCTCCAGGTCCTGGCAACGAAACCATTTGTTGGCTCGAGGGGTCCTGACCTAGGTTCGGAGTTCAAGGTTTGCCAACAAACCCCTATGCTACTAGTCCTTTCGGTAGTGACCTACTTGTGTAGGTCAAAGTCTCAAGTGAAGTAGTATGGGTGGGTGCTGGAACCAGGTTTCCACACCCTGAGAAAGGATAGCTAAGGCAAGAAAAGCTGCATTCTGCCTCGAGATGTCCAGATCTCCCCGAGCAGGACTTATGGGTCTCTTTCCGCATCCACGTGCACAAGGTTAATTGTACTATGGGGCTCAATAATCATATACTTCAAGATAGTAGCTCAACATTGCATAAACAGAACAGAACAGATCTAGATGCAGTAAAACACTTACAAAAAACTTTCGCAGATGAACAAAGAATACACATAAGACAATAATTACCAATGATTTGCATAAATAGCACACATAGATTCAGTTCTCAAACAACCTTCCATATTCATTAATTCATCAAATTCCTCTTACAATACCCATCCTAGCTTGCGCACAAAATAGCAAGGTCCGCACATTGTAGGACTCTGGATCTCCGTGCACACAGCCAGCAGGAGTCCTTCCCCAAAAACCCAAACAAACTTACTAAACCACAATTCGCATCAATAGCTCTTCATTTTCTACTTACAATTCAAAACGTTCATCTATTTATAACAATCTAGCCTAATCTTTCCTACGATCCACAAACCGTGGTTTTCGGACCCCAGGTTTACCCTTTGACCCATTACAATGCTTTCGGGGCTTTGACCCACCCCAAAACCCTTGCGCTAGACTAAATATAATAAAAAATATAAAAAATTGGACCAGTTTCACTGATCGTATGAGACCCTGTTCCAACAGCTTATAATGTGTAAGGTATTGGTTAAATGTTTACATTATAAGGTATTAGTTAAAGGTTTATATATGTGTTCATGTGTATATTTCAAATGTGTAAGGTATTGGCTAAAGGTTTACATTATAAGGTATTAGTTAAAGGTTTATATATGTGTTCATGTGTATATTTCAAAGGTGCCAGTGTTAATGGCAAATACTTAAACCTTTGATCCATATAATATATATTGACGAATACTAAGGTGTCACATTACTAATCCATAAGTTTGAATATTGGTAAAAACAAGGAAGTGGGTGGTGTCAAACCCCATCCTTTTCCTTAACTTAAAAAAAGTTAAACAAGAACCTACCATTAGTAAAGGATTGCATGAAATGAAATATTAAAGTATCACATTACTAATCCTCTCTTAACTTAACAAAGTTAAACAACAACCTACCATTAATAAAGGACCACATGAAATGAAATATTAAGTTGTCACATTACTGAAGTTTGAATATTAGTAACAAAAAGGAAATGGGTGGTGTTAAATCCCATTTTTTTTTCTTAAGTTAAACAAAATTAAACAAGAACCTACCATTAATAAAGGATTATATTAAACAACAAAGTTAAACAAGAATCTATTATTATTAAAATTAAAGCATTATACTAAACAAAATGTCTTGTATAGTTGTAACAACAATATTATACCTCTAACTTGCTATAATAACTCCGAAGAAAAAAAACGGTATGGAAATAGGGTATGTTACATATCCTATCCACTCAGAAGAAAAAAAATTGGTATGGAAATAGGCTAGGTTAGATTTCCTATTGGCATAGATTCGAGATAGAAACATAAACTAATAAGGGACTAGGAACGAATATTGTAGATAAAGGATCAAAATCTCTAATGACTTCGGAACATATTTCTTGAAAAAACGTTTTTTTTATAATATGTGTTTCATAAAAAAATGTTGTGTACAAATAAAATGTTTTTTTTTTTTATAATGCAAAAATAAATTAATATTAAGATAATATTTACATATTTTAAAAAATTAATTTACAGTTTATTTTTACATTTTAAAACAAAATTAATATTTTCAAATTTCAAATTATGTATGTTAAAAAATAAAATTACAAAATCTTTTTTTACATTTTGAAATTTCAAAAAATCCAACTATAAGAGTGTTTAAAACACTTTTTTTCTTTTAAAAGTGGAAATGGATTCAACACCATCAAATATCCCTAGGACACCTAAAATCCTGAAGTGTGATAGCTGTAAACTAGATTTCCCAAAATTTTAGCCGAATTTTGGTCAAAATCTTGCAAGAATGTCGACTATTTTTTGGGGAAAAATTTGGCCTCATTAAGCTACTCTCATCAAAAGTATCCCATTGAACTATATGTTTTATAAATTTACAAGTACCTTCAAACACTACTTATTAAATAATTACTAATTACACATGAAGAGACAATCCAAAATTAATTTACCATTAATTAGTATAGAGAGATAGCATAGTATCAATTTCATCCTCCCACATCTCATTAACTTAATAAATACCTACTTCAACTACTCTTTATTTAATAGCTATTAATTAGACATCAATTCACTGTGCAAAAGTAATGTATTATTGATTTTTTGATTTTTTAAGAGAGATAGCATAGCATCAATTTCCACTTATCACATCTTAAAGAAAAATTTCAAAGTACACATTAATATGAACTGCAATAATGTTAATGGTACACATTTGTTAAGATTTAGAAGTACACTTAAAGATTCACATATTAATGTAAAGTCCAAAACCAATTTACTATTTATTATTATACCGGCCTTGAGACACAGTGTATATTGCAATGGCTTTTGCAATTGATTTGACATTAATTTGGGTTTGTTTCCAAAAAATTTAAAATTTATGTAATGTTACACATTATAAATTGAAATTCATGTTTTTTAAAAATATTTTAATGCATTTATCTCAAATTTTATTGGTTGAAAACTTGAATATGTTATTCTCAAATTTTATTGGTTGAAAACTTGAATATGTTATTGTCAGTTCAATGGTTTCAATCTACAGTCAATCTCTGCCCTGCAGTCGTACTTAATAAATACCTACTTCAACTACTCTTTATTTAATAGCTATTAATTACACATCAATTCACTCTACAAAAGTAATGTACTATTGATTTTTTTTTTAGAGAGATAGCATAGCATCAATTTCCACTTATCACATCTTAAAGAAAATTTTTGAAGTACACATTAATATGAACTACAATAATGTTAATGGTACACATTTGTTAAGATTTAGAAATACACTTGAAGGTTCACATATTAATGTAAATTCCAAAACCAATTTATTATTAATTATTATACCGGCCTTAGGCATTGTATATTGCAATGGCTTTGCAATTGATTTGACATTAATTTGTGTTTGATTCCAAAAAATTTAAAACTTATGTAATGTTACACATTATAAATTGAAATTCATGATTTTTTAAAAATATTTTAATGCATTTATCTCAAATTTTATTGGTTGAAAACTTGAACATGTTATTGCAAAATTCATAGATTTTAGTGCCAGTTCAATGGTTTCAATTTGCTGTCAATCTCTGCTATGCAGTCGTACTTAATAAATACCCACTTCTACTACTCTTTATTTAATAGCTATTAATTACTCATCAATTCAGTGTGCAAAAGCAATGTACTACTGATTTTTTTGTTTTTTTTAGAGAGATAGCATAGCATCAATTTCCACTTATCACATCTTAAAGAAAATTTTCAAAGTACACATTAATATGAACTACAATAATGTTAATGGTACACATTTGTTAAGATTTAGAAGTACACTTAAAGATTCACATGTTAATGTAAAGTCCAAAACCAATTTACTATTAATTATTATAGAGGCCGTGTATATTGTAATGGCTTTGCAATTGATTTGACATTAATTTGTGTTTGATTCTAAAAAATTTAAAATTTATCTAATGTTACACATTATAAATTGAAATCATAATTTTTTAAAAATATTTTAATGTATTTATCTCAATTTTTATTTGTTGAAAACTGCAAAATTCATAGATTTTAGTGAAAGTTCAATGGTTTCAGTCTGCTGTCAATCTCTGCTCTCCAGTCGTACTATGACAGGAAGCATGAAGTAAATGAAGGTATATTTTTTAAATTTAAAAAAATTTAAAATTTATTTAATGTTACACCTTATAAATTGAAATCATAATTTTTTAAAAATATTTTAATGTATTTATCTCAAATTTTATTTGTTGAAAACTGCAAAATTCATAGATTTTAGTGACAGTTCAATGGTTTCAGTCTGCCGTCAATCTCTGCTCTCCGGACGTACTATGGCAGGAGGCATGAAGTAAATGAAAGTATCTGTCACAATTAATTCATTATGTGCTTAATTTCCATACGTGGCGTCCGCTTCTCTCCTATTTTTCCTGCACTCAATCCGGCGCTGCAGTGGTTTTAAAGGATCAATAATGTCAGAGACTCACATCAAGACGTGATTGATGAGAATGCATACGCAAACGGCGCACTGTGCATCCAGCAAAGTGAATGCCGTACACTGATCACACTTTTCCTAAAATTCAATCCAAGGCAATTCATTTAGATTACATTATTCCGTTTATGTTGCTTTCATTTATAGGTTTTCCGAATGATTTAACTTTGGAATAAAGTTGATATATTACCATTATTCACCAGCCTTGCCTTTTGGAATGTAAATATCATTTAATAGTTTTTCATTATATATTGATATTAGTCGGTCCTTTTTGAAATCAGAAATAATTTTGTGCCTTGGTTTTATACTTTCAATACTTCATTACGTCTCTATACATACAGGTTTATAGAAAATCTATGGTAAGACTATCTTAAGAGAGTGTATGTTTCAACATTATATATTTTTTATAAGTTTTTTTTCATATTATTTTTTAATGTTTATATATAAATACAAAACATGAAAATAATGTGTATATATTTTATTTTGAATTAAGATCAAATCGTTATATTGATGGAGAAAATTAAGTCAAATTTTAATGTAACACTTATCTCCAATATTAATCTCAAATTACGCATCAATAAATGCTAAAATATTACAGGTCTCTTTATTACTATTGTTATTATTATTGTTATTGATCTAATTAAATTATTTTAATTTCAATTAATTTTCACTATAAAATATTATATATATATATATATATATATATATATATATATATATATATATATAATTGCTATTAAACTAAATTAATTAACATAAATCTTTAAATAATTTATTAAGTCTAGTGTTAAAGTAATAGTTATACGTTTTCGTAACAATTAAAAATAGAAATATAAAATCTAGATAAAAGAAATACATGTATCTTTCTTTTTAAATTATAAAATATGAATTAACTTAAGTATTTACAAAAACTTATTATGTAATTTAACCAATAAAATAGTCACCACCAATCCCTAGTTCAAGCTTCATGACGTTGAGGATCTCAATTGGAAACCATCTTTTTGAAAAACTAGAAAAACTATTCGAAACTGCCTTGTGCAATTCTAATAACCGGCAAATAATAGCTACCATGTAGCACTTGTTTTAAATATATATGATCTATTTTTTGAAAAAAAATGGGAAACTATCCCATTTGCAAAATTTAGCCCCCAAAATTTTTGCTCATTTTGATTTACATATATTTTTGTGTATCTTAGTCTCTTTTTTCCCTCTCTCCTTATATTTCTCTCCCTGGATACTTCATTATCTCTCTCCCTTTGTCCCATGTTACTCCCTCTCCGTCTCTCTATACATCTCATTCTCTTTCTTCATCTCTCTCTTCTTCCCTCTTTCACTCCCTATCTTCTTTTCTATCTCTTTATCTCACCACACAACACACACACTCTCTCTCTCTACACATTTACCTATCTCTCTGTGTGTCTCTCCCTCTTCTTCCGTCTTTCTATCACTCCACCATCTCTCTCTCTCCCTCCCTCCCTATCAATCTCTCCCTTCTTCACTCATTTTTTTTCTTGGCAATACACTTTCTCTAAATCTCTTTCTATCTTTCTCTCCCTTCTCCCTCTCAATATTTCCCTTCGTCACTCATTTTATGCTTTACAATAACGTTGTTGCAACTATCTTTCTATCTATCTTTATACCCTACATCTCTATCTCAATCTCCCTCCCTTTATCCTTCTCTATCTCTCTGTTTCTCCCCCTCTCTTCCTCACTCCCTCCTCTCCATTTTTTTTGTGCCCCCATGTCCTACTCTCTTGTCTCTCTCCCTCCCCCCAATATATATTTATCTTTGCATCTTTCACTCCCTCCTCCTCTATCTTCCTCTCAGAGCAATATTAAGATTATAAATTTTGGAAAAATAGGTGTGCATAAGCAAAATATTTCCATTTCTTTGTTTTGAAAGGAATGAGAAGTTCTACAGAATAGTTCTCTACAACTCTACAAATTTTTGTAGCAAGATTCAACCACTTAGATACTTAAAAGATGCACTCACAAAAACATATCCATTGCATTTGGCATAAAAAAGAAGATACCAATGCTATGAAAACTAAAATTTCACATAAACACAATTTCTATAAATAAAAATTATATATTTGGAAAGCCAACTCAATTTCCTACCTTTTATCCTTTTACACCATCTTTAATTTATTTCTTAAATATTTCTAATTATCACCTTAAACTAACATATTGGTTTCTCTAGATTTACATTACCACTAAAGCTTCATGAAAAAATGATCATTAATTTACTCTCACCCCAAATTGTTGGGAAATCATATACATGGATTACCAAAAAAAAATCCATTAGCTTTATTATAAAAAAACAAATTAAAATCCATTAACTTTATTATAAAAAAACAAATTTTAAATATATATTTGTAAAAAATATAAAAATTGAAAAGTTATATATATTTTTAAATATTCTCATGCAAATATATGTTAAACCTCTCTTTTGAATCAATGGATCTCAATTTCTCGTCTACTATTTTCATATCACCCCCAACATATGTCCAACAATATAATCACTGAAATATTCGTATAACCATAGCATATGTCCCTCTACATGTTACACTTTCAGAAAACTTGCCAAAATATTAGTATAACCTTAATATTTGTCCCTCTTCCTGTTACACTTCCGCACTAGCCCAAACTATGTGTCTATTTTGCAGGTGGATGTATTAATGGGTGGATATATGGCAGCGGAAATAAGGCTCGCTATTGTTATATGTGTCTATTTTGCAAGTTAGTAGCTACATCAATTTATTATAGGAAACCCGGACGAGTCACAGAGAGGAGCGGTGGAATCACATGGAGTTGACATACTGATTTTTCCGAAATGTAAGGAAGCGATAATGTCTTGAAAGGAGGAAAAACGTGTATTTGTGGGCGAGCCTTATTTCAGAGGCCATAGGCCCATTAATGTGCCCAGGGAGGAAATGGCCGCCGTCTGATTAAAGCTGTAGATCATCATGCGGCGGCCATTTCCTGCCCAGGCACATTAATGGGCCTATGGCAGCTGAAATAAGACTCGTCGTAGTTGTGAGGGCTTTCCAGAGATACATCGGGCAAAGAACTTGAAAATAAATCTAACAAAGAATTCTAGCACTCGAGTAAATTATTCCAAAATTGAATGATCTAAACAATTTTTTGAATCAGCTCTGGTTTTCGGTCGGTTACACCATCTGAAGGTTATGAAAAGGAGTAGTCTAGCCAGGCGGAGGAATTGCCCGGCTTCTGTCAGGCCGGAAAACTTCCGTTCCCCGCCGACATTCCTCCAACCTCGTTTGATGTGCTGTCAGACTAGCCTCCGTTTGATGTGCCTTTCCTGTCAGAATCAGCAACTAATGCGACCTGACATGACCATATGTATGAATGATTATATATACATGGTTGGCAACTTCCATTAACTGACAAGGCCATTTTCTGGCAATTTTACAACTCTACGGATTTCTTTACAGATACGCAATCAATTTTTCTCCGTGCTAGACTACTCCGTATGAAATGCAGGTTATGAGAAATAGAAAATTAAAAGCCATTCTAACATTTTAAATGTTGGATTTTCGTGTCTTGTAAAAAAATCAAAATGAAATGCATGCCATGCCTTGAATAGTTCGGAACTATAATTCAGAACTATTATCATCCGTTTGAAATTAAAAAAATTGGAGTTAGAAGAAATTGTTTCAATAAAAATTTTCATTTATATGTTTTGAGAGTTAGTAGCTTTGTTCTAATGGATAAAATGCAGGATTTTAAAAAATTCGTGTATAAGCTCTAATTTTCTAATGCAGTTTTTGTATCCTATCATCAACTGCATTGTGGCCAAGAACTAAATTTGTAGCCTGTCATTAACTGCAACGTTGGGAAAAACTAAATTTCCTAGAAGGCTTCCATAGCATTCGATTTTTGAAAGCATCTAATAATTATATGTTGAGATTTGCAGAACTGGAGCTCTTAAAGAAACTTCGCAAATAATCTTGACCTTTCATATTCAACTTTAAGAAATTTCGCCTTTCATTTTCAACTTTAACGAGGAAAAATAAATTCTCTAGTAATATTAAGTTTCGCAAACAATCTTGACCTTAAATTTTCAACTTCAACGAGGCAAAAGAAATTCCTCCGTAATCTTACTGGGGTTTTTCTTGTTTTTAAAGATTTTGACCATAATTTTTCAGATTCGGAACACAATTCATGATCAGTCCTTCTCTATAATAGATTTTCAAGTTTCACACAATTTTGACTTTGCCTTCGTAGGCTTTGGAGAAATTTATGGCGTCAGATGCGATTGTGGCCGTTGATCTAAAGTTTACAACGAGTGCACCAACATGTCTAGCGGTGGAGAGATGTCTAGAACTGTAATTTCGATGCATTGCTCCTTCAAGACAAGACAGACACAGCATGGAGGAAACTGCCAAAATGCTATGGAATATCCGCAAAGGATTACCGCGACTCTTGAGCTGGAGCTTTCACCTTCCGTACCTTCTCATTTTTTCCCAGTTCCCCATTAGTTTCAAATAACCGAAAACTTCCAATGTCTTTAAGCCTTTTGCTGCTCCTGTTTTCACTGCTCATGTTTTCAAGAGGATCCACATGGAAAATTGCTCAACCTTCCAGCAGCTAGTTTCAGATTGAAAAAATGAGATTGAAATGAGATTGATTGAAAAGAAAGACAACATCAACCCCACAAACCTAGGCAACCCTGGTAGGATCCATCACAAAACCCCATGCCTGGTCATAGTTTATAAGAGATTATTTTTTAGTTCTGGAAACTGGAATTTTTTTTTTTCAATGGATTCCAACTACAATCACATGCACTCCTGATTTTATGAGCTATTTGTGATCTTATGAGTTATTTGTGTTGCAATGAAGTCTAATCCTTGGAATATGGTTTTGTTCCTTGAGGTCTAAATACCCAAAACACATAACATGGTAAAATCCTGTAAACTTTTTTATACATGTCGCCGATCCAAGAACGAAAAAAATCTAGCAAAGTCCTCTTCTCCCACTTGGTTTTTCCCTTATATGAAGTGCTTCAAACCATACTACTATAGATAAATTAAGCGATCCACAATTTCCACATTTCCCATACATAAAGTGGATCTCTGTGGACCGTGCATGTTCGTTTTCTGATATTTTTTCCATGTCAGAATTTATTTGTCGAGCTAATGAGAGGATAATTTTGGCTTTTAAATGACAGTCTAACTTCCACACTCTCTGCCGCCATAAAACTCAGTCTAACTTCCACACTACCTGCTGCCACAAAACTCTTTCCTCAGCTTCGTTTCTTCCATCTTAGCCGAATATCCCAAATTTTATTGCATACTCTCTAAACCCCTCACCACTTGATAAATGTCTTCTTGATATAAATGCTTATGGCATCCACTGCTAATACATTAACAAAAGGTTTCCATTCCTGTGATTTTCCCCTTGCATATGCCAAGTCTTCTACCAACTTCTAGCCCTCAGCCCATATATTCCTTCCATCATTTACAACTGCATCCTCGAAGGAGAAAATATCTTAAGTATGAAAATATTTAACGAGGATTTAGACATCCTGAAATAACCTTACACTCAATTCAGGGGTCTTCTCCTATTCTCTTCTCATTTTCCCTACTAAGTTTCTAAGCTTCCTAATTTCATATGAGAGAGAAGACCTTTACCAAATTTTTCCATACAACAAAACCTAGTTGCAAAGAGTTCCTTTCTTGCATAAACCATTCTTCAAAAGGGTGTGAGAGGGAACACCCTTACCAAAGTTTTCCATACAACAGACCCTCGTTGCAAAGACTTTCTTTCCTGCATAAACCATTTTTCAAAAGACAACCTTATAAGGTGTGTAGAATTCATAACCTTACTCCACAACCCTTCAATATAGACAAGCCTTCAAAGAATTTGGCTAAGAGCATAACTAAAGCAATGAATTTTTTTTAACCTCCAACCTCAAGCTTCTTTTAGGTTTACCACTTTAGTCGATTCTAATATATGAATTTCTTTCTTCACCCTCTTTCTAGTCCAAGGGAAGCTGAAGCACTAATATTGTTGAAGATAACTTTTGATATGTGAGTAATAAGCATCCAAAATAGAGGAATTCTTCCAAGAATAGCCTTTACCGCCAATTGGAAGCCACCTATTACACCATAGGGAAACACTTGCTTAAATTTTAATGTACAACCATACACACTCTCCGCATCTGTAAATATTTGGCTCTACGATGAAGCCTAAGTATTTGATGCCCAATGATAAGTTTAACAAATTCATTGAGAAAAGGGAGGCCATTTAAGATTTTACTTCTTCATGAAGTGTTAAAAAACATTGATGACATTTTGAAATTAATCTCTCTATGATCGTGGCATTGCAAACAAATATTCAGAATCTCTTTTATCTTTCTAATTCCACAAAAAAAAACTTTGTCAAAGTTCATGATGGCATAAAAAAAAAGTAAATATGAAATAAAAACATTTGGAAAATGATTCATTTCAAGGTTCCAACTCTCCTAGATTTTCTAAATGAAATACTAAGATCTTTTCCTACCAATACAAACAGAATATGACCTAAATAAATTCTTGTTGAAGTTGTTAAATTCCTCTAGAAGCAATAAAGAAACCAACTCCGGATAATTTTTTTGGTACTGCAAAGGAAGCTAAGGAAAGGCATCCTATAATCCATTCATGCCCACCTAGATCAATAACAGTCTATGATAAAACAAATTTACCTTTTCATGTGCTTTTGCAAGGTCTTCATTACTTCAGCAAAAAGGTTCTAGATTTAATTGAACATTGAATGAATTCCTTACTAGGTCGTTCCAAGGGCATCATGAATTTGTCTGCTATAAGCAATAAAGAAACCACATCGTGAATTTTTCCTCTAGAAGCAATAAAGAAACCTAATGCAGAGGAACTTGTTGGTACTACAAAGGAAGCTAAGGAAAGGCATCCTATAATCCAATCCACAATCTTCAAATTTATGCCGAGCTGGATCAATAACAGTCTAAGATAAAACAAATTTACCTTACATGTGCTTTTGCAAGGTCTTCATTATTGCAGCAGAAAGATTCTATATTTAATTGAATGCATTCCTTACTCGGTTCCTTACTCAATTGTTCCAATCGCATCGTGAATTTG
The DNA here is from genome assembly GCA_034641835.2 of Pinus albicaulis. Taxonomy (NCBI): domain Eukaryota; kingdom Viridiplantae; phylum Streptophyta; class Pinopsida; order Pinales; family Pinaceae; genus Pinus; species Pinus albicaulis. Next base: position 1,671,587,989 of record CM076575.1, on the reverse strand, counting down.
TCTATTAAAAATAAACTAAAATTTCTCTTTAGTTATAATTCCAAATAAAATTCCTTTTAACTTGTTGGAAATACTTTTAGATATAATTGAATGCATTCCTTACTAGGTTGTTCCAAGAGCATCATCAATTTGTCTATTAAAAGCAAACCTAAATTTCTCTTTAGCTATAACTCCAAATAAAATTCCTTTTAGCATGTTGGAAATAATTTTAGAAGAGTTATAACTCCAAAAAAATTCCTTTTAACCTCTTGGCAATAATTTTAGAAATTAATTTTAATACCAAGTTACACATACATAGAGATAGGCCTCAAATCATCAAAGGATAATGGAGTCTGCTTCTTATGAATGAAATCTATAAAATTAGAGCTGAGCACACCCAAAAAAATTCTTTTTAAAGTGTTGGCAATAATTTTAGAAATTAATTTGCATACCAGGCTACACATACATAGAGATAGGCCTCAAATCATCAAAAGATAATAGAACCTATTTCTTATGAATGAACTCTTATAAAGTAGAGTTGAGCACACCCAACACTTTCCAAAAAGCTTTGAAAAAAATAAATCTATTTATAAAAGAATAAAAGAGGCTTTCATCACTTGTAATATTATTCTCTATTATCATATTATGATTCCTTAATGTACTATGGTATTATGATTTCTTACAACTCTTTTACTACAGAAATTATGATTTTTTTTAAATGATTAATTATTAGAAAATTTCAAATTTTTATAATAAATTTTAAATTTTAAATTTTTATTATTAATTTTACACTTTTTTTTTCTCTGAATTGGTCTACTCCTATTATTGATACAAAAATTACAGAGAGGTCTTAGCCTCCGAAGTTCTTGCTCAGTGAAGCGGCAGTCTGACAGGTAAAAACCTTAAAACTCACCAGAAGTTATCAAAAACTGGACCAAAAACCCTGTTGAGACTCTGACAAGCATTGAAAAGCCGCCCACGCAGGGGAAACTGGCTATGTGACATAATAGCAGAGATGAAATATGGTAGAACATATGACCCAAAGCACAAAAAAGCAGACCCAGACTTGCAATTAACCGTAAAAAACCTGAAGGTGGAAGAGCTTTCAAGAAACCTATTACTCAAAGGGCTTTTCTTCAATGATACGGCAGCCATAGTCTTGGGTGTCTTCATCCTGCATCTGGCAGTCGTCGTTGTCCATGGAACCTCCACCCTTAACATTACTCGGGCCGCCAGGGATGCAATTGCCAAGGACCTCGCTACTGCAGATATCTACCCGCTTCAGATTGAAGAAAGGAGGAGTGGGTAGTAAATCGTTGAAGCATTTCTCCTTAGGCTCACCCAAAGCCTGAATATTCTCCTGCGCGGTGTGAGCATGAATATCAACGGTGATATTGGCAATCATGGTGGCGCTGAAGTTGGCACAAGGAAAGTGGAATTGAGCATTGTGGGAGTGAGCAGGGGGGGAAGAAAGGGAAGACATGGTTTGGGTGAAGCCCCGGTCAGAAAGAGAGTGCTCAGACCTCTGGCCTCAGCCACTCCGAGTAGCAAGATAACGCCCAGTGAGAAACTCAGAGGAGTGAGAGGTCGAACCAGAGTTGGAGGAGGAGGGCAGACGGGCAGTCTGTCCACGACTAGCCCCTCTTCTGGATCTCATACGATGTCGGATTCTCAGCATATTGCAGTTGGCAATCGGGGCACAGTGTGAATCGTCTGAGCAGAGGCGGGGAGCACGGACCTCAAAAGACGGCAAGGGGGTATTAGCCAGAGGAGCAGAGTCACAATCAAAATGCGAAATGGACCGGGAATTGCAGAGAGGGCTGCGAGTGAAATGGATAACAGGTGCCAACTCAAAGCAACAGACAAGAGCGCATCTCTTTCCAATGCTAGACTGAGACCAAGGCTCAGCTACCGCCTTGGAACAGCTAGCTCGCAGAGGAAGAGAAGAAATGCAGCGAGAGTGAGGCTCCATGTTAGAAATGCGGTGAGGCTGTCTTGGGAGGACGCGCTGCATTAATGCGGCATTAAAAATGAGAGCAAGGTTGTAAATACAGAGAAGTGCAATGAGTTGGGTGGCGGTGGCACCAATCCACACGCCAACTTGCCATATCTCCTCAAGCGCCAACGTACAGGGCTTCTTAAACACCCGCATCCGGGGAATTTTACACTATTTTAAATAACTTGTAAATGGAGATTATTTTCTAAAAGAAAAAAAAGACTTTTAACCAATTTCAATTTATATTTTAGGTCATGAATATATATTTCTTTTCCTTTACTTTAAATAGATGAAAATAAGCCTATTTATAAAAGAAGAAATAGGCTTTCATCATTGGTACTATATGGTATTTTGATTCTTTACAACACTTTTACTACTTGAATTACGGTTTTTTATTAAATGGTTCGTTATTAGGAATTTTTAAAGTTTTATAATAAATTTTATATTTATATTTTTTATTATTAAATTTTTTACACCGTGATTATTTATTTTCATATTGGTAAAAATTAAAAGGAAATAAAAAATGTAAATATGCATGTTGTGGATAAGTACGGTACATTCATTATTTTGTGGTAAATAATAGGTTTGATTGTTTGACCTTGTGCAAAATTGTTTGGTGATAAATGGTAAAAAGTAATTTGATATATTATGAATTATTAGAATAATTTTTATTCATTATTTATTTTTATTTTTTTGGTTGTATGTGTTGAATTTTATATAAATTTTAGATACATCAAAAATTTATGGAGTGATGATTTTAGAAGTTCTTTCTAAATGCCAAATTAAATTAGATTTTCAAATTATTAATGAATGTTTAAACTTGATGATAATACTAGTTTTCTTGATCATTCTAACAATTTTTATTGTCTAATTTTGATTAAAAATTGGAAATGCTAATTGTGTAAGTTATTGCAGCTTTGGCTTGTTGTATTATTGTGTAATTGGGTGTTACATGGATGTTAATGTGTTTGTTGCTCAATGCAGGTAAGTGTGTGTGATTGATGTTAAATTAGTATCATCCAACTAATTTGGCAGCAAACTTTGAATATGCACAAGTGAAGGAATATTATTTTAATGTAGATCATTCAACTAATTTGGCAAGTAGCAATTTGCAATTATACAACTAATTTAGAGGTCGGCTTTGAATCTTCAGCATTGAAGGAATATTATTTTAAGGTAGATCGTCCAACTAATTTTGCAGTGTTAAATTATTTTAAATTATGATTTTTAAAAATATATACATAATTGTGAGTAAAAATTAAAGATACAAAATACAAAAGAGATCATTCCATGTATTAGTTAGATAACCTTAAAATATGTCATAATTAATGTATTCTCATTCTTCTTCAAATGCATATTCAATGTACAATATTTTATTTTAAAGATTGGAAGAGTGGTAATGATATTAGAAAATGATTTTGTTAACAAACTCTAATATAATTACAAATTATAAATTTAAGAATAAAAATAAAATAAAATAAAAAAACTTATATTTAATATATAATTATTATTCAAATTATAAATTTAAGAATAAAATAGGCCTTTATTTACATCTTTTGGGACAATTGATAATAATTTCGTTAACAAACTCTAATATATTACACATTATAAATTTAAATTTAAGAATAAAAAAAAAAAACTTATATTTAATATATAATTATTATTCAAATTATAAATTTAAGAATAAAATGGGCCTTTATTTACATCTGTTGGGGTAATGGCTCGTTTAATCATCAAACGGTATATTACAGTTAATATTATTTTCAACAGATGAGCGGGCAGTAATGACCTTCACACTAAAAGGGCCTAACAATATTCTGCATTAATTTGATTGAGAAGGATTTAACTTTTCCAATATTCAATAGGCACCATATTATTCGCAATTATGGTGAATCCTCGATCTTCTTGTGTATTTAAAAACTTATTTAATTGAAAATAACATGGTGATATTGACGAACGAAAACTAATTTCTGGAAATGTTAGTTTAGTACATGGCTCAGCAAGCGTTTCCAATCTACAGGTTCTGTGCTATCATAGATTTCTTTGATCCGTGGATCATCGGTCACTGTAAAACTGTTCTCTTGCTGCATATTGCTTTGATATTCAAACGCAGTCATCCCCGCGTCCGATGTAGCAGGTCCGCTGTGGAAGTCTTCTAATCCAAAGCCCGTCGAAAATAGGAACTGGTTGAGATCAAATAAAATATCGTCTATTGAATGCGAGGAGTGCAGGTCCGCTTCTGTTTCAACAAGATTAGTGTCTGACATTCGAAATGGCGCGTGCTCGGAATCATCTTCAGTGTCCGAATTCTTAAGAAATGGGTCACGGCATTGCTCGGAAGAATTGGTAGTTTCTTGAATATTAAACTTTTTGGAAGGGCCATCTGAATTACCGATATTATAGCAATCATCTTCAGGGTCCGAATTCTTAGGAAATGGGGAATTTGTAGTTTCTTGAATGTTAAACTTTTTGGAAGCGAGATCTGAATTACCGATATTACTGCAACAGCGGTTCGGTGCTAGCATTCCATTGTATCGTACCGGCGTTGTTATTTTCACCGGTGTCGTTTTGAAGACGACATTCCGCAACGGACGAGATTCAGCAGTTGTCTTGAGATTGTTTTGACATTCTTCCCTCAAAATCTTCTTTCTCAGATGTGTGTTCCAGTAGTGCTTGATTTCGTTGTCGGTTCGCCCAGGCAGTCGTCCTGCTATTAACGACCAGCTGCATCCATGCATATAAATTGACATTTTTCTGAACTTCACTTGATTGTAAATTTTAGGAAAAACAATTGAATATTTGAAAATCTCAAAAAAGAATAACACTGAAGTAAATTATTTGACCTCCTATTCAACAATTGAATACTGAATTTTTTTCTAAATCTACAATCCAAATAAAAAATATCATAATATACTCATTTTTATCTTTTGGGATTATGCTGAATCTAGGTGGAGGTTAGCCTTTTTATTGGATGGAAGATCACTACATTATGCTGAACTTAGGTAGAGGTTAGCCTTTTTTATTGGATAGAAGATCACTGATGCACCTCAGGCTTGTGCCAAAGTTAACTAAGCGTGTCAAAATTGATTGAGTTTAGGAAACTTAATTCCCAAAATAACTTCCATTTAAACTTGTAAATTTAATTCCCAAAATAACTTCCATTTAAACTTGTAACCTGGTGCGAACTAAACTTGTAACCTGGTGCGAACTAAACTACTCCCATAAAATTTCAGGTTGTAACTTGGTGCGAACTAAACTAAAAAGCTGCACATACCGATTGCCAAGAAGTCGATGCATCCTAATGATAAGTTCCTCCTCGTCGGGGGAAATGTTTCCGACTTTAATATCGGGACGAAGATACTTCATCCAACGAAATCTGCAACTCTTTCCACACCGAGTGAGGCCTGCAGGGCAAATTCTCTCCGCTTATTGAGCCTATCAAAAAATATTAATGTGGGCATTAATACAGAATTGTTGAAATTCACCTGCTTTTTGTGGGAGATCTCTCCATCGACCATAGCCATGAATTCGAATGTAATTCGAGAGGGTCATATCCTCAGTTTTGGTCCAGGCCCCACGGTTGACCCTTTGTTTAGAGCAGCAAGGAGATCTACACATCTCGAAAATCGTTATTCTGTAAACCCTAAAAAGTTTTTCCCGAGCTGATGATCGACTTTGCTTGTAAGATAGACGATACTGGCCTCGCCTCTTTCTTTAACATCGCAGGGCCATTTAGAACATAGTGCAACCACAATTAGCTTCCCCCTCTTGAAAAGATTTCTGCAATAAATAGCGTACACCTTAATTTCTTATCCAGTTTTTAGTTACAACCTTTTTAAATATAATTCAAAACCTGGAAATCTTACCAGTGGGCCACCTGAAAAATACCTAACTTGAAAAATACCTAACTTCGATCAAGGACGCACTATATTGTATTATTGACTAATCGAATAGTTAGACTACCTTTATTTCAAATTAATTAGACTAGTCGAATAGTTCGACTGATTTTTTTCTAATTAATTAGAGGAGACTAAGCGTTTTTAAATTAATTGAATACTCACAGGTTTTTCCATCTTTTTAAGGTGGGAGTTGATGTTGGAAGGAGCACTATTCTACTATTTGTTTGGAATACACTAAGTTTTATTAAATTAGTTGAATAATTGGACAAAACTTTTTTATTTTTGTTCAAGTGGGACTTTCATGTTGAAAATAATATTTTTCCTATTTATGTTTTTGTTAGGAACGGGTAGTTATAAGATGTTGATGTGCAAAAATTCTTTTACAATATTCACAGTTATTAATTTGATAAAATTTCAAGTTTCACTTATGTTTCCAAATCTTTGAAATTAAACTACTTCTATATATTTCAGAAAAAACTATCTTCAAATTAATTTATTAACTTCATTTCTAGAACCTAAAATATCAATTAATCAAAATTTGTTTTTAATTTTTATTTAATATAAAAAAAATTCAAATTTAAATAACACACTTCTTATGTTTGGTATTATTATTTTTAATTATATATTATTTAATAATATGTAGTTTTAGCATAGATACCATTAAAACAATGTTATTTTCATAATTATATACTTTATGAATTTATTCAAAATTTTGTAAATTGTTATAGAAGTGTGATAAATATCACAATGTATATTTTTTTTAGAGCTTTTAACTTATGTAAATGAAACCTTTTAGAAAGTTGTGTGTTAGTATTGGTATGTTCATCACCATTTTCAAGGACATTAAATGGTTGATAGCTTTTTATTTCTTATCAATATGGTTGAAGTGTTTATCCAAAAAGTCGGACATACTAGAGATAACACATAGCTTTCCAGAAGGTTTCATCTACATCATTGATAAATATTATTAAATATAAAAATTCTAACCTATAATAATATTTTTATAGCTAAATAACTATCAATTGCACCATATGTTGAAAAGGAAACTCTGTAAAGCAATAACATGGAAAAGAGTGGTAGAGAGGAAAAAATATGTGATATGTTATGTGATTTAATTGAATTTTTAACTTATAAATATGAATTATTTTATTTAAAAGAAATTATAGGTTTGGAGAATTGTTTGTATAAAAAAATTGTTTATTTTATAACCTATGCAAGCTCTTCCTTTCGTAGTGCCTTTCATAGTGATGTCTGATTATGGACTATGGGCCACATGGCAAGCGTATAAAATGGAACCGATTTGCAAAATTGTAGCTGCACTTGGTATGCTTACATTCTGAATTAAGTATAACCCTAAAAAATGTCACAATAACTCTAAACCACCATCAACATATGCATAAATGTGTGTTATATGGAATTTTTTTCAAAATTAAGTCAAATTTTATATAATTAAAATTGCAATTTCAAAATAAACTAAAATTTTTCCTTTCATAGTGATGTCTGATTATGCACTATGGGCCACATGGCAGGCGTATAAAATGGAACTGAAATGCAAATTGCATGTGCACTTGCTATGCTTACATTCTGAATTAAGTATAACCCCAAAAAATGTCACAATAACTCTAAAATACGATCAACATATGCATAAATGTGTGATATATCGATTTTTTCTTTCAAAATTAAGTCAATTTTTTTATAATGAAAATTGCAATTTCAAAATATACTCAAATTTGATATAATGAAGGTAGTTTATTTACAAATTGACTACCTTTGTTATATCACACACTTTAATGTCCCTATAGGATTAGACACTAAAATATTTATTTTATCTTTTCATTTAAATGTCTGAGTTAGTTTACTTGACAGGTCAAAATAAAGTGTTCATCGATATCTTTTAAATTTTGTTGATGGTAAACAGGGCTGCAAGTTGTCAGCGGTGAGAGTAAAAAAATGAAATGGTTACAAGTGATATAGTTTGAGTGGAGAAAAGTATGAGTGATAGATTAAGATTCATCGGAATTCATATTTGAGTGACAGTGTTCAAATGTTTGTAATAAATGTCATGCAGTTTACAGTTTTTCATCATTGGGACTCTGCAAAAATTGTAGTCTACCGTTTTTCACAACACAGACTCTTCCAAAATTTGTTTATATATGGATAGGTTGCCCAGTTGCTGGATATAAAAATATTGCATCACAACATCATGATATTAACTACGAAAATATGCATACTAAAATGTCAAAATTTAACAACAATGGACCTTGGATCTTACTGTGCTGCATTTGTAATAGCCATGCAAGATTGAAGCAAGAAATTACCAGTAATAACTTTTAAAACAGAAAAAAAGTGTACATATTCTTGATCTAGCACTTTTCAAAATCTAACATTTTTGTTTTCTAAAATAGGTGAAGTGTTTCCTCAAAAATTTGGACACCTCATTAAAATACATTAAAATACACAATATTCCAGGAAAAAATCACATCACAACATCATGATATTAACTATGAAAATCTACATACTAAAATGTAAAAATTTAACAACAATAAACCTGAGATGTGTAGAGCCCTATGGTTATATTGAAAATTCTATTATCATCCACTGCAATTTGGAACCATGTCTGAGTTTATTTTTAAAATGTAATATTAAACATCCAAAAATATAAAGAATAATAACATAATTATCTTCAAAATACTGCAATCAAATAGATATGTGTGAATGGGAAACTCGAAATCAAAAAAATATTTAGAACATTCTGATCAAATACATATTAGAAAAACTGGAAATCATAAAACCCTTTATTCTTGGTTTTGAGAACTCCACATCAATAAAATTTGAGCCTAAAACAACAACTCATTTCAACAACTAAACCAAAATCCAACATAACTTCAATAAATTTAACTCCACATAACTAAAAATTTAAAAGCAATAAACAAACATATATATGCCTTTTTGGCCTCCACAAATTTCTATGAACCAATAAGATATCTCTCATTTATAATTTCAACACGTACCTACTATCTAGCATATTCTATAATTGCAAGTTTTACTGTGTGGCATATTCAAAATCAATACTTTCATTGGTGTATGGGGTTTGATAGCGTAATGAACCTATAATATCCTTTCATAGATATATTTTTCATTTGAGCACTTCGTATCTACTTTATTTTCAGATTCCAAATTCCATAGTCGAATTTCTATCTTCTTTTTTGTACTACGCTCTCCAAATTGGGTTGCTACTACACGCCTATGATTTTTTCTACAGTCTACCAAAGTGGGTGCATTCAAAATGTCCAACAAGTTAATTCTGAGCATATTTTCTTGCTTGTTACTCTTGGGCCAATCCAATGCAGAGGCTGAAAGTTTAGAAGAACCCACCAATATTCTTAGCACAACCTATGATGAGTTGGAGAGAAAGAACTTCCCTTCCGGGATTTTTCCAAATAGTGTGGCGAATTATTCCCTGGAAAATTCTAGCAGACACTTCTCCGTGCAATTGAAGAAGCGCTGTTACATAATTCTTCCTCCTGATAATTACCCAGCTTCCTTTTCCGAGGAAATTACAAGCAGACTTACATAGGGATATTTACGGGATCTTTCTGGGATCAGTGTGATGGTTTTTTTCATGTGGTGGTCCATTACAGGGATTCGTTCCAGTGGGAAGGATTTGGTTTTTGAGGTGGGTATGGCCTCTGCCAAATACCCATCTTCGAATTTCGATGAAAGCCTAGATTATGAAGGAGGCAGCGACATGTTTGAATTCTTTGACATTTGAATGAAAATATAACCAAACCAGAGCACTCTCTAAATGTAGGTGCTTTTCAAACAGATCTTGATCTCCATGTATTAATGCCTCCATCACCTGTGAATTCATGAATATGTTCATTAACCCAACAAAATGCAACAATCTAGTAAATTTGACTAGAAATAATCTTTCAAACCCTTGTAAAGGAACAAAGGAATGAAGGAAAATAAGAGGCATACCACTGGCAGTTCCTTGCAGAAGATGTCAAATCTAAGTCTAGTAATGGTGTCAAGGAGCCAATGCCCTTCGCTTATATGACAATGAATGTGCAGAGACATTTTTCCCTGGCATTTTTTCCAATTTCATGCGCACAGTGCAGTTGTTTGGAGGACCTAAAATGGTTTTCCTTCTTTCTATAACTAATTAATAACAATATTCAATCCTAATGTAGATATTATTTCAATCGTCTAACATCAAAATCAATGATACACAATGGTACAAGTGGCAGTTGAGGGGAGTTGTTTTCAAAGAGGGACACTTTACAACGTAATAAATGTAGAATGTGATAATTAAATCAATTTCATGTGAAAATATTAATATGTGAATGTGAAGAATTATTTCATTCATATTGAATGTGGTGTTGAGAAGAGTTTCTTTTGAATAAGGAAAACATATTCTCTAAATTAAAAAACAATTTTTCCTATAACAATAATAATAAAAAAAGGAATATCATGTTGGTTAGTTTTAATTAAAAACATTATAAAACCTCAATAATTCTAAACTCTATATGTTGGTTTGATTAGTTATTGATATTACAAAAAGATAAAATTTTTATTTAATTAAAAAAACTATTTATATTGATTGATATTACAAGAAGATAAAATGATTATTTAATAATAAAAACTTATATCTCCAAAGAAATATGTATAATTATTTACAACCTCATGTGAGGGTGATGTATGATCAATGAGTTTACAAGTGTCTCTTTTAAAATAAAATTAAAATATATTCTAAATAAAAAGTAATATTGGCTATAATAAAAATATAAATCAATACACATATATGTTTATTAATATCACAACACACTATGAAGGAGATATGGTAAAAGAATCTCACTTTCACAGCCATAAATAATATATTTGATATCTACATTAAGTAACATAATTTGAAAATATATCCATGAGAGTTAGGACAATTGGTTCAGTCTCTCTAATTCAAACAATATTGCATTTGCAATATTTAAATTACAAATAAATAAATTAATATGAACAAAATGATCCATATATAAAAAATTCAATGCCACACACACACACACACACATATATATGATAGAGTAAACAAAAATATGGATCCTTTAAGTTATATTTTTTGGTATTTTTGTTTGAAATGGAGTAAATATTTGTTCTGATAACATGTTTAAGCTTGGAAGTAAAATCTAATGGAATCAAACTTAATTATGCATTTAAAACTGTCATTTAGGCATTTAATCTATTTATGCATTCGTTTTCTTTCTTGTTATATTATTTTATTTTTATTTTTTTTAAATGTATTTTAAAAAAAAAAAAAAAAAAAAAAATTATGAAAATTAAAAGTAATAGTTTAATTGTTTTATGTTTTGATTTTTTAATATGTTTTTTTATTTAAATTGAGTTTTTAAATGTATAATGGGAATTACATACCCAAGGAATTCTGGGAAATTCAATTATGTGGACTATATATGTGCAAACCTACCAAATTCATATTAAATTTGTAAGAAAAAAAATAAAATTACGCAAACTAACTTATTTAAATGTGTCATTTAAACAAATAAACTTAATCAAAATTTACTAAAAATTTTACTAGCAAAGCACCAAAACATAGAACAATTAAACTATGTTATTTTCATACCTTTGTGGTCCCAACTGGAGGGGGCTAGAAGTCGGGGATGATTGGGATATGCCCTCCCCAAATGCATGCTAAAAGATGTCAAGTCCGACTAGAGACGAATCTGACTTAACGAAATTGAAGTCAAATTTTGGCTCGCTCAGATCTACCTCCTCTCACCACACCAATCTAGACCTCACAAACAAAGTCATATACATCTGTGAGAATTTCACCAGTGCTAAATCAAAGATTGGTCCCAACCTGGGTTGGGGGTTGGCTACCTCCTGTTTAAGCAAAATGTCGAAGGCCACCTCCCGATTACAACACTACTGACTGTCATTATTATCCTTCTTTCTCCTTTTTGTGTCAATACCACTCAAATAATGTGCTTTGAAATCTTGATTTGGACCCAATTTTTATCGTTAATTCCCCCGTAAGAAATAGAAAATGAGAAAAAAGACTACACCTAACTTGTGGAATTCTAAGACCACCATATAGGTCTCATCCTTATTGAATTATTCCCCTCTATGACCACACTTTTGGGATTGATGGATTTTGGTGCAATGAGGGCCTTCCATGATTTTGATTTAATCTCGTCGGCTAACTATTATCGTACTATGTCACCAACACAATGCTAGGCCCAAACACTTGGGTTCAATTGAATTCATATAGAACACATATAGCACATGTATAGTTCTAATAGTGTGGGAGTTGTTATTTTTTCCCCAACGTTGATGCCAAACCCATGCAATGGAAATCACCAAATCCTTATGTTGATCTTTCCCTCCATATTGAATAACAAATATGTAACATGTTGAATGATGAAATTCTCAAACACAATCCTTCATTTTGTTTCCTACAACCACACATAGATAGCGAGGACAAGGATTCCCTGTCCAATTTCTAACTAACAATATTGAAATCGAAAGAAAAGACTACATAGAGGGAGACAAGTCATATACAAATACACATGAAAAGGTTTTAAATTTGTATTCATTCTTTATTAGTGTTATGTATAAAGAGCTTTGCAGACCTTCCATATGAAATAATTAGGGGAATTTTGACGTCTAAAATGGGCCTCCCAAGTAAATTATAACATAATAGTGGAAAAAATAAAATAAGGTTGGATTACATTATCAAATTTTAGAAGGAAGAGAGAAAACATTGTTTTTGTAGCTTGTATATTCAACTTATCGCCCTACGGGTTTACTCATATTTTGAGAAACAACACTCTTTGGATGAAAAATTTTATTCATCATCGAAGGAGTACCTAAGTTCCATACTTTCAATAAACCTTTCTACACAAAAAATGATAAATACATGAAAAATAGTTATTGCAATCACATTTTTTCATGTATTTATCATTTTTCTTGTAGGAAGGTCCATCGAAAGTATGCAACATGGGTACTCCTTGGATGAGGTTTAAATATTGCATCCAATGATACTCCCACTTGAAATTTGAGTAAAATCTTAGGGAGATAAGTTGAAAATACGAGTTGAAAAAATTATTTTATTATTTTATTATTTCTTAGCTTTTTTACATTTTTAATCCAAAAAGTGAGAATAATTCCCCATGGTTGACATCATCATCTTGAATCCTATTGATTATTATAAATTTTATTTTGTTTGTACATTTTTTTTGGAGGCCCATTTTAGACCTCAAAATTCCCCTAATGATTACTTCTAAATGCACTTGGGATATTTTTATTTTCTCAATTCAAGTCTCCATCATTCATGCCAACTCCATTAAACTTTAAAATATTATTTATAGGGGAATGTACAATACTCTCCTTGTTGGAATACTATATCAAAACAGGATTCACTACTTGAGCTTATCCTCCCTTCTCATGAGCTCTTCAATATTTAAATAGAAGAAAATATCTCAACAAAACTTCGGATAAATGGGACATATGTCCTAACTATAAAACTATCCAACAGTTCTTCAAATATTTTTTAGAAATGGAAAGGACCAACTCTAAAACTCCCTAGAACCTTTTCAAATATTGTTTATAAATGCAAAGGCCCAAGTCTAAAACTATATAACACGTTTTGAACTATTTTTTAGAAATGGAAAGGCCTAATTGGACACAAATAGCAACTCATAAAACTAATTATAAAATTGTTAGTCCCCGTATTCTTATAGAATTTGAACACTTGGCTCTAAAATAATCCTGCTAATTGTTAATTTACACTGGTTTCCAGTTGGAAATTTCAAGGCCCATTGGTTTGTAAAAAATGACAATGAATAGGGATGATGCTACTGCATCAGAATCCCCAGGTGGAAAAAGAGTATGACCTCCTGGTCATGTACCTCTTGGATTCAAATTTTTTTTTTGTTTTTCAATGGTTACTTGGATGTGCTACTATATTTCTTTTGTTATCTGCCACTTGCTAGTATATCAAACTCTATGTTGTAGATAAGCATCCACACTTTGATACTAATTCATTGGTTCTTTGAACCTGTTGAGGCCTTGAATTTCTATGGTGATGACATGGGGAAAACTGCCTGGTCTGGACCTTAAGGAAACTCCTTTTCCATTTGGTGTAGTGGCTTCGACTAGGGATAAAGGGAAGAGTATCCTAATAAAGATAATGAGGGGTGTTTGTTTATAATATGCAAATGGAGGAATGATTTAATCTTCTTGTGAAAGTAACTAAATATATATTCTATTATTTACCCAGGGGTGTTCATTAATCAATGCGATCTAAAAGGACATCTTTGAACAATTGGTAATAAAGATCATTCAATTGTTGAAAGAAATGAAAATTATGAAAAATGATTATTTTAATTAAATAGTTAATCAAAAAAATTGTGGGATATGTATCACATTCATAGCTTTGGTCATATATGAAATAAGGAATCATAGATAAATATCAGTACAAAAGTGCATTTAACATTCACCTATAATAACAGATCTCATACATAATGCAGATGAAAAGGTTGTTGTCAATTCAAGAAACAAAATTCAATATAACGTGTACAAATACCATATATGCAAAATTCTACTCATTAAATCAACAATAGTTTATGCTCCTCTTCGAGTCAAAGAAATTCAATGAGTAAAAAAGTGCAACTTTCGTTAAACAACTTCAATATCAAGAGAAATAAAAATTTGTTCCATTAACTCATCAAAGAATTCAAAAAAATACAAAAGTGCACTCTTTTGCAAATGTTTTTTGATAAATTTCAGGACCCTTCTCTAAATGCATGAGAGAGGTTGAAATAGTATCTAATACAGCTAAAATAGATTATACAAAATTTATTTGAGGAGGTTTCAAACAACCTTCCCCGTAATGAGTAACTTAAATATAAAAATAAATGAAATCTATTGACTTGATATTATTTGGAAGCTTTATTGTTTGCCAACTGGGCTTTAAGGTCACAGATATCAGTCATTGGTTTCACTTGTGGTGGTGTGGTGACTCTCATTCTAATATGTCATACAAATATGGCTTCGGTGAGAGGTGGCCGCATCTTCTCTATTGAATTTGTTATACAATTCAATTTCATGATTTGACTATGTGGTTTAACAAGATACACCCCATATGCCTCCCAATCTGTCTTTGAAATCTCTTTGATTGAATCTCTTTGAACTTGAGCTTTTTCCTTCCAAATTTCAATTAATTCTTTCATATCTGGTAGCGCTTCTGAGTCACCTTCTTTGATCAAGTTGGTAATATGAAGTGTGTGAATTATTGTCTCTATAATATTTCTTGCTGATCCTGTTGCTCTTTTTACTACTCACTCTACCTGTTTGATATGTACATCCCAATCTGTGAATAGGATGTCTTTAAGAGTTTATTCAATTTTAGGAAGATTTTCATTTCTCCCTTCGTCTATTTCTTGCCATGTAATATGATATGATATTTTAGTATTTAGTTCTTCAAATTAGGTCCTCTAATCACTTACTTGATTTTTCAACTATTCACTAGTCTCTAAATAAGGATTAATAATAAACATCTTTTTGCAAAATAGAACTTTTTGTATGGACATTTGAGAATTCAACTCCAAAGCTTCCTTGATAAATTCATCCTTACTTGGTATATCTTTGTATCTGATAATCAATTCCTGCATTTCACAAATTTGAAGATGCTTTGCAATGATATCTGCTTCATATCTTATTTACATTGCTTCCATATCCTTTTGTAATTGTGACAGCTGCATCTCGGATTTTTTATTAACATTATGTTTTTCAATCTCTAGCTATTTCTCCAGCTGTGAGATTATTTCTTCCTTTTATTTTAATAAAATTGAGACCTTAGTTGCTTTATCAATTGTGGTTGTGGCATAAGATCCTGAAAATTGTGACAGCTTAGTAAGATTTCATGTTGGGTCGGTGGTAGTGTCTTTCTAGACTACATCCATTAACTCATTTCCCGGTAACACTTCAGCAGAAGTCATCAATCTTATTCTTTTTATCTATCACCTTTCTACAGCCTTATTCTCAGGACCATAGAACACATCTAGAGGAGGAATTTCGTCTATTTTCAAGGTGATTTCATATGTAAGGAATGTACGGAGAAGCTATACTTTTTGCGAGCTTGTTTCTTGATTATATCGTGTTTCAGGATTTGATTTTTTTTTTAGTTTGCTGAGGTGTATCCAATTCTGAATTTCCTTGAACATTTGTTATGTCTTTAATATTCTGGAGGCTTTGAAAAAATTCATCCCATTGTTGTTCCATATCATCTCCTTTTTCCTTATGAATAGTTCTTTGACTTGGATCAATTTCCATCTGATGTTCTATTGATTTCTAACTGGTCTCGGTCGTGGCTTCTATTTCCTTTAGTTGCTTTTGAGATTGTTCTATGTTGTGAGCTGATTTATTTTCTGATTCTGCTTCTGAATTGTGCTCACCAGTATTAATGCTAACACTGGGTGTAGATTTATATTGGGTTCTTAACAAATTTAATGAAATTTGTTCAATCCCTTGGCTTTTGAATTCTTGGAATTTGTGAAAATAAATTAAATCCAATTTTACTTTTTCCAAATTTATAGCTTGCTCAAAAGATTCAGTGGATTCCAATAAATCTTCAAATTTATCATCTTCATGAATAAATATCTTAACTCTCACTGACATAGTGAAATTTTAGGCTATCTTATCTGGATCGTATTGCTTGCTTGGATTGGTGGCTAGCTTTATAATTTTTAGGTTTTGAATTTCTTTTATTTCATGGCCAAAATCATTTAGTGAAAAAGCACCACACTGTATCAGGAAAACTAGCCATAAATCTTTCTTTGAATCTCTTAGGCTCTTTGCAATGTTGTTTCATACTATTTGGTAAGAAATTTCCCTTGCTATTATTTTATCAGGGATGTACAGAGGAAGAGCATGAGGTTTTTCAATACTCCCAAAAACTCTGATATAGGTAAAAATTTGTTTAGTAAAATAATTCCCAATTGGGAGAAGGTCTATACTTTCTTCTTCAGAAAACCTTGGGGCTTTCTTATAAAAAATAAGTGGGTGCATGGGCAGGATGATGTTTAGTCAATTTAATGTCTTAAATTTCTTACATAAATTATCAACCGAGGTTTGTAAGCTGATGAAGTGTGGTGCACTGTATGTGCTTAGTTAACATTCTTCTTAGTTTGTTGTTTGTATTTTATGTTGTTTTTGGGGGTTTTATCTTTTGATGTCTAAGAATGTTTAATCTATAACTATGAAATTAAATGAATCTAATTAATTTTTAAGATCGAAGAAAAGGAAGTGTTCCTAAGTTAATCTAATTTACACAAAAATAAATCAAAGACTGTTGGTTAGTTAAAGTCTAGCTTGAAAAACAAAGTATCTAAATTGATGAATTCTAACCTAGCATTAGTCCTATTCCATGGATCTAATTCCTATAACTGAGTTTGAAATTGTAGTGCTATTCTAAGGGAAAGTAGAAAAGTAAAATAGCTAATGTATGTTTAGTTACTTCAACATTCAATATGAAGTATTACCTTCTTGAGATGTTGTGTAAGAAACTATGTATACCTTATCTTCTAATGTTCTGGTAAAGCAAGTAAGGTGTGCAAAGGGAAACAACTAATGCATGCTTAGTTACTCCAGTATTCAATATGAAGTTTCACCTTCTTGAGATGATTTTTAAGTAACCAATTATACTTAATGAAAAAGCAAGAAAGATATGCAAAGGAAAACCTCAGTAATTGTATGAATTAGACATTCAATCATTCACTATAGAAAAATGATTGAATCAATTTCTGGGAATGACCTTTAGGAACATCAATGATACAATTAAATGAGGATCTAAAAGTAAATGTGGAAACATGTAAATCTTAATTGTAAACAACTAATGTATATTTGATTTACTCCATCATTCAATGTGAAGTATTACCCTCTTGAGATGCTGTAAGAGAAATCAATTATACCTCAACTTCTAAATTCCTAGAAAGCAAGTAAAATGTGCAGAAGAAAAGCTCAATAACTGTATGAATTAAACATTCAATAATTTATTTCAGAATCATCTACTCGAAATGATCTATAGGAACATCTATTGATACAATTAATCTATATTTCTATTCTAAGAAGGTAAATGACACAACAGTAAGGAAAACTAGATAACTGTGAATTCTTATCACTTCAAACTTGATTCAATTTGAAAATAGGAAGATCTATCTTCATGAAATGTTTTTGGAAGAACAAGGCTTACACAACTATGATTTAATGTTATGCTATTGATCAAAACTGGAATGAAACATTTAATCTACTCAGAAAACAGAATTAACAAAAATAGAGTAAGGAAAATTAAACTAAAAACAATAAATGAAAAACCTCCTCAAGTGCAAGGCCCTCTACAACTGATTCGGCTGAAATCCTAGCTGGTTAAAGATGCACTTAATAAATCATTGGAAACACGATCTTTGTATTATGATAGGACAAAGTCTTAATCCACATCGTATCAGCAAAAGCATAAAACTTAACTTAAAACTTAATTTATGCCTATTCTCGGTTCTGTACAACTGGTATTTAAAGAAAATAAACATATATGAGATAATCTTGCTACAAGTGGCTAATTTGACTTATAGACTTGCAATTGGATTTTTTGACTCTTGATTTGCTACGATAGAGAAAATCAAGAGTCCTGTTATTCTTGGCTAACATACTTTGACCACGCCTTTGACCATGATCTTAGGCCTTCTTTTCTATCTATCTTGACCGAGTGAATATGAAAAAATCCATGTGGAGATGATTCTGAAACTGTCCATGTGGCTCAATTCTTCATTTGACACGTGAAACCTGCCAGACAATGAGAGTAGCTATGGAATCCACGATTAGTTGCAAAATAGGCTGCGTTCTATAGCTCAATTGCTAAAATCTATTCAAATAGAAATAACATGAGAATATAATAGGGAAGTCATTTAAATGCATTCCTTAAGACAAAGCATGACATTTATCATTGATTGGAATATGTGATCTTATGAGAAAGTAAGGGAAAAATATGAGAAAGGATGTTAAAGTGAGGGTAATTTTGAGGTTCAACATACTTCCACTGCGAAGTCATTGCATGTCCTCATGCAATTTGCAAAAAATGTGAGTTCTCCTCTCCTACTGCATATGTTCAGACACTTCTGCTAATACATCCAATTTCCTTCTTTTGCTTTTATTTGAAGCGATTTCCATCCCCGACCTTCTCATAAGAAGCTTGTACTTGAGATTGATGACTTCCTTTTTTAGTAACTTTTTCTTTCTTTTCAATTTCCTATTCTTCTTGTACCATTGTCCTAAATGTAGAATGGTATTGTCATGAATTACCTTTTCCAACTTGTTATGTTGCTTCAAGGTCTCATTCTCTTGTGTGATGCTTCTATTCAAAATCTCTAGTTCATAAATATTCTATTTGAGAGCATCAACTAGAGGTTCTTTTGGATTGATAAAAGGTTTTGGATTGATTGATGCATTTCTCTTCTCCAGTGATTCTACATAATCATATATTTCTTGTTGTACTGGGTCTATGCCTAGAGAATTTCTACAGGGGCTACCTTAAAAATTATGAATAGGAGAACTTTTAGGATTGCGTGGAGGAGAAATATCGACAAGAGATGGTATTGGAGTTTCCTCATCCAAAATTACAAATTTTGTCTCTTTTGGTAGTTTTCTTTTCATCGAACCTCGAAGTTTGGAGCTCCTTCTCAATTGTGGAGGATTTACATTTTCTTCATTTGTATCTCTGCTCCTCTTTCTTATCTTTCCTCCCATCTTGTTTTTATTTTGTTTTCTAATTTTTGCCAGCTCTTCAGAGATGAGATTTACACCATTATTCTATAATAAAGATGAAGTTTTGTCTTCAACGTTTATATCAGTCTTCTTCCTTCTACTCTTTATAACATTGTCTTATTTGGGTTGTTCTGGTGCTTCTTGAAAATGGTTTCTAATAAGAAATCTCTCCAAGGTATCTCCTATGCTTTTTAAATGAAACTCAAATATTATCTTTACCAACCCATGGTAATGCATGGTGTTATCTATGAACTGTATTCTTTTCTGCACATTTGTGGACATCATTTTTAAGCTATTTAGCAGAAATAAGTGAATATTTATTTCACCATTTTCTAATAAATTCATTAGTAAATGGATACGGTATACATACATCCAACCAAACCTTCCTTCACAGGTGATAAATTTCTGGAAAATTAAGAGCATGTTCCTCCATTTACTTTTAAGAGTTGAGTTGGGGATACCTTTTCTAAAAATAGAGACATCCATACCTGGGTTTTTGACTCTAAATTTCCATGATTCACAGTGGAACTCCTTGTTTTTGAACCACCTTTTGTCAAGCCTTCGAATTTTTATGGCTTCGGCCATGAATGATTCAGCAACTATGAACTTGATGTCTCCAATTTCCACTTTTGTGCCATCAAAAAACCGAGCAAAATATTTTGTAATTTCCTTGAGGAAACCATCGAATTTATTTATGAATTTGAGCCATCTAGATTTCTGCAAAAATTTCTTGATTTGAGGGTATCCTTCCATATACTTTGTCCTCATCAGTTATGATCTAACTATCAGTCCCATGCCTGTAGAGTTTTCAACCTTCAGAATTACCCTTCTCTGTTTGTGAAATGAATTTAGTTACGAAACTGATGAAAGGTATCGAGGGTTTGTATGAATAAATAGGTGGAAATGGTTTTAAAGAAACATAGATAGGTATGTCACGTGAGCCAGTCATGACCATTAAACATCAATGAAGGAATCAATTATGGACCGTTATGAGACATAATGCGGAGGATGTGGCGAATATGTGGTATGATGGAGATTGCAATCAAATCAAATGATGATCTATCAAGGATGCATATGACTATCCATATTATACATGCTAATGTTTTAACCTTGCTATTAAAATAATTTTTTGCACTTTACCTTTTAGAACTAACCTTTTCATTTGTTGTTTCTTTGGTGTTGATTCTTTAGGTACCCTTTAGCATGTTGGTATTCAAAACATAATTCTTCAATTTCCCATAATCATCATTTGTTTGTAGGCTGTACAATTGTATAAGAAGTGTTGAATGAAATGTGGATGCAGAATAAAATCAGCTGCATAATGAAATCAATTGTAGAATGTGATCAGCTGCGGAATGTAGTCTGTTACAGAATGTGATCTGTAAAATAAATGAATTATGGTTTTTGGAATGGAATATAAGTGAAATATGATTGTGAAATGGAATGGAAGTGGAATATGACAATGGAATGGAAGTGGAATATGACTGTGACCATGGAATGAAAGTGAATATGACTGTGGAATGAACTGTAAAATGGAATGAATTTCCAGATTATGAACCACAAAGATGGAATATGAATGTAGTTTTTGTTACTAATTATTACAGAAAAGAAATGGAAAATATAGGATGTCAGAAATCTCTGATTTTCATCTTGTATTTTTTGTATAAGTATGCCAATCATTGATTGGTTTAGATACATACATACATACATACATACATACATATACATATACATATACATATACATATACATATATATATTCTATGTTTTTATAGGAAAAATAAAAGCTAAGTTAGTGAAGAAGAAGAAGTTTTCTTCACTAACTTCATATCAGTATTATTTTGGAAAATCTTGATAAACTATTCTCTTGAAATTGGTTTACTATATACTTTCAACCGATGACCATTCACAAGAAGAGGTACATTTTCTTCATCTGTTGTCCTTATCTTCACTACTCCATTATAAAATACTTTTTCAATCTCATAAGGCCCAAGCCAATGAGTCTGAAACTTTCCTTGAAAATATTTGAATTTTGAATCGAACAAAAGTGCTCAATCCCCTCCTCGAAACTTCTTCTCCTTGATATAATTATCATGCCATTTAGCCCTTTCCTGCTGGATTATAGTGGTTCTTTGAACTGCATCTTGCCTAATTTCATCAAACTCATTGAGTTGCTGCAATATAGGTTTATGTGCTTATGATAAATCAAGTCCCAATTGGACTGCCATCTTGAAGGTTCGGATCTGAAACTCTATATGGAACAGGACTTACTTCCCATAAATAAGTTCATAGGGAGTATGTCCTGTTGTATTCCTCCATGTAGTTATATAGGCCTATAAGGCCTTGGGAAGCCTTTCTGCCTAATCTCTTCTTTGTAGATGCACAGTCTTAGTGAGAATTCCTTCAAACACTTTATTGGTGGACTCTACTTGACCATTTTCTTGTGGATGATAAGGAGTAGACTTTCTATGCTTGATCTTGTAATCTTCCACGAGCTTTTTCACCAATTTGGATGTAAAATTGGCTCCCTGATCTGTCACAATCTCTCTTGTAACACTAAAATGAGCAAAGATATCCTCAAAAATAAAATTAACTATAGAATGTTCATTAGCAAAAAGTAATGCTTTAGCATCTACCCACTTCGTGACATAATCAGTACATACCAAAATATACCTCTTTTGTTTAGATGGTGGACTAATTGGCCCAAAAAAATACAAGGCCCATTTTTCATAAGGTTCAATAAGTACCTGAGGTCGTAATGGCATTTCATTTGAAGGAGCGGGTTTCCCTACCCTTTAGCAATTATCACACCTTTTGACATATTCTTTGGCATCTCTGAAGATGGATTGCCAATAATATTCTAAATGAAGGATTTTATAGGTTGTCATGTTATTAGCAAAGTGTCCACCATAAGGTTCATCATGACATGCCTTAAGAATTTTAGGAATTTCATCTTCTCAAACACATCTTCTGATAATGAGATCTGGACCTGTTTTATACAATTCATTATTAATCCATGAGTAACTTGAACTTAATTTAATGATTTTTCTTTTCTTTCTAGGAAACAAATGTAAAGGTATTTTTCCTGTGACTAGGTAATTAGCAATATCTGCAAACCAAGGAGTTTGAGTAGTTATTGAAAAAAATGTATTCATCAGGAAATTTATCTTCAACTGGAGTGTCATATTTGATATTTTGAATTCTAGACAAGAAATTAGCAACTTTGTTTTATTTTCCAGGTCTGTCTAGAATGGTGATGTTGAATTCTTGCAAGAGTAATAACCATCTTGTAACTCTTCCATTAGTAATAGATTTATTCATTAAATATCTAATTTCAAAGTGATCTGTATGAACAAAGGTTTCAAAGCATGTTATATTGTCATGTCTCCCAAATTGACCACACAATTTTTTTTTTCTTCACTAATAATAGAAATTTATATTCCTATTTGCTCGAATAATCACTTCTTTACCACAACCTCTATTACAATCTACACCCATGATGAAATTGACTTCATTTCTTGATACATGATTGTTATACAATTATATATTTTATCCTTATACCCACACTTCCACCATAATTGTATTTTCACCTTTTTTTTTTATATGTCACCTTGGCATGAGGGTGCACCTATATCATTCGTTGCGTTGTAAGTTGGTTGTCGGTAGTTAAACGATGATTTACCACCGTTACTTACGTTAATACAACTCATCACTTTTGTCGACTTGTCATGCAGTCCCTTTTACTATTCGAACTACTATGTCGAGATCAATATTCATTAAAGTCGATAGAGATATTATATGGACTTATTATGTGGAATGTATGAACATATTTTGTATGCCTATGTTTATGATCTTCGTCCACATTAAATCGATACATGTATTGAGTTGTCAAGTTTGGCTTGCATGAGCTTGTATATGAAGTATGGGATTGAATTATAACGATCCCAAGATATTTACTCAGACTACGGTTTCCTTTAATGAATTGAATCCCATGGAGATTTTGTCTCACTCTAAAATATATTTACTAATCATTGTGTACCTTTGTGGTTACGGCAGTGGAACGCCAGCTCGTTGTTTCCTTGCCTCGCATCTGCTGCGCCTTCGTGAACCAAAACATGTACATAGAATTCATTTGCACATTTATTTCCCAGGTTCGGATGCGTAATGACTATCAGTGTGACAGTATGCCTCCGAATTTTTTATTGACCCAACCCTAGTTTCTAGTACGCATCTCCCAGATCGTGCCATCTGTATGGTTTGGATGCGTTAGGGTTATCGTCTATTTAATGGGAAATTTTCTCTTGTTGCTATCTCCATTTGGTTCTTGCCATTTTAGCGGCCCGCTTCCTCTGCACAGGGTATCGAATGACTTACTATTAAACCTCTGGAGTTACACCATGGCTCGTTCGACAGACAGAAGCAAGGTTCACAGGTAAATCATTTTTGTTTTTCCTGAATGTCACCTCTCGCTTGAATTTGTTCGTTCTCTTCGTGGTATACATCTCTTCACAATTTATAAAAAAAATTCTTCTACAGAAGAAGTTTGGACTGTCGATTCTCTGTCACGTTGGTGATTAGCTTCACTAACTAAGCGTTTTCATACTATACCGAATTCTCCACAGTGATTTGATTTAATTTTTCCAATGAGGTAATGCCCTCTTTCGGGTTCAGGCTTCAACTAAATTTTTGTTTTGTTTTCATTGTAATAACTATCATGGCACCGCCTGAATCTTTGTTTTTATTTAACCACTCCGGTTTCCTTTCTTGTTTTAGGGTTGGAGCCCGTGCATCCCACGTTCTCTGCTCCAAGGTGATTTCTAATACGGTTACAGCGTATAGAAAATTTCTGTTGATAGTTTACATTGGACTTTTCTTTTCCATATTAACCTTGCGTTATGTTTCTTGTATCCACAGGTAACGTGACGACTTCCCGCCATCACTATTGTCTCTCTGTCACTCGTTCTCATCAACTGGTTCCATTGCACTCTAAGGTGTTTGTGTTCGTGTGTGTATTCAGGTTGGTTCTTCTTCTCGTCACCGAGAATTTCATTTTCTCTGATACTCTCCTCCCATATGCATGGGTCAGCTTTTGCTCCAATTTGTTTTTCTATCTTCTTAGAGTTGTGTAATTCTGGCGCAGAATTGATAACCCTCGTCGTGCATATAGTTGTAATTGGGACTGTCTAAACATTTTTATTCTATGGACATTCTATGCCATAGTTTAGTTGTATCATATTATTTTCCCTTTAGAGCTAACACACATGGATTTTCCTCGCGCGGCGAGACCTATCGAGCTCAATCGTATTTATTGTGTATTATTAGGTAGGGTTTTCTCATGTTCACCATGGTCGCCACGTACTGGGTATGAAATTTCAGATTGACTCTGCGTTTTCATTTAATAGTTATGCACAGATTGAAAAATGGTATTTCTACTGTGGTTTCATGATTATACGTAAGCAGAGGGTTTGAGTCCTCTTTCTTCTCATTGTTTTGTTTTCGGCCATGGTCTCTATATGTTCCCTTACGACTCATAAATTTTTTCAGTGTAATATCTATACCATTGTATATTTTTGATCAGTATATTAGCTTCTGGTTAGATATCACCTTCTGGTCAGTACAGTGTTCCCTTCCGTATACCATTAGAGGAGATAATGATATCTATCTGAGTGCTTATTCAGTTTACTCCTGGAATTCAATGGTTTACTGTCCTTCATTTTTATCACCATTATGAATGCTATTAGCATAGTGGAAATAGATCAGTAAAACTCTTGAATGATTACCTTATCTGAATACCTTATTTGCATTTCCTATAGCAAAATGAAATTTATTTAACTGAACTCTATTACATAATTTTTAGATGACAATATTTCAAGGTTCATGGTTTGTTTTACCTTTCCTTTCACATAAGTGGAATATAATAGAACTTTCTTATTGAGGACATATCAATGACATCTATCTTTCTGTGGTGAAACTTTCCTTTCTAACACCATAAGTTAGTTCTATATGGATATACATATATATCTCCTAGATAGTTGCATGATATGAACATGTATTAAACCAATCTAGAATTAGTAATTTTTAGTTTTCATATCAGGCTTGCAACTAACTTAACCTATCATTTTTTCTTTCTTCTTTCTTCACTGCTGTGCAATTCTATATCATCTTTGTAGTCATGCAACCAGAAATTATTCATTTCCTAGTGCAATAATTAAAATTGATTTCTGTCTCTTTTATATTAATAACGAGTTTTTCAGTCTTAGATTTCTTATTTCAATGCAGAGTTTGACTTCTTGTTTTACAGAATGTTAGTACAGCTATACAATAATAAAGTTAAGGGAGTAAAATAAATCTCCAGATTTAAACCTTTAGCAGGGTTAGAACTTCTGGTTGATTTTTCCCTTTAACTCCTGTCCATACAACTACATAGAATAATTTCCTATATCCAATTCTGTAAATGTATGGTTACCAATTTCAACATTTTATAACATAACATCTAATGCCTCTAATTACACTATACAACAACAACCAATTTCAACCATCCACAAGCATATTAAAACATACCACTTCTGCTATTGACCAGTCATCCCAACCTTAGAGTTCTTCTATCCACGAAACTCACCCCCGAGCTGAGATCATCTCCTGAAATAGACCAACCTCTAATCTGTTCAGGAATAGCTTATTTAAGCCTTTGCTCCCCAAAGCCTGTTTCTAATTCTGCGTCCAAAATATCATGATGCTTTTCTTCCTGTTTTCCTAGGCTTCCCTTATTTAGGGATTTTGAAAGCTTCTTTCTACTTTTCCCATCTTTTTAACTCTTCCCAACTACTCTCCACATCATTGGGGAAACTAGATTTTCCTCAAAATCTAATTTGGAAATAAATTCTTTCAAGGATTTTTGAAAGATTTTTTGGGAAACTATTTTCCTCTTTCCATCCTCATGGATTTAGCAAGTGATCTCATAATTCTCTTTTGGTCAATCTGCACAGAATTATTTTATTTATTTTTCCATAATTAGATATTTAATTACATCCACAAAATACTTATCCATTGGAGTCCACTCCCCTTTGGATTAAAGTTCAAATGCCTAACTTTGAAAGAAACATAAAACTAGGGGTGTTACATATATAATGTCTGAATTTGTTGATAGCATGAACAACAACTAAGAATTCCTTTTCAGTTACAGTGTAATTTAACTCAGTGGGATTCAAATTCTTTCTTGTGTAATAGATGGCATAGGGGATCAAATATTTTTTTCCTAATACAGCTCCCAAAGATGTATCTCAAGCATCTGTTAAAATATGAAAAGGTAGTTTCCAATTTGGACCTCTTAAGATGGGTGCTTCAAAAAAAAATTATTTTAAAGTTTCAAATGCCAGCTAGAAATCGGGATTCCAACTGAATTCACAATCTTTGGTAAGTAACTTGAACAGTGGGGATGCTATTTTAGTGAAATTTTCTATAAATATTATATAATATCCGGTGAATTGTATAAAACTTCTAACATCCTTTTCACAACTTGGAATTGATAATTTGGAGATGACTTCAACTTTAGATTTATCAACTTTAATTCCATCTCCTGAGATGTGATGTCCTAAAACAATTCCATATGTATGCATCATAAAACATTTTTCATGGCTTAGTGAAAGGTTTGCCTCCTTACATCTTTTAAGAACTTTTTCCAAATTTTCTAAGGCTTCCTCAAATGTATTCCCATAAACTATAAAATCATCCATATACACCTCTACCTAATCATATATTAGATCAAAAAAAATTCCTATTACTGCCCTTTGGAATGTTACAGGTGCATTTCAAAATCCAAAAGGAAGTACTCGGTAGGCATAAGTCCCCCATGGACAGGTGAATGTGGTCTTATCTTTATCTTTAGGTGCTACCTAAATTTTATTGTAGCCACTAAACCATACAAAAATGAGAAATACTTTTTACCTGCTAAAATATCCAATACTTGATCTATAAAGGGTAAAGGAAAATGATCTTTTAGGGTAGCTTTATTTAATTCTCGATAATAAATGCATACCTTACATTTACCATTCTTTTTAGGCACAATCACTAAAGGGAAAACCCACTAACTATCTGAAATTGGGTAAATGAAGTTTACATTCAACAATTTTGCAACTCTTTTTTCACAATTTCTCTAAGATTTGGATTCATCCTTCTTTGAAGTTGTCTGATAGGTTTACAATTTTCCTCAATGTAGATGTTATGTATAGAAGTCTTAGGACTAATTCCTTTCATATCAATGTATTCCCATTCATATGCAAAAGAATGTTGTTGTAATGTTTTGATTAATTTTTCCTATTGTAATCTTTCCAAGTTATTGTTTATGTCTAAAGTTTTTCTTGGAAAGATTTCAATTGTAGAGCTACCAAATTCTTCCATAGAATAAATATACATCTTCCTAGATGAAAAATATTCAATATTAGATTTCTCCTAGAATTGAGCATGTTCATATTCTAGAGATGATTCAAAATTTTCTATAGAATTTAGAATTTGACTACCTTCACTAATGGTTGAAATAGTGAGGAGAGGTTGTATATCATTTTCATCATTAATACCTTATTTGTCATCTAACTCTTTGGTTGTCCTTGCTGGAGGATATAAACTGAATTTCTTTGTTGAGTAACCATCAGAGATATACATGTCACCAGATCTACAGCTAATGAAAGCATCAGTTGTAGCCAACCAAGGTCTTCCTAATATAAGTGGATGCTCCCCTAGATTTTTCTTAGGAGTTAAGATCTAAAATCAACAGGATACTCCCAAGAGTCTAAGGATACCAAAATATCTTCCAACACACCATCTGGTTTGATTACTGATCTGTCTACTAATTGCAGTAATGTAGGTGTATACAGAAGATTAGGAAGCTTGAGTTGTTCCATGGTTTGTTTGCTCATGATGTTTATTGCTACTCCTAAATCAATCAATGTTTTTGGAATTTCAATTCCATTGCTATGTTAGTAGAAATTTTTCGCAAAATCACATGCAAAAGAACGTATCGACGTTGCTAACCAGTGCTGTGGTTCATCATCAGACTATGATGATGAAACAATCGTTGGTTTGAAACGCGCTTCGACCACATTCTTTTTGCATGTGATTTTACCAAAAGAATTTTACTAATTTATATTATGGACTGCATGTTTAGATTCCATTGCTATGTGTTTTTACAAGTGGACTTCCTGGATCTAAATATTTTTGTATGGCACTTTTTCGCATCATTATGTCTGCAATTTTTCCTACAAGTTGAATTCTTTTTATTTCTTTTATTTTCCTTCCGTGTTTCTTCATGCTCAACTCCTTTATGGTTTTGGCTAGAATTGGAATCTCTTTAATTGCCTGTAAAAAAGGGATTTTGATACAAACATTTTTCATTTCATCTAGAAAATCATAATTGGGCAACATAATATGCTTTTCTCTACCTCTATCAACTTGTAATATTTCAGGATAAGGAGGTGTAGAAGTAGGTGCTAATCGTTTCTCTATGATAGGAGTTGAGATTATTGGTTCCTTTTGTTTTTCATTTTCTAAATTTTGGTTTTGATTAGATGTTCCTTCCTCCAAACTTGTATTTGGTTGTAGATAATTTTCCTCAAAACTTTCTTGTTCTTGAATAATTACACAAGGCTTTTTCTTTTCTAATATCCTACCAAATCTAAGTTGGACATCATTAAGATATAGAGGAGTAATCATGTATGTTTGAAATTGATACCCTTCTATCATATAGTTATTTTGAGTATTTTTATTGTTGGGGTTTGGTAATGGTTGGGCAGGTAACTGATTTGGTCTTTGTGGGAATTGTAGTGAAAGTTGTGGATTTTGGTTTTGGAGTTGGGGTTGTTGATTTTGTTGAGGAATTTTTTGGGAAGGATAGTTTGGATATGATGGAGGATATTAGTAGTATTGAGATAATATTCCATAGGGATTTTTCATTCCTTGAGCCAAATATTGAGATTGAGATTGAGATTGAGGCCAAGGTTGCTGCAAGGAATTCCAATTTGGTGGGGGCTAAGTATACATTTTATTGTTAAAGCCTTGAGCTTGTGGCCCCTGCCATGATCTTCTAGAGACAAAGCAAAGAGATTCTATTGTATTTGAATTTGTTTCCTCTTGAAAAACAACCTTAAGACCTGGAATTGAAAGGCAACTCTTAGTCTCATGACTTTCTGAAAAAATCATATAGGTCTCTATGAATTTTTCATCAAGAGGACATTCTCTTAAAGCATGCTTCTTTCTGCATTCAGGACAGAAAATAGCTAAATCATCAGTCTCGACTTTCTGCTTGTTTGGTAATTTAAGGGTGTCTATCTATTCACTAAGACTCCCTATGATGTCTATTTGAAATTCATCAAGCATGTTTCCAATTTCTGCCCTACTCACTGTTCCAGTTGCAGATCTATTTACTCTAGCAAGAGAAGGATCTCTTGGATTTTTCCTAGTTTTTTATCTTCCCCTTGAGAGATGGATAAATAATTCACCAATGTCAGATAATAGAAGTTGAGAGATTTCCCCCTTTCCCATCATGTTGAGAATGTCTATCCATTCATTTCTAATGGATTTTAATAAAAGAGCTTTTAAAGTATCTTGATCTAAATTATCCATTTTTTCTCTTTCGTATTATAATTGAATCTTTCAATTAAATCCTCCAAATTCTCCTCCTCTTTTTGCATCATTTTAAATAATTCATCCTTGTGGTTGATGGGTATTCAATAATCCAAATACCTTTATAAAAATTCTCTTTTCATGTCATTCCATGTTTTGATAGACCGAGTGATTAAACTCATGTACCATTTTAGAGCTGCTCTTTTTAATGTTGAAGGAAACAATTTGAGTTTTGAGAGTCTTGTAAATAATCATAAGTTCTGCAAACTTCAAATCCAAACAAAAAGGTTTCAGTTTCTTCATTTTTTAATCCATGAAAAACTGGGAGGACAGAAGGTGAGATATTTTTCATTGTGGCATTTGTTTCTTCATCAACTATAGGGAATCCAAAAGATCTTTCAATTACCCTATTTCTTTTCCCTCCTTCTACATTTCTTCTACCTATTCCTCTATCTCCTCCTCTACCTCTACCTCCTCTAAATATTACATTTTCTCCATTTATAATTTCTCCTTCTCCTTCTCCTTCTTCTCCTCTTCCTGCCATTATAGATTCTTCAGAGCTGATATAAGATTCAACCTACAAGGTTAACTGCTCTTCCTCTGGTTCTTCTGTCAATGGTATGTTGAATAAAGGATCTTCTTCTTCCTCTCCACTTGGAATTTCTAACTCTTTAGCTAGAATATGTTCTCCTGTAGAGATGAAAAAGGTTACTCCTTCTGTTGGAGATCTAGGATCTTCTTCCTCTACGACTGCCTTAGTGGATGAAGTAGGAGATCCTCTTAATTGGATTTCTGACCTTAGAACTTCAAGAAGTCTATGGCTAGTGAAGTATGGAATATGAGTTTGAGATGGAGGTGTATCACTTCTTAGTCTTGGTGGAGTGAGTGGTGTTGTAGAGATTAAACTCCTGCCTCTAGCTATGAATATGCTCCCAGAGTCTCTTTCTCTACGCATATCATTTTTTTTTATAGATGTAAAAAACAAGGCTACCTAATTACACTTACCTGGAAATGGCGCCAAATTTTTTAGTCAATTTAATGCCTTAAATTTATTACATAAATTATCAACCGAGGTTTATAAAATGATGAACTGTGGTGCACTATATGTAGTTAGTTAACATCTTTCTTACTTCGTTGTTTGTATTTTATATTGCTTTTGGGGGTTTTTTCCTTTGATGTCTAAGAATGTTTAATCTATAACTATGAAATTAAATGAATCTAATTAATTTTTAAGAAGAAAGAAAAGGAAGTGTTCCTAAGTTAATCTAATTTACATAAAAATAAATCAAATATTGTTGGTTAGTTAAAGTCTAGTATGAAAAAAAGAGTATCTAACTTGATGAATTGTAACATAGCATTAGTCCTATTCCATGGATCTAATTCCTATAACTGAGTTTGAAATTGCAGTGCTATTCTAAGGGAAAGCAGAAAATTAAAATAGCTAATGTATGTTTAGTTACTTTAGCATTCAATATGAAGTATTACCTTTTTGAGATGTTGTGTAAGCAACTATTTATACCTTAACTTATAATGTTCTAGGAAAGAAAGTAAGGTGTGCAAAGGGAAACAACTAATGTATGCATAGTTACTCCCACATTCAATATGAAGTATCACCTTCTTGAGATGATGCTTAAGTAACCAATTATACTTAATGAAAATGAAAGAAAGATATGCAAAGGAAAACCTCAGTAATTGTATGAATTAGACATTCAATCATTCAATATAGAAACATGATTGAATCAATTTCTTGGAATGACCTTTAGGAACATCAATGATACAGCTAAATGAGGATCTAAAAGTAAATGTGAAAACATGTAAAGCTTAACTGTAAACAACTAATGTATATTTTATTTAATCCATCATTCAATGTGAAGTATTACCCTCTTGAGATGATGTATGAGAAATCAATTATATCTCAGTTTCTAAATTCCTAGAAAGTAAGTAAAATGTGTAGAAGAAAAAATCAATAACTGTTTGAATTCTACATTCAATCATTTATTTTAGAATCATCTTCTCAAAATGATCTATAGGAACATATATTGATACAATTAATCGATATTTCTATTCTAAGAAGGTAAATGATAGAACATTAAGGAAAACTAGATAACTGTGAAATCTTATTACTTCAAACTTGATTCAATTTGAAAATAGGAAGATCTATCTTCATGAAATGTTTTTGGAAGAACAAGGCTTACACAGTTATGATTTAATGTTATTCTACTGATCAAAACTGGAATGAAACATTTAATCTAGTCAGAAAACATAATTAATAAAAACAGAGTAAGGAAAATTAAACTAAAAACAATAAATGAAAAACCTCCTCCAGTGCAGGGACCCTCTACAACTGATTTGGTTGAAATCCTAGCTGGTTAAAGATGCACTGAAGCAATCATTGGAAACATGATCTTTGTATTATGATAGTACAAATTAAAATACACATCGTATCAACAAAAGCTTAAAACTTAACTTAAAACTTAATTTATGCTTGTTATCGGTTCTGCACAACCGGTATTTAAAGAAAATAAACATAATTGTCTATGAGATAATATTGCTATAGGTTTCTAATTCGACTTATAGACTTGCAATTGGACTGTTAAACTCTTTATTTTCTACGATATACAAAATCAAGAGTCCTGTTGTTCTTGGCTAACGTACTTTGACCACGCCTTTGACCATGATCTTAGGCCTTCTTTTCTATTGATCTTGACCGAGTGAATAGGACAAAATCCATGTGAAGATGATTCTGTAACTACCCATGTGGCTCAATTTTCCATTTTACACCTATAACCTATCAAACCATGAGAGTAGCTATGGAATCCACGATTAGCTGCAGAATAGGATGCATTCTATAGATAAATTACAAAAATATATCAAAATAGAAATAACATTAGAATATAACACAGAAGTCATTTAAATGCATTCCTAAAGACAAAACATGGCATTTATCATTGATTTAGATATGTGATCTTATGAGAAAGTAAGGGAAAAAGGTGAGAAAGGATGTCAAAGAAGGGTAATTATGAGGTTCAACAAATGACACCATGACAAATCTTGTAAAGAAATGAAGATCGAAATAGAATTCACGCTCTTTGTAATTTGAGGGTGAATACCGTTTGGGCCTTGAATGGTCCATTTCCAACTTGTGATTCGAAATTTTTGCAAAAATAGATAGCATTCATAATGTATGCACTCATATAGAATGAGAGAAAAAATCTCATGTGTGATTTTTTTTTACAACGATAGTCTAGCTAAGGTTGTCGAGATGGGATGGTGGCCTATTTCATTATAATGGAATTGACACATGCATACATCAGTACCCATTGAATTGAAAAATTGGTATTGTACGGTTTTCCATACTTAACCTACATAACATAGCGGTACATAGTTGTGGGGGGATGATAAAGAAGCGATAGAGTACATACCCATTTTATATTTCTTGAATTTTTGGTTCCGGACCTTCAGTTACGAATCATTTTGAATGGTTCATAATTCTCTTTAGTGGTAACGATGAGAATATTGAATCATAACTTTTTCGAGGTTACGGAAGATGGTACATTTTCCTCATGTCTTCGGTATGAGGAAATATCCCATCGATTTCCCTCCTTTAATTTCTAAATTGTTTTATTTAAATGTTCATCTTTGTCGATCACCCATTTATACATATCTATGTGGTAAAATTTTAGGTCTTGTTGCTATCCTGAAGGAAAGAGAAAATTTTATCACTCATTTGAGTTGTTGATGGCATTTTGGAATACTGTTGTTGGTTTGATTGGGTAATCCTAGGTTGTTCATCTTGAGGGAGATTATAAATAACGTCATGTCGTTGCTCCTCCATCTTTATTTAATGTATTATCTAATAACATGGGTGGCATCTTTGAAGAATCGAGACTCTAAGTGCTTTGTTCTTGCTCTTCTACATCATTTTCCTTAGATGCATTTCCTTGGAAGCTTTCACAGAGAATTCAAAAAAGTGAGGGTAGGTAGAAACTACGGAGCGGTACAGAAACGAGGAGAATTTCAAAACCAACTAATGATAATGAAATATTTTCAAAAATATTGGCTTTTAACTCATCATAAGTGAAAACGATTATTTCTTGCTATAAGGCCACTAAAAATAACGAAATGCCTTAAAATTTCATTTGATGTTTCATTTAAGGCTATTAATTCTATGTGTTCACATCAGTCAAGATATCGCATTACCAAAAATCAAGTATGTGAAAAATAGTTTCATTAAGCATGCGGTAATGTGATTGCAGTACGAGTATCACATCTCGTGATTTCGCTTAGCATTTTGTTTCAAAAGTTAATATCGAGAATATACTGTTTCTATATCGTACTTTAAATGTTATTGAGACCGATACGGTGGATATTGGTGGTCATCCTCCTATTCGCTTGGGGCCCCCACCATTGCCTCTTTCGATTTTCGGTTTATTTCAACTTACTATTTTTAGCGATTTTTCGGGTCTTGCAGACTTTCGGGCCGTTACAGGGCCCTAAACGACATTTTTGGGGAAAAATGGGAGAAACATGGGTCCGTAGCCTAATGTGCTCACTCAAAATTTGTATTCCTCGGATAGATCTTTCTAACAAGGTATGGTTCGCACGTCAAACGGTGCGTATGCCAAAAATTACGTCCCTGGGAAGTTGAAACACCAATTTACCTAGCGGGGCCAATAGTTTTGAGCGCTCCATCTCTAGGTTGGGGTTTTGGATGTTTAGGGTTTTCCCGTATTTCTAAATAATAAATAGGCCTCGAGCCTCATTGTAATTCGATTCGAGCACCATCGCCTTGTCTCTTCTCGCGATAGCTACCCGACTGCAGCTAGTTTATTTACATTATGTACGTAAGAAAATATCAATTCTTAGATATTAATGAAATTAAGTGTTATTTCCACTTCATATTTGTATTTATGGTTATATTTTTATTCTATTGCATTCACATAAATACGGATCGATGGTATCACGTGGTCTTGCTTTCTCAATCATGTTGCATGTCTCCAACGAGGTCGGGGTGTAAGGAGTTGGGGCTTGATACGGTGGAACATTTACCCGAATCAACCTCGCAAACCCCACGGATACCCATGGGGGATGAAAATAAAAGATGAGGGAAGTAGGTGATCCTATCAAAATATCACTCAGAGGCCACTCAAAAAACAAGGCAACGATGATGAATGCTTTGCCCCGGATCGCGCGACTACCCACCGATGCCCTGCTACATCCAGTGACCCTGCAAGTGTGACTCCCTTTAAGGTACAAGTAAATTTTGACACATTCCCATGTTTGAGGGTCAAATAGATGCGGATGTCATAGATAGATGGTTGAATCTGTTAGAAGAATATTTCTCGGTTCTCGTGACTTTTTCGTGAGAGAAGATTGTTCACTCCTCACGGCTACACCGCGCAAGGACGGTGGGAAATGAGAAAAAGGACGAAGCCAGACACGCTTTGCGTGTGGTGTCCCGCGGTGTTTTCGGGGGCATGCATCAGGGAACAATAATATCTGGTAGAGAACTGTGAGGACAAGGTACATACAATGGACCACTGTTTGTGACAACAAAAGGGATCGGGAATGTGCATGCGTTCGATGAATCTGTTCCGTAACACTGCGCACAAAGTTGCGTATGAAAAGATTCGAAAACATTTGGTGTAAAAGTATCACGATTTTCTTCACGGTGCATTCGGGGAGGAAATGGAGTTCCTCGACATCTCCTCGCCAGTACGGTGACATCTTGATAATAACAGTAATGAGCAAAAATTCCAAACGAGAAGAAGCGAGACCTTGGATACGCGAATCAAAAGCAAGGGAAAAGGTGTCCCCAGTGCAGCAAGACAAAGGACGGAGGCAAGGCATGGCGGCTCAGGAATAGCTTTGTCAAAGCCACGAAAGGAAAAACATGCAAAGCTAAAGAAGGACATGGGAGAAAGGGTGTGAGTTCACTAAGAGCTCCACTCACAACACGGTGAGTGTCGAACGGCCGATTCTTGGTGGCGGGGACAGAAACTTTTGAGTCGGATGCATGCTACGGCGCGGATCAAACCTAACCAGGGGAATGATAAGGGAGAAAACGATTGACCCGATGCACGGGCCAACACCTTTGTTGCCACTACGAAGAATCCGGAGAGGAGCGGAGAGAGTCCGGAGGAGGAGGAACGTCTCCTCACTCCCAAATGTTGGTGAGGGCTCCCAGTGCACAACTCATTTAGAAAATAGAGGCCAAAGAACCTCATTTCAACGGACGTCGTGAGCGGTGGTTAGGCTTCCAACGTACATGGCTCACCCACATCCATACACCATCGGTGGCTTCACCCGAGGCAGGGTCTCCGCGTCGGCCAGCAGTGTCGCCTTCCTATGACATCGAAGCCCTTGTTGGATAGGGTATTATGTGACATTGCTCTATTGATGTTTCCAATGTGTTATTAGGACAACCATGCTTGTTGGAAGCATCATGCTGTATGTGAGTCTCGACGCCATTTTTGTTATTACTTTGAAAATAAGTTGTACGAGGTACCGAGTACGCGCCTCCTTGATATCTCTTTGGTTACTGTAAAAATGTAGTAGCTCATTTCCCAGGCTCGGAAATTCGTTTTCTAACCAGTCCGCCTAGGGCAAGAAGAAAGGCCCAGCAGACACGACCTCCAGTTAGGGCTCCTACCGCGACAACAACAAATGGAGCAGATTTGGCCAGGAAGAGGTACGGGGACATCTTCACCCTCACCATAAGGGTTCCTCTACTATCAATTCAAACACCCAATTGATCGACCTAGGTGCGTCACTACCCAATGGACCGATCTGTCGACACTGCATCTGAGGGTGAAATCAGGGAAGATTCAAGAGTTGTTGTGAAGGTACGTAAAGCGAAGTTCATCGCTATGGGAGCTCGATCGTGTTGAGCTAGAAAAAGGATGGGACGTGGAGACTCTTGTGTTGACATCGGGCCTTGGTGGATCACTATCGAGAATAAGTACCGATCCCATGGATTGATGATCTTTTTGGACCAATTCAAAGGGTGAAATATTTGACAAGATAAACTTGATCTGGGTATCACAGTGCCAGTCGAACCATACCGATGTGGAAGAACTACCTTCAAGGCGAACGCTTTTTGAATGGTTGGTCATGCCTTTCGGGTTGAAGAATGTCTGCCTTCATGAGTTGATGGACGGCATCTTGTAGCCATTCACAACTCATTTGTGGTAAGGTATTACTTGAATGCAGTCTTCGACCAGGACTTGGGAAGAGCACCTCCACCACATCGACAAGTCCTCCAAACACTAGGCAACTTGCAATTTGTCCAGCCTTAATTTGAAGAGGGTACACTTTTAAGCATGACCTAGGTTCAATATCTGGGATACATTGACCAGTGAAAGAAGGTGCATGTGGATCCTTGGAGTCGAAGTCATTACGGATTGTGACCCCAACCACCATAATGAGAGCTTCACGACTTCTGGTGTTTCTAATTTCTCCCACAGTGGGGATTTGTGTTGGGGGATTCTCATATCACTTGGCCTTGGGTCAAGTCACCAAGGGAGGAGCGAGAGAAAAATTCTTTTGGTGAGTCTCAACGGCGTTCAGGGTGAAAATCGCCTGCTACATTGCTGCCCAAATTGCTCACATTGCAGGACTTGTAACAACCATTTGATATCGGGACGGATGCAGCTATGCTGGTGGGCGGTTCTTACTTAACCGAAGGACATCGTTGGCATATCACGGTGAGACATTATCTAGCACGGTTAATCGTATCCCTTGTGACAAAATATGTGACCTCGCACATACCCGAAGCTTGTCGGCAGTAGGCATTACATTTTAGGGAAGAAACAATCATACATATAGTCCTGACACGAAATTCCTTGTAAACACAAAGAAGTTGCGGAGCCAATCACCATCGAAGTGGTCACATATACGCAACGGTTTCATTTGAACATCAAGTACGAAGAAATTGGCACCAATAACGCGATTGTCTCGGCAAACCATCGATCGTGGCGCTCACCTGCCGTTCTCAACTCTTGTAGGCATGAGACTTACAATTGAATTTGATTCTATAAGGCAGAAGCCCGGAATTTTGGCCACACATGCAAGGCACTTGCTTGGAAATGCCTAAGTTCCAAGTGCTACACCCTCGAAGATGCACTTTGTGTCTGCCACACCTTTGTGTTCATCGACGGCGTGCCAAAGATGATGTGGGAAGCACACTACGAGTTTGAGTCAACGGGCATTTCGGGGTCGAAAATAGTAGGGTACTACAAAGTATTTCTAATGGCCAAACCTTTGAAGAAAAGGATGTCGGGAAGCACACTTCGAGATCACACCTTCTTGTGTCATTTCTGATCGACCATCGAAGCAAGGCCTATATACTCCGCTACCTACCCCTGGTCAACCTTGAGAATCCATCTCCATGGTTACCATGTTGAACTGTATTCTATAAACATGAAAATAACTATGTTTTCGTGGTCGTAGCCAATTCTCAAGAATGGCATTGTAGGCGGCCTATGAAGAATATCGCTAATAGAAGCCATTTGCTAAACTCTTCTTCAGATGAGTGTGGGTGCACTTTGGGATCCCATAGTCTGTCATATCATATCGAATAGCAAGTTCCTCGATGCATTTTGGTCCAGAAGCCTGCGGTCAATGCTGAACACCAAGCTCATCAAGTCCTGACTTTCCATCCCCAAATAGATGGCCAAACGGAAGTCCTTCGTCGAACGATTGTACACATTACCAACATGTAAAATTCTAAACGTCCACACATGGGATGAAAATACTCCCCTATGTGCCACATAGTTATATTGCGGGCTCTCTGACTCAACTAATACATCCCCTTTTAGGTGGTGGGCTTGGGATTACGACCAGCTATGTCCCATTGACATAGCCATGCCATTTAACTGCTACGACCGATTCGACTCATGTCCAATATGAAGTTGACAAATAAAATAGCTTCATTGAGCATTCAACACATACGCCAATAGGTTCATGACATGTTGGATACAGAGCCAATACTAAGTACAACAACACCATGATCCTTGGTTACACAACTTCCGGTGGTCGACAGTGTGGCTATGTTGCAGGAAAAGGTGCACCTCACTGAACCCCACCGCAAGCTTCTCCCACTCCGATATGGGCCATACACCATCACCAAAGGGTACAGCAAAGAATAATGCCTTGACTCGGTGTTCTGCATTCCTTGGGCTCACCTTTGATATTCAATGTGGACCGCCTTGGTCTACTTCCCACCTCTCTGGACACCTGCGGCATTGAAGTACAACTCCACCAACGAGTTAAACCCAAAATGCATGGAATAGGCCACCATGAATTATTATGCTGGACATGCAAATCGAAATGCTCGCCAACAAAAGATCCAACTATATCGATTTTTCAAAGAAACTGGCCAACTCATGAGAAAGTGGTTCGTTGGGGACCAAGTTCGGCGAGAAGTTTCCTCATCTCATGGAGGAACTTAATGCAATGGGACCATTGCTCTAAGGGGGAGGAATGATCTGGGTGGATATTGGTGGTCACCTTCCTATTCCATTTGGGGCCCCACCATTGTCTCTTTCGATTTTTCATTTTCCACCTGACTAACTATTTTTAGTATTTTTTCGGGTCTTCGAACCCCGGGCCATTTTGAGGCCTAAATGACGTTTTGAAGAATTGGGAGTAGCATACGATCCATTGATCAATATTTCTCACTTAAAAATTTGTGTTCACTAAAATGGATCTTTCTAACGAGGTATGGTTCGCGTCAAACGGAGATTGTGTGCAAAGTTACGTCACTGAAGGTTGAAACACCAATTTACCCAAGCGGGCCAATAGTTTTGGTGCTTCCATCTCCTAGGGTTGGGGTTTTCGGATATTTAGGGTTTTCCATTGTTTCTAAATAATATGAGCCTTGAGCCTCATTGTAACTCGATTCGAGAGAACTTTGTAGCATACATCTCTTCTCGGTGTTCTGCAGGTGCCCTAGCTAGTTTTATTTCCATTTTGTCTATAAGCAAATATCGATTTCTTTGATATTAATGAAGCGAAGTGTTATTTCATTTGCATCTTTTTGTATTTATGGTCATATTTTTAATCTATTGCGTTCACGCATAGATGCGGATGGGGGAAAATTATTTCATTATATTGTATTTCGCATTGGCGAACAGAGTGATAGTTATAAGAGCTTTTGTTGTTGACGATCGATATGCTATAGATTATAAGCGCTTTTCCTTAACTTAAAGTTGTTTTGATGTATTCTTAGCTTTTAGAATTTTCAGACTTAAATGACAATGAAATTCTTTATAAATTTGGAGTTTTGAGACTTATGTATAGCGCTATTTAGATTTTGAGAGAATTTTGAATTATATTGTGCTTTCGTTCTATCATATAACTAGGTTTCCTAAGATGGATAATTTAACATTTTGTAAACAGGTCAACCTGCTTGTTTCGAGCTCTTTCATGATATTAAGCATTTCATCCAAAGGGTTTGCGATATAAATTTGTGAAAATTTCCCAGTGAAAAGTGCATTAAACTAGTATTTCACTATTTTAGAGTTTATAGTGATTTTTAGAGTTAGCACTCATTATTTAAAGGAAATAAAATTTAAAAAGGGGTCCCCATATATATCGGTATAAGTGGGGGGTCTTTGTATAGTACAATAGAACCCTCCTACTTTGTTGATGTATTCATGAGTAGTTAGTTGGATCATATTATTAATTTTCTTCTTCTCCCAATAGTACTTCATGTCAAGTATCGCTTTCCATTAGCCTCCTTATTTCTTCAATCAGAGTCCAAATTTCCTTCTTTTGAGAACCTATTAGTAACATTATCAACTACATTTGTATAAATTTTGTGGATGCTATCCCCATTTCATCATCTGATGCTAACACATGCTTTCTCCCTCTGCTTTTGCATTGAGATATTTTCTCACCTTCTTCACATTCTCTACGAAAAATACTGTGTTTATCAAATATTGATTGATCATCTCGTTTAATTTTTACAACCTCTTGATTATTCTTTAAAACAACTCCACAATTAGCATCCTCTGTTACTGGATATGAAACATAATTTCATTGATTTGAGATAGACTAATCCCTTCTCCCCTTGTATAAACTCATTATGTTTGCATTGTCATAAATTCAATTTCTTTTGTATATCTTCATATTTCTTCTCTTGTCATGCTGAAGCATATAATCAATTTGAAAACAAAGTTGCTTGTCATTTCCTTACATACGATGAATGCCCATTCCATACGGTGCTATTGAAATTCCTCTTCTCGGGTATGTTCTCATGATATGAACTTGACCTTATTTTTTGCATGCTAATTACAGAGTTAGAATTGCAATTTATTTGTTGCTTCTTTTTTTCTTATGGTGCATTAGTTTCCTTGGTGTATGTGACTATCAAAACAAGAAATTGTCTTGTGTTTTATGTTGAAATTAATGACAAATAAACAACATAAGTAAGAACTCAAAAGAAACACAAACATGTACAACAAACCATAAACGAGCCATCAACACAATTTTTGAGGGAGAGTGCCCCTCCCCTAGGCTACACTCTCCTTGGTCTGGCTCCAGCTTGGGCTTATTGTATTAGCTAAAATTTGGAAAATGTGTTGCATATATTATTCAGTTCCTCTACTGAAACCTATTATATTGTCTTCATAACATACAAATCATCTAAAAATAAATTTTCAGTACGAAAAGCGGCTACGGTTGTTCTAGTTTCGAATTCCTTCTGCTAGCCCTAGGCTCCCTTGAACATCCCTGGCAATCACATGAAGAAGTCATTTTCAGCATACGAAAACTATGCCATTGTCTCTATAATTCCAAAATCATCTAATATTGACTATTCATTTTTCGAATTTGGTCGAATATTGCCTCCCATTATGGGAAAAACAAATTTCTCTAGTTTTCTCCATTAAGTTGGAAAGTTACTGCTAGTTTACATAACTAAATTTAGCAAATTTGCCGAAATTGAGTAAACATCATAGAAAACGTATACATTAACTACAATTAACTTAATTTTAAGCTGATGTTTAATTAAATAACTTAGTGCTAAGCACGCTTAGTGGTTAGCCACACAGTGTCGATAGTGTGGTGAGGTCACATGGTGGAAGGGCAGCCCTTGTGCTCTTTGTTGCTCTAAGCACACAAGGTTTAAAGGTGATTTGGCGGCATATGTTTTCAATTCTCCACAACAAATGCAAAGCAATAGTGGGGATTTGGAGGGCGGAGGTCAGGGGTTAAACAGACCCACCCCATTATATAACTATTTTTTGCATATGCTATATCAACAAACCTTCGACCTTGACACTATTTGAAATGCATATTATGAATAAGGTTAACGGAATTTGTATTTGATATTTGAATTATGATTTAAATTTAAAAATTAATATAGTTAATATCATATAATATATATTATATTATATAGTATATAATATGCCTAAAAACATATTATATATATATAATATTAAATTATAATTAAATAAATAAAAAATAAGATTACAATTCCACCTTAGAACCATTAGGAGAATTTCACCCACATCGACCAAACTGGTGAATTAGAAAGTGCCACTTGTCACAATCTCATTAGAAGAAACCTGAAGAATATTCCAGAAGATTCCTTTTTGATAACTCGGCTCCATGTCAACAACCTGTCCAAGTTGCAAGTTTTCTATTTGTTTGATAAAATGGACAAAATGCCATAAATTACTCATATAAACTTGGATTTTGATGAAAAACCATAACTTACTCATACAATGTTGTCATGTTTTCGGGAAACTCTGAAAATTTCATTTTTGAGCTAAATACTGAGCACACGATCACATTTCCTCCCACATGAGAAGCTTTTGGACGCAAAAATCTCTCTCGATTACTAATTATGTGGATGAGGGGTATGTTCCTTCACCTTCCAATCTCATCATGAAATTTTCCCAATTTCATCATTTGAGGCCTTTTCATAAAAATTCAAAATTTTAATTTGATTGTTGCAACCTTCTCTTGTTGTCATTGAGCACGTCATGTTGAAATATTCCTGAATTTTTGGAACATAAATGTATCTTTACAGAGGAAACCATCTTGTTTCTACCTTAGTCTGGCATAATCAAAAAACTTGAAAACTTTCGAAACCTTTTGTCATAAGGCGGTTTTCAAGTGATCTTGCTTTGTACTTGTGTCGACTCTTAGCCAAGTTTCTTCGCCATTGCCATATGCCTTTTGGATACCATAAACTTGACATTGTAGAACTCATGCCTTCATTTCCATTGCTTTGTCACTTTCTCTTTAACATTTGCACCCTCTTCTTGTGAAATCTTGTTTCCAACTTTTCTCACGCAGTATTTTTGAGCTGTGTGAATGTTTTTTTACCTTCTTTCAAAGAAACTTGTTAACATCCCTAAAACACATTACAAGCACAAGAATCATATGAAAAGTGTGATTCTGACACATCACTTTGTTTGCAGTCATCAACAATGTCAGAAGTTCTAAGTTGCATTCAATATCCTTTTCATTTCATTTGCATGAGACAAGCTTTGTCTTCTTCCACCATGTGCTCTGATGTGTACTCAATACCATGCT
Source organism: Pinus albicaulis (assembly GCA_034641835.2). Taxonomy (NCBI): domain Eukaryota; kingdom Viridiplantae; phylum Streptophyta; class Pinopsida; order Pinales; family Pinaceae; genus Pinus; species Pinus albicaulis. Next base: position 1,671,544,129 of record CM076575.1, on the reverse strand, counting down.
TAAACAAGTGATACTTGTTCTCATGCTTGATTAAATACAACTTTCCTATCATATAGATAATGACTTCGCAATGTAATACCCGAATGTTGGGCGACCTACATCAAGCTCAACTTCATCAAGAAATTTTGAGTTAATGGCGAATCTTAGTAAGCACTTCCTTGTAACTGCGAGTTGCATTATTACAAATCCAACCTAAAGGATATGGTCTTGTGTATCTAATTGTTTCAAGCCTAGTTGCTTAACAAATCATAGGAAATCAATTTGGCTTGTGACGCGCTATCAAAAGTGTATCAATCTTGGTATGTTTAGAGACAACTCTAATATGGAAAAGTTATATTCTTGTATCTTCATCATGAGTATCATTTGTACAATTTTGAAGAAATATTGCTTGCAACATGTTTACCTTTCAAACCCATGGCTATAATTTTGTCTTATCTCCTAAATGCGACCCCGGGTCTTGTTCGACTATAACAACAATTTTGGAGGTTCTTTTTTGGCTTTCATCTTTGTTTGGTTTCGATTATGGATGAGTTTCAACATTGGTCTTCATCATGTTCGGTGTTTGAACAATTTTGTACGTGATTTTTTCCTTAGCTTTTTTCTGAGAACTATTTATTTTCCTCTTCATAAAATTTTCCTTTCCCTTTAGTCCTTTCCTCTTTCTCTATAACCACCTTGTTTTCCCCTTGCCTCTAAGTGTGCTTTCACATCCTTGGTCATTTCTTGGGTTAAACATAAGAATAATATGTGAAATAGGAATACAAACCCCTAATATGTTCAAGGCTGTGTCTTGGGAATTAATTGCTCATAACAATAGCTCTCTTTCTAAACTCTAGGTGTATTCTTGGTCTGTGACCCATGTGTTTGGCAAATTTTTCCCAACTCATAATAGATTTTCATATAGTGCAATGGATAAAACTATCTTTTAATGGAAAATAAACTCAACTTCAAGAAATGGATACTTTTACTTAGTTCATATTTCCTCTTGATTCTTTGCTTCCCCACCAGGACTAGTACTGCTCCTTTAACAACGCCAATGAAGCCAGCTAGATCTTTTATGTCGTCTTCATGAAGGTCTTGAATTCTAAAATACCTCCCAATTGTCCAACCACTATGACTTGCCTTGTTCCATGGGTAATTCAAATTTATGTCCAATTTGAGTAATGGGATTTTTCTCTTGTAGCTTTTTGAGTGATGTGGTGGTCTTTGGTAGAAGTGGAGGATGATGCGGATGGGGATAACGTGAGGATTGTTAACATGGTGGATATGGAAGCGATTTCCTCACTTTCCTTTTAACTCTTCCTCTTACATCCTTATTGTTGGTCCTTCTCCATGTGGAGGTTTCAAACCTTCTCCAACTCTGCCTTACTTAGAAGATTCATATGTTATTTTAACCATTCTTTGCATCTCTTTCAAGTCTCTTCTTGTCCTATTCTTCAAAGAATTTTCATGAGTCTCTTCATGAATTGACATAATGGCTTTAGTTCAAGGTCAACCTACAGCAACCTTCTCTTCTGTCTTCATCTTCTTGTGCAATTTAACACTGTAATCTCAAGCTGATGGATATAGAACAAGGTCGTTAAAGTGCTTCTTTGAGTGGTTCTTTGGAGGTGAAAATGATGCTTTCTAAAATACTCTTCCACTTCTTTTCTAATCTCGGGACTAGCTATGACAGATTTCCTTCTCCTTTCTGTAACTTCAACATTTAACAAGCATATCAAGGTGGAAAGCCATCAAAACTCTTTTACACAAACTCTAGAAAAAGAAAGAAAATAACCTTGAAAACACAGGCACTCTTATACCACTTGATCTGAACTTGATATGTTATTTTTTCTATTCTAATTACAAGTTTAGAATTATAATTTATTTGCTTCTTGTTTGCTTATGGTGCATTAGTTTCCTTGCTGCATGTGAGCATCAAAATAGGAAATTGTCTTGTCTTTTATGTTGAAATTAATGACAAATAAACACCATAAGTAAGAACTTCGTATAAACGTAAACATGTAAAAAAAACCATAAAAGGAGCCATCAAAACAAGTTTTTGATCAGAAGGAGTTGCCCCTCACGGGCTACATCTCCTTGGTCTGACTCCATATCTTTGGCCTCTTATATTAGCTCAAATTTGGAAAAATTGTTGTGTACATTATTCAATTGATCATAGAAAATTGTTCTATTGTCTTGAGAACACATTAATCATCTAAAAAGCCAGCTATCAAGTGCGAAATTGACTGCTGAATTGTTCCAGTTGGCTTCCTTCCATGAGTAAGCCCTGAGCTCCTTAAGAACACTGTATAAAAAAATCACACATGAAGAAGTCATTTTCAACCTTTAAAATTGTACTTACTATCTCTAGAATATACCAAAAATCATCTAATATTGACTATTCCTTTCCAAAATTTAGGAGAAATATTGCTCTTTTATGGAAAAAATGATTTCACTGATTTTCTCCCCTAAAACTAGAAGTTAACATACACTGAATAGCTAAATTTAGCGATCACTTGCCGAAATTGGCGTTTCTTCCCGAAAATTCATTAATTGTGGTAACTTAATGTTAAAAGCTGTTTTGCACAATTAAATATCTCCCATGCTAAGTGCACTTAGTGGTTATAGCCACAACGTTGGTCGTATGGTGAAGAGTCACATGGTGGAGGGTTGGCCTCACGCTCTAGCTGATCCGCTGCAAAGGTTTAAAGGTAAGTTGGCGGCTATGTTTTAATTCTCCTTGGTAGCTTAATGGTGGAAGCGCGCTTGGCTTGTGGTAGGAAACTCAAGGTTCAAACCGACCCATCATACCATAGAAAATATAGAATGGACCTTTGGCCTTGGCACTGTTAGAGTACAATTATGACGTACATGATTACTTGAATTGGTATTTAGTATTTAGTTATGGTTTAAATTTAAAATTTATTATAATTAATATACATATAATATATATATTATATATTATATTATATAATATATAATATGTTGTAATATATATATATATATATATAATCATAATTAAATAAATAAATAAGAGTGCAATTCCACCTTAGAACCATTAGGAGAATTTGCCTGGACAATGGAAAATTAAGTGCCACTTGTCATAGCCTCATTGGTAGAGGCTTGCAGAAGAATATTCCGATATTCGTTTTAGCGCTGGGCTTCCATGTCGACAACCTCTCCAACTTTACAGTTTTCTAGTTGTTTGAGAAAACGGACAACGACCATAACTTACTCATACAAACTCAAATTTTGATGAAAGCAGTTGCGTTAGGAATCTTGGTGACAAGCTCTACACTATCGTCCTAGCTTTAAGAAATTTTTAAAATATTGATTTTTTGGGCCTTGTTAAATACGGGCACTGAGGTGTCTCAAGTCCTTGGGGAAAAATCTAAACAATTTAATCTCTTCTTTAAAATTTGGGAACATTTCATATGAAGGATCGTTTTTTTCTCATCTTCATGACCCAATTATGCTATATTTCTCATCCCCCTTGGAAATCCCTTACAATTGTACTCCTATAAAGATATTTTCCCATCATGTGTTTTAATTGTCTTTACAAACATCACATTGATGTTTAACCTCCCATTCATAATAGAAATTTTCTTTTGTCCTTTCCTTATGTTTTAAAAATACTTATCTTACATCATCTTAATTTTTTACATAGACATATGTAGACAGGTTCCTTTTTCTTTTGTGGAGTGTAATTTAGAAGCATATTTGTGGAAAGAATCACTTGTATGGTTTTTAAAGGCATATTTATTTCTACATACTCATGTTTGAAAACCATTTTGGACTTTTCTCCACCTTTTAGGATAATATTCCTTAGTTATTTACCACTGACTACACTCTTGTAGTGCGGGAAAATATATTTTAGAGTTATAAACTACCTCTAAATCTACGGTTCCATTCTTTACACATTACTTGGATGTATTTTCCAGTTTGTCTTCTCCATTCATGGCATTATCTAACTAGTCCTCTAAAAACTTAAAATTCTACCATTTCTCTGTGCATATAGTCCTTTTCATAATTTGGCTACATATCCATCCACTTGTATGTAGCCACTTTATTATTCTCATTCTCTCTGGTCATGTGATGTCTTAAAAGTGTGCTTGAGGGTTTGTAGGGTGAAGTGTTAAAAAATAGGTTTTATGAGCCTTTGTGTTTAAGATTTTTAAACACATAAAGCATAAATTTAAAGCTTTGAAATAAGTAGAGAAACAACATCAAAATACAAATAACACAACACAATGAATGATGAAGGATTTCACCTCCTAGTAGGCTACCTTACGCTTGTAGTCCGACTTCAATGGCTTGGCCCTCTTTCATTATAAAAATGGTGATTACATACATTTATAGTGCTTAAATGGCTTCAAAACCTATTCATACGACTCCGGAAGACCCAAAAATTCTTGTCTGGCCTCTTTATTCTATAAAATTATTTAAACTCAATAATTTATGTGACTCCTAGTTTTGCTACAAACCACACACATTCTCCCATATCCAAACCCGTCCTCCAATTTTTTCCCTTATTTCACGATCATGAAAATAAATTTGCACAATTTTAAATGAAGCTTTCTAACAATTAATTTTTAATAATGCCTAAAATCTAAAATTTTAACCCTTAATGATATGGTTTTTGAATTAAATTTTTAATTAAAATGCATATATTTATATGAAATTTTTAGCCGAAAAAAAATTGAATTAAAGTTTGGGCGGGCTCCTCTCACACGCCGCGGGTGCGGCCATGGCTTATAGTGTCGTGTATGGGGGAGGGCTAGCCTGCCCTTATCCCGAAACCTTCGACGCGTGCTTTATATAACATTTTGGATACAATGTTTAATAAGAAACATGTGGCTAGGCCAGAGTTGGGCTTGTTACTGCATTTTCTAGGCGATACGAGTGTTTGAATGTTAAAGCCAGAGGCTAATTCGGATTGCCAAAATATTTTGGTGGTCTCCACATGCTACACGTAGCGACCTGGGTTGGGCTACGTGGAAACATGTGAGATTAGCCACCATCCGTCAATAAAGTGTGCCCGGCCTTAACAAAAATAAGATAAGTAGCACAACACAGTTGGTAAACCATACCTAGTCAATATTGACGATCGACCATGCAGTCGATTGTACGGACTACTAACATTCACACAATTTAGCCAAAATTTTACATGTTGGAAAAATGAACGAGAATGTGTTTAAAAACATGTGAGTGTAGTTTTCACTGATAATTAGCAATTTCAAAAAGAGAATATGTACGTTAGTTTAGGTTCCGCCATTCCAAAAACTCTCATTTTTAAGCATGTTTTTGAGCACACAGTTAGTCCTCCCCACATGAAGCTTTTTGACTTAAAATATATTTCAATATTTAGAAATTTGATAGGGGTACATACCCCTCACCCTTCGATCTCAATTCCACTCAAAGGGAATTTACATGAATTAAAAAAATTTGAGATTTTCATAAAAATTGATCTTTTCCTTGATTGGAGACCATGTCTTGTTGTAGACACGGTCTTACGCAATTTCCCGAATATTCATGGCAAAGTTTTCCTTGAAAAAACAAACATGTTCCTCCTAGTTTGTCGATAAAAACTTAAACAACATGGAAATATTCTCACCTCATACTGCCAACCAGCATGACGATGTTTGTCTTTTCTTGCCAGCCATGGCCTGAACTCTTGACCAAATACGATAACTTTCTCATCACCATGCAACATCCCATTTTAAAGACAACATATTGTGAAACCCACAAGAATAACTTTTGAACTGGTCCCTGTTCATATTTCTTTGGTGCTTAATATTTGGTCTTTGTACTCTCTTAGACAGCATCTTGTTCACATCACACCACTACCAATGATGCATGTTGCTACAATTTACGACATCTTGTTGGCCTCCTTTTGGAGAAACATTTCAAACTCATGAAAAATATTATCACAAACATTAGTAACCTCAATGAACTTAGAACTTTCAGTATGATGCATCACCTTGAAAGGCAGTTCACAACATCTTTAAACTTGAGCATTAACAAAATTTTTACTACTAGGATTCATTTTCTCTTCATTTGTCGACATATGAAACAAGTTCATCTTATACTATATCATGACTGTACCCAATCCTCTTGAACAAGTGATACTTATTCTCATAGAGATGATTTATTGCGCATATCATAAAGATATGAAAATTTTACCCAAAACAATACCATATATATCAAACGGAGAAAAATATCAAGTTCAACTTCATCAAGAATGTTTTAGGTGATTGAAAATCCCAAAGTATGCACTTCCTCGTCACCTAAAACTTTTCATTCTTACATATCCCACCTAAAGGATAAGGTCCTAAATAAGGAATGGTTTCTAAATTCAAATTCTTGACTAAGTCTTCGGAAATAAGGTTTGCTTGTGAACCAATATCAAATAGGGTGTCAATCTTGGTATGCTTTCAAATAACTCTAACATGGAAAAGCACAATTCTTGTTTCATCATCTTGAGTACTATTTTGAAAACTTGAAGAACTAGTACTTGCAATGTCCTTACATTTCAAACCCAATGCTGATGTTTGTTTCATCTTTGAAATAAAAATATAAATTATGTGTGTGTAGTAGTTGTCTTCTCATTCTCATTGTTTTTAATCTTGTTGGGTTTCATATAGATGAATTTTACATCAATTATATTCATCATACCCATATTCGAATAGTGTTTGCATGTGAGTTTTTATTTCTCCATATTGATGGAAGAATTTTTCTTACCTTTACCCTTTAACCTACCTTTCCTTTCTCTTCGATTATAAGAGTAGCCCTCACTCGTCTCCTCTAAAACATGTTTTCCTCTTGCCTACGGGTACGCTCCTACACATACTTCATCTAAAATTGAAGGATTAAAAATGAGAATAATATGTCTTGAGTAGCTATGAAAACCTCCAATGTGCTCTAAAAAATTTCTTGGGATGTCAATCTACACCCAAAATTAGTGCTCTTCTCCTAGACTCTTGAATAGTTTCTTTGTATTCCTTTACCTTGCCTAAAGTTTTGTGGTCATTGCATCCTTTCACATGTATTCTTATAGATAAAAATTGTATCCTTAGTGACAAAATCATTCCAAGGATTCAGCATACAGTGTTTCTTGTGTCCTCTTGAGTTTGCTTCCCACCAAATAAGAGGTGTGCTTTCCAATAATGAAAGAGTTGAATCTTTGTGTCCTTGTCAACGATTTTTGTATCTAGAAATACTACACTAATTTTATACGACCCGATTGTCCGATCTTTCATCATCTACCTCTTCACCATACATAGGAAAATCAAACTTATTCAATCTTCAAAAATGGAGTTTTACCACGGCTTTGTTGGAGAATGTGGAGGTGCTTGTGAAGGTTGTTGTGGAAGAATATGATGGTGAAAGTGGTGGGTGTGGATGGTGGTGAGGATAATGATGGTGTCAAAAGTGGTTTGTAACCATTCCCATTACCTTTGGGCAACTTTTCTCCATCTCCTTCTTCTCCTTTTAGAGCGTGTCTCCCGCGAAATATTGGATCTTTCACCTTGCATTCTTAAAACTTCTCTCCTCAAATAGAAATTTAACCATTCTTTTCATATAATGATTTCATGAATTATTTTCGTCCTTTGTTATGTTCCGGACGCTCCCTTCATGTGACATGCTTGTGAGCTTGTTGCAATTTTAGGAAGAATTTTAGCGGAATCATTGTGGAAAACATGCTCTCCTTGTCCTTTAACCAGCAAGATTTCCTTCTCCTATCTTGAGATTCAACCTTGTAAGGATCACATACACTTGCACACAACTAAGCAATGGTACCCAACAAAAAACTAAAGCTTTGATACCAAACATGATCTTGTATGAATGTTAAAGAAAGTGTGCTAGAGGGTTTGTAAATTGCAAGTATTAAAAGAGTTTTATGAGCCTTTATGTTAAATTTGTAAACACATAAAACATAAATTTAAAGCTCTAAAATATCATAAATAGTAGACAAATACACAATAAAAATAACCACAACACAACAAATGATGAAGGATTTCACCCCTACCCCCTTAAGAACTCATCTCCTTCATTCAACTTTTCAGCTAGCTTGGCCCTCTTTAATTATAATAAAAATGGGGATTACATGAATTTATCTTTTGCTCAAATGGCTTAAAAAATGTTCCATCAACTCAAAGACTACAATTTCTATCTAGCCTCTAATACTGTAAAATTGGTAAAAGCGCGAAGAAGTTGTGAGCCTCCTTAGTTTGTTATGCTTAGCACCAAAATTTAAAATACATACCTTCTACAATTTTTTCACCAGTTTTGACCTTCAACAAGAAAACAATTTGTGCAATTTGAGAAAAAAATTTCGGATATTTAATTTTCCCAATAACGCCTAAAATGCTTGTTTAATACAATAAGCAGTATGGTTTGAATTAATTTTTTAATTAAAAAATGGGCGCATTTATTTAATTTGAAATTTGGTGGAAAATTTATTGAATTAAAGGAGTTGGGTGGCTTTTTCTCTTGTTGTTAACGTACGGTCCACAGTGCTTAAGTTTATATATTTATTGTGTATAGGGAGACCGAGCAAGCCATGACACCTGTCTGTTTGTTGTTGTGTTAACTTTATATAACGATTTTGGATACAATTTTATTAAGAAACATATTGTTTTCAATTTAGTTGAAGCCTTTCATGTTATTTTAAAGGTGGTCCGGTGTTCAAATCCGTAGAGCTAATTAGGATTTCTAAAAAAAATTTGGTGGCCCAAATCTTTGCTCTTGCATAGCGGCCTCAGGATTTGAGCCATGTGTGACATGTGATTGTACCATCCTTAATAAAAATATGCCATGACACAAAAAAAAAAAAATCCGACAATTGAAGGCATGTTTTGATTTCTCATACTTCCTGGTCAACCTTGGTTAGAAAACCATGTCTTTAATTAGGCTGGACTCTTGGTGGGCGGGTTTACTGATTTTGCTAAAATTTTACACCAATGGAAAACAAAACGAACGTTTTTTGGGAGCATACAATTTCGGTTTTTTGTGAAACGAGTTTGTGTCGATTCATAACGACGAAATATACACGGTCGTTTAACTACACCATTATGAAAAACTTTAAATTTTAGGCCATATTTTTAACCTTGATCACCTTTGACATCGATGCAACTTCGATTTTGTTTTCCTTCTCTTTGTGGGAAAATTTTATCTCTTCTCTTAACCGAGTTCTTATGACAACTTAAATGGGTTCCCACGTATCTACATGGTTAAGACTGAATCACATCCTCCTGCGTTCAATATGTTGGCTACGATCATTAGTTTCTTCCATAATTTTCTCTTTTGTCATATCATCATGTATGACAATTTTTGATAGTGGTCCCTCTTTAAGTCTACGTTAAAGGATGATTGGTTTTAACGGTGATATTCTTGGAGCTCATTGATTCGTCAACACCTTTTGTATGTTTGGACTTGTACCATAGTTCATGACACTTTCGACTATTTCCCATCTCTTATTCTTCATAACCTCTTTAGAAAAACCTAAACTCACACACAAATTGTTGGTTTAAAAATTCAATATTTTCTCGCCTCCTCTTCTAGAAACACCTCCCCCTACCGATGTGGACTCTTCATGGTCACTCATCCTCAGTGTAAATCCTCCCCACATAGTCTTGTTTGGTGTCTGAGAGAAAATATCTTCTGTGTTCTTCTTTTACTCTCCACCAATCCTATCTCCTTATCTTCGGTGTGATCCTCCTTCAATTTCACAATGTTTTCTAGCCTCCTCTTCTAGAAACACCTCCCCTATGAATGTGGACTCTTCCATAGTCCTTATCATAATCGGTGCCTTCTCATGAATCTTGTTTGGTCTACGATATCCTTTATGATTTCTTCTTCCTCTAACTTTCCACCAATCCTATCTCCTTATGTTCGAGGTTTTATCCTTCTTCATGCTTACAAAGGTCTTCAAGTTTACAAAGGTGTGATCCTTATCTTCCTTAGCCAACATTTTATCAAAGTTCTTACCCTTCTTTTCCCCAACTATCTAAATTTTGGGGATTTGTTCTTAAAATCCTTTTTTTTAACACATAATCTGACCTTTATCCTCATATGTATCTCCTTCCTCTTCTCGGTGCATTAGCATTAACCTACACCGCTAACTCATCCTTGTCCTTTTGAACTCTTACATCACTTAGAATCCTTGTGCTATTTATCTTGGAAACCTTGTGTCCTTTGTTGTGGCTCTTACTGGGAATGCTCATTATGACAAAAAATGGTCACCTTATACCTTCTGGATGAGCTCCTCCATGATGTCTGAAGCTACAACCTAGTCACAGCAAGCTTCACAACATTGCCTAAACACCTCACCTCCACTTAGTATGGGTGCTTCTTTGGTTCCTTCACTGAGACTTCCTAAGGCATTCACTCACTCTCTCTATATATTTCACCTCTTTGCTCACCTCTTGAGAAATTCAACGGTTCTATCCTCTTAGAGACATCCTCTCTCTTCTCTCTTTTCTGACATGTCCATTTGGAATCATATTTCCTTATGAAACCTCTCCACAAGGTTACGCACAACTCTTTGCCGTGCTCAGATAATCTACAACACACTGGCTATACCAAATTTTACATAAAATGTTGTTAGTTCCCTTCTTTTAAATCAAAATTTTAGAACTAGATTTGGGCCGGCTAGTTCTCTAGTTCTAATCATCTCAATATTTCTTATGGCTAGTGGTCTAGATATCACCACAATCCTATGTTTAACCTTAATTCATGTGCACTATTCTTCGATATCTAGCCAGTCTATGTGTTGGTTCTAGTTCATCTATTTTTCTCACATTCTCTACTAAGTTTTCTACAAAATATGGTTGAAGATTCATTCTCCTTTGACCTCCTTATCCTAAAAATGTTTCCTACAATAATTTTTTTCATTTTCAAACGCCTGCGCTTTGTTCTTTGATGATGATAGGCCTCTCTAGTGGCTTGTTGAATATGTCTTAGGATCCTCATTCTTATAGACTTCATCGAAAAAAAAAAAATTTGTCTAGTTCTCCTCAAGTCCATGCGACCCTTTTTTAAGATGTGAAAATACCTCTTCAATTATGAAAATGAAAACCTCGCTTGTTTTTTTTATTTGATTCCACATAATGATAACAATGAGCACCTTTGTGGTTATAACATTGAACTAAATGGGTTCCCAAATTAACTACGTCCTTCCTCCCTTAAATTTCTTTCTAAAACCAAAATTAAATCATATATATTTCATAAATTTTGGTCCCTGATTGAGGAGACATAATTTCGAGATGATTGGGATCTGCACCACTCCCTTAACGCACCCCTAAATGATGTAAAACTGCGACTACGATCTGACTCTAAATTAAAAAATCAAGGTTGAAGGTGAGCTCACTTAGATCTGCTTCTCTTACCACACCAATCTGAACTCATAGCCAAAGTCATATACATCCTTTAAATTTTATGTGTGTTAACGAAAAAATATAAGGCCCAACTTGGGTTGACTTTAGCTCCCTCCTATTTAACTAAAAGGTTGTCAGGACTCCTCCCTAGCCCCATAAAAAGTATCGACAATTAATGATAGCCTTATTTCCCCTTTTGCATTGTCATGAATATTCAATCCACATGTGCTCTCGAATGTTTATTTGGACCCAATTTTATCCAACACTTCCTTGGATGGTAATAAAAACTTGGAAAAAGGACTATCCTTCCTTCGAAATTTTGTGACCCCGACGAAGGTCTAATTTTTATCAAATTCTTCCCCACTATTCACTCTTTCAAGATTGATGGATTTTGGTACAATGAGAGCCTTTGATGATCTTGATTAATCTCATTATTGGGTGTGCTATGTCACAAAAACAATATTGTAAGCAAACCTAGATCCAATTCGTTCAATTGAATTCACACAACACACATAGATCAATTTGGAAAATCTTGATAGATACAGGCATTTATATTTTTTCCCCAAAGGTTGTGCCAAACCCATGCAATGGGCTCCATTAAATCCTTGTTCAATATCACCCTCTACATTGAATAAAGATTATGTGTGAGAAAAATTTGAACCGCTTAAAAAAAATCCTTCATTACTGTTTTACTGACCACATGTGAATATTGAGAGCAAAATCAAACGATTCTCTCTCTAATTTCTAATAGAGAGGATTGATTGACAGAAAATACCTCCCGAATGCACTTGGGAGCTTTTTATTTTCTCAATTTAAGTCCTCTCCTGATTCATTCCAACTCCATTAAAATTTAAGACATTATTTATAGAGGAATTTAAAATGCTCTCCTTTCCAGAATACTACCATTTAAAAAGGACTTGCTACCTAATCTTCCCGTCCCTTCTTGAGAGCTCTTCAATATTTACATCAAAAAAAATATCACAACCAAAATTTGGATAAATGGGACATCTTTCCCCACTCTAAAAGAATCTAATGCCTCATAAAATATTGTTTACAAACGCAAAGGTCCAATTGGCCACAATTATCAACTCATAAAATTAATTCAAAAAATTAGCAATCCTAAGATTTTTCCATAATCTGGACACTTGGCTATAAAATATATCCTGATAATTCTTAATTTACACCAGTTTATAATGGAGTTTTTAGGACCCTATGGTTTGTAAAAAATTACAGTGACCAGGGTTGATGTTGCTACATCAATCTTCCCTTTTGTCTTTTATTCGCACTGTTATGAAGGACAAACCACGAAAAAATTTCATGACTGGATATATATGTGATGGGTTGGAACCTATCTAAAGAGGAATCTGAGAGATAAAGGCAATTACTTTTGAAAACGAGCAATTGGGAGATAAATACGTATTTGAACCCAAAAAAATAGCAGGATGCTACTAAAGGAGTTAGGAGGGTGTTAAGAAAATATATTATGTGTTTTAAGTGGGGAGAGTAGAACACAGGAGAACTGTTGAGAAAAGTAGTTCATGTAAATTTCGGGAGGAATGTACGAGCCATTAATCTATTTTAGGGATTCTCTAGATACATATATAAGAATAATTGAAATGAATATTTTATTAATACACCTTTCTATAATCTGAATCTGTGAGTGGATTTTAAGTAGGAAACCTTGGTAGTCCTCTTCTGTTTTCCTAGATGTATCCATAAAGTGAATGGATGTTTCTATTAATTTTTTTGTGAATGAAAGTATATATATATATATATATATATATATATATATATATATATATATATATATATATCTTAGTACTAATATATTGCATGAAACACAAGTCTACGAGATAGAGGACATCATGTAAGGTTTGAACAAGTAATAATAATGAATGTGTTCTAATGTAAAAGTTGAGAAAAGAAACTTTGTCCAAGGACCAACCACAGTTCCCACTATACAAGTGGACGTGGACTAAAAACACAGAGGTTGTGACGAAGGTAGAATAAATATTTAGGTGGTAGGTCGAGAAACAGTACACGCTAAGCGACCCTTGAAAAATAGCCAGGTTTAGTGTGGTAAAGTTGTGTCTTTGTAGCTGTAGGAAAAGATGCAAATATGTGTGTGTGTGTGTGTGTGTTTGGTAGCAACATGGAGATTTTTATAAAAATTGAATAATGTAGTTGAGTAAAAAAGGTAGAGATTATCCCTGTTAACTCTTTTGTGCCATAACAAAGAAAGGAACCTCTTTTATTAGTTTAGGTATAGGTAGTCCTAGTAAAAATGAATAATAGGGCCTAAGGAAAAAACAATGGTGCCCCCGCATAACGAAGTCACTGAGCCTATGGTCTAGTTCTAGGTTTACTAAATTAAAATAATAACCACATATCTAACATAGCATTCTTTGTCAAAAGTATATGTAAAATGTGATTTAATATATTATTGTATGCATGCATAATAAATAAAAGAAAATAATAATGTCATAAACATAAAATTACGATGATATTTGTAAGAAAGAACACAAAGAACTATCATTTTACTCATGCACTACAGACAAAAAGGAAAATAGGTCTATTAAGGAAAAAAATCCATGGCCAGGTGCATATGTTAACAAAAAAAACTTAGAGGAAATATACAATTTCTTTCTAATATATTCCCCTAAAAGCTTCGGTCATATGCCATGTAATGAGTACGACTTAGGGTTATCGAAAGGGTGAAACACCTAAAAATATAACATTTTTACATATAATAGTTACGACTATGAGGGTTCTATCGTAAAGTCTTAACAAACTTTAAATACAATTATAGTTGAAACCTAGCCAAGTTAGTGTCCCCTAGGTAAGATAGGCTTCTGAAATGGCTTAGAAACTTGCAAACATAAATATAATGATGCCTATAGATACATAGTTGAAATAAACAATTAGAACAAAGAGTGTCTTCGAAGTGCCTCGGAGGAAACACCTAAATGCGGTGGGGAACTAACCTTCACCGCAAAAATTAGTAAACCTTTAGTGTGGTCTTAGAGGACCTATAATATTCATGCAAAATATATTAAAAAATATTTTGGTGATTAGTATCTTTATAGAAGTGAAAAATAGTGAATTCATAACATACATGCCCTATGGAGAGCAAAAACAAATTTTAATGTTAGTGACTATTAAAAAGAAACCATCTGTGGATGAATCAAAGTTAGGGTTTAAAAATTTAGGCGGTATGATTAAAAAAATGTCAGTATTTTAAAAACATCTATGAAGAATATGTCAAAGCCATAAAAAACTTGTCATGGATTGTAATTGTTTCAAAATCATCAAAAGACAAGGTTTTGACTTTATACATTACAACAATAACTTAAAATAGGTAGAAATGGTAATTCATATGACTATTGTAAAATATGTATTGAAGTCTTATTGAAGAAGACTAGAAAATAAATACAAGAGAAGTCAAGTTAAAATACCTAGTGTTTAAACCACCAGCAAACGAATACCAAACCATATGGCTCGCCCATCATCATGAAAGCACGATAATGGGATCATGCATTAAAATCTTCAAAACCATGGGGAAAAACCTAACCCATAGGAATAAATATCACAATTACAAATGTTAGTTGTCAACCTATGGGTTAGGCCTAAGACTAAACAATGGAGGCTGGGGGGTAGTTGGTTGGCACAGACAGAAAGTATGTCATTGTTCACCATTGATGGCAAACCAATCACCATGATAAAATGGTAACTTTTTATGACAAAGGTTTACTCAGTAACATGGGCCCCTCATCCATATTAAGGTAATATGAGCAACCTGCACGGCCTCCCACATTTGTGGTGGTGCTACAAAGACTGACCTAAAGAATTCATCTCTCAATCAACATACGTGTGAGCTTTTTGCAAGGGAAGTGTACATTAAGGAGAATACCTTATAAAATTTCGTAATGTTAAAACAGCAGAGAAAATAAGTTGAAACGCCACCCCGATCATACAATATGAAATTATGTTAAATAGTTGAGTTACATAATGGTTGGGTCGGTGCTAATGTAATGTTGTAAGGGTCAGAAAGCTATGAGATGCAAAAACATAACAAAAAAAAATATGTGTCCTTATGTTATGATGGAATGAGTCAACTCATTATGTTTCTACTTTAGACCATATCTTTAAACTTTTAAATAAATCCTTCGAAATATATAAATAAATACATGATCTTATTCATTCCCAACCAAGCGAGATCCCGACCAAATTTAGAGTGAAGATGTTATGTTATATGCTTGTTGTGAAGGAAGCAAGAGAATGGGGAAATAAGAGTGATATCCATGTGAATAGAATGTAAGAGTCATCGAGTTAATGTGATAATTAATGAGGTTAAGTTATATTTTTATTTGTAAAGGCAAAATAATGGGTAAATAAAGGTGATATATCTCTAAACATATTTTAACGGTCATCTTATTAATGCGATAATTAATGCATATTTATGTAAAATAATGGATGTGTAATTTTTATTAATTTTTAATTAATTTTTTAGTAATATTTTCACAAAAGATAAAATATTTTAATATGTAAATTTATATTTAAGTGTAAAACTTATAGGATGGTTTCACTTCAATATATTTAATTTTTTCTTGTCACTTAGTATATCAAAATTAAGATGGATCTATACTAATTTTGTAATCATATTATTTACATTTATATAAATTTCACATAATATTATTTATAAAAATATTCTTATTTTAAATTTCATTAAAATCCTAATTAATATATATATATATATATATGTGTGTATTTATTTTTAGTTTTTTAAGTATTAATTTTTTTTATCTTTTAAAATATGATGGCTATGAATATAAATAATTATTATTTAAATTTATTTCAATGAGATATGTATATTATGATTAAAACAATTTGTTTATAATTTTATTAATGAAAATGTGAATCTTTAATTGAATTTATTTACTATTAGTTCCTACCAAAGGTAGGACTCTAGCAATTTCTTTTATGTTATTAGTTTTAGCTTTGACTTATGAAAAACCTAATGTTAAACTTTAGAAATAAATAACACATATTTTATTGTAATTAATTATAAAATATAAATGTTTGGTAAAAAAAAAATAAAAAAAAATTGATGTCTTATTTCAACCTTCATACCACCTATCAAGTGTCACTAAAGAAGTCTACTAACTTTAAAAGTAGTTAGTGAAAATGGCATGTGTCAACAAAGTTGGTGATGGGACGATGCATCGGCCTTAATCTTTGGTTAAGCCAAATTTATGCTAGCTAGACCTTAATCTTGGATTTAGGCCAAATTTATGCTAATGGTGCGATGCTTCAGAAGGGAGCAGGTGCGTGACAATTGTTGCCACAAATTAACCCTTATTAGATAACTCTATGTGATCGGTAGTATATTAGAGGGTTTCGTAAGAATTGTTTTGATTTTCTCGACTAGAATAATTGATTATTTCATGTCAATTACCTAATGGGAATGTAATTCTTAGGTTAATGTGCTTAATATGTGATATGGGCTAAAGTTGTATGTATTTATTTTCTCTTGTAATTTATTTTTTCCTTGTTGCATTCAAGACATGTTTAAAGATGGCATCGATGTGAATACTACCACCTCCAAATGTGTAATGGTATGTAGAGACACTAAAGTGTGCCTAGAAAGAAATTCATACGAGTGGTAGTTGCAAGAGGACTATTGAGAAGAAAACCTCGAACACACCTTATTTTTCATATAGTGTTGAAGGATATTTTGAAATCACCCATTGGATCCTTTCCTATAAAATGAAGATGCGCCTTGCAAAATCACGAGCTAGCAATAAAAAAACACACCCAAACTATCATCGATCTATGGACAATGGGTTTAGATCCTAATGTGGGATTGAGCCTCTTAATTCTTCTAGAGAAATTCTTGGAAATGTCTATATTTTAGCCATGTGACCTGATTTGAACTAAGTTTTGTTTGGAGTAGGAAGAATAATGTGCCCGAGTCTTCCTCTACCATCACATCATTCACCTCGTGCAGCTGTCTTCTTCATTTCTTCGATTGGTCTCTTCCTCGGTACGTATCTAATTAGACATTACTAAAAATGGACTCTCATTTGCCAAAATGTTGATCCATTGAAAGAAATTTCCCACCACGGTGTCTGACCTATCTCTACTAACAACTAGTTCTAACAATCTTCGATACATATTTCTATTGTAATAGTTTACGAAGTTGTCACTCTTATATAATATTTTTCCTTCGGTCATCATCCCTAGATTTTCTTCCACAAATAAGATATGGTGTGTGTTAAATAATGAGAATATATCTATATTTAAACTTGGAATATACATAACTACTCTTGCAATTTTTTTAATTGATGCAAGGTCTAATTTTTCCTGATATTTGAATTTTAATTGAATATAGAAGCAGAAGCTCATGAGCATGTCATTTGTGTTCTTGTAGTTTGAAAATTTCCTTACACTATTATTTTCCCCACTTCTAATTATATGAGTAATGTCTTGTTGGTGTAGTTTTTCTTGTAAATTTCCTTTTGGAATCATTGATTTAATTAAGAGTTAGTTCAATAAATTTTATAGTTTTTAAAGGAATTTGTGAATTTATTTTGTTTTATTATTTTTGTTAAAGTAGTATTTTAGAAATCTGTTGTTGTTAACACTATCAATTTAATATAGATAAATGTAATATAATGTTTTATTTAAAAAAATAATAGTTATTTCTCAATATTGTTAAAAAACTATTTTTTTTAAATTGATTAGGATCATAATTGAATATCTTATTTTAACTATTACACAATATAATGTCATGTGAATCATTGTTTCACATATTTTATGTCATAATTTTATGGATATGAATCTAATATTCATCTTGAAGATATTTAAGTATTTGTGTGTTGATTTTTATTGTAAACTTTTTGTAATAACACCATAGAAAAATAAATTACTTGAAAATAACTCATATTTAAGTAAATAACATATTTACCATTGTTTTCCTATGGTGCAAAGCAAGTATTTTAATATAAAATGGATAGGAATGATATGTAAATAAATATATTGACTAAGAGTGACTTACAGTGTTTTGTCTCTGACACTTACATAGTAAGTATGTAGACTTCTAGTAGTTACTACCCATGAAAAATTTTGTGTCATTTTCATTGAAAAAAGTGATTAATTCATACATGCACTCTCACTTTATTAGTTCCTACAAAACAAGACTGGATATCACTTGATTAGCTCCTACCAAAGTAGGACTAGAGTTTTATTTGCCTATTGACCACTATTAATTTAGTATTATTAGTCTGACTTACATTTTAATGCAATTTGCATAAAGCATAATTTTAACTTAAATGACAAGGTTTGTTGATTCTAATACAATTAATTTATAACTGATCGGTATAATTAAAAAAATTATGCAATTTTCACCGAAACACAATTTTTAACTTAAATGACAAGACTAAACTACGAACAACAGTTTTTATTACCTTTTCATTAAGTCAAAATTTATTTTGTCATTATTTTAATACCTCATCTTACATAACACTACAACATTTCATCCATATTACATTGTGGATTGTCTCTAAACCTAAAAATATTAAATATTTAACATATAGAATTTTCTAAAGATATCATGTGGTAACTTTCATACATATCAAATAAGAATATTTAAGTATAATTATTAGAGTCCATCACTTTCTTAATAATAATTTGATTTTAACGTATTAATTTTATATTTTATTTTAATATTTTATAAAAATAAATATTTATGACCAGAAAAAGAATATTGTAAATCTTTTCATGTCGTTTATGATTTCATCTGTATTTCATAACATTATTTTCTTGTAATGACACAACCCCGGGAAAAAACACTAAATTTAAAATATTTAAAAGTCATTTTTTGTGAATGTGACATAAATGAGATGTACCCTTATATCTTTTTCAAATTTAGTTACAATTAAAGTGGTATTCTTCAATTACGCCTGGTTAACAGGTGTTTGTTGAGTGAGAGTGAGTGGTTTTCATGGACAAACTTTGTGTATGGTTTAGTTATTTGTTATTGAAAATTATGAAGTGTATAGCATTTTATATGTACACCCGCTTTGCATTGAATACAGTACATGCAATATTTCAATAATTGTAAGGCAGGAACTGTATCTTTGTAACTAATATCTTCAAAGAATCGAGTGCATTTAATGTCTATTTCATAAAATGTCTTGGTTTTTATTATATACATAAAAAAGTTAAAATAAAGTATATATATAATAAATTTATTTTTAATTAAAAGTATTAAACACCTACATTTTTTTATTTCGAAATATTTATTTAATTCTTTTATATGTTAGATAACGTTAAAATAAGATTAATATATAAAATAAGAATATATATTTAAATGTGAAAATAATAATATGTATTTACATTATATTATAAATATATTTGTATTTTGAGATACCTTTTTATCAAATTTTAGGTGTGTGTAAAGTCTGTAAATGTGTACTATTAATATTAGTGTAGTCAATATTAGTGTGTGTCTTGCACTTTGTATGTCTTTAAAAAAGGATTTTTTGGTCTTTGAAATGTCAAACCTTAAGTATGTAAAAAAATATAACAAGGTCTTCCTTTAACATTAGTGTAGGAAATATTAATGTGTGCCTTGCTTTTGTGTTTGTAAGATGTAGCCCAAATTTAAAGTTGATACTATATTATATATTTAAAGAAATATTAATGTGTACCTTGCACTTTTGTTTATAAAGATGAACAAGCTTGAGTTGATACTATGTTATATATTTAAAACAAGTGCTACATAGTAGCTATTATTTTCGATTAGTTTAAATATAGTTAATTTTAAATAAAAAACGATAAAAAGTTACACATTGTATATATCTCACAATTACATGAGGGTGCATTTAGGCAAAAAAAAAACTAATTTTTGGTTTAATTAGGTGTAACGGGAAAATAGCTTATTCATTGAATACTGAGATGGATATATGTCTGTTATTAGGATTGTGCAAGGCGGAGTTTTCAATAGTTTTTCTAGTTTTTTTTTCAAAAAAATTGGTTTACGGTTGAGATCCTCAAGGTCATGAAGCTTGAACTAGGGATTAGTGGTGACTATATTTTATCGGTTAAATTAGATAATAATTTTTTTGTAAATACTTAAGTTAATTCATATTTTATAATTTAAAAAAAGATACATGTATTTCTTTTATCTAAATTTTATATTTCTACTTTTAATTGTTAGAAAATGTATAATTCTTACTTTAACACCAAACTTAATAAATTATTTAAAGATTTATGTTAATTAATTTAGTTTAATAACGTTATATATATATATATATATATATATATATATATATAATAAAATGTTTTACATAGTCAAAATTAATTGAAATTAAAATAATTTAATTAGATCAATAACCATGATAATAAAGAGACTTGTAATTTATTAAATTTTAATAAGAAATATTAAAAATAAGGAGACTGTAATTTTTAATATTAAATAAGTTTTTTTAATTTTTAATTAGATTAATAACAATAATAATAAGGAGATCTATAATATTTTAGCATTTATTGATCGTAATTTGAGATTAATATTGGGGATCGTGTTACATTAAAATTTGACTTAATTTTTTCCATCAATATAACAATTTGATATTAATTCAAATAAAATATATACACATTATTTTCATGTGTGTTTTCTATTTATATATAAATTAAATATTAAAAAATAATATGAAACAAAACTTATAAAAAATATATAATGTTGAAACATACATTCTCTTAAGGTAGTCTTACAGGTTTTCTATAAACCTGTATGTATAGAGGCGTATTAAGTATTGAAACTATAAAACAGGAAGCACAAAATTCTTTTAGTTCAAAGGATAGGTAATATCAATAAAACCAAGGCACAAAATTCTTTCGAATTTCAAAAAGGACCGACTAATATCAATATATAATGAAAAACTATTAAATGATATTTAGATTCCAAAAGGAAACAACCTTTAGTGAATAATAGTAATATATAACTTTATTCAAAAGTTAAATCATTCGAAAAACCTATAAATGAAAGCAACATAAACAGACTAATGTAATCTAAATGAACTAAGATCGTTTGCCTTGGATTGAATTTTAGGAAAAAGTGTGATCAGTGTACGGCATTCACTTTGCTGGATACACAGTGCGCCGTTTGCTTATGCATTCTCATCAATCACGTCTTGATGTGAGTCTCTGACATTATTGATCCTTTACTTGAACGCACAATTAAAACGACTGCAGCGCCGGGATTGAGTGCAGGAAAAAGGAGTAGTCTACAGAAGCCGTGTTTTAGCTCGAAAATTGTGCCCGTCGGAAAACCTTGGCTGCCCATCAACGGAGAATTCAACGTCTTTCACCATACATAATCATGTTATGGGGCATCCGTGGATGTGATGTGCTTACGAGTCAATAAATATGGTTATGCATACATATCTGTCCCATGGCACCTGGAATTTCAAATTTCAAAATTTCCCGCTGAATTTCTGCAAAAAGTTTTTGAATAGGGACACAATGCAGCTATTTCTTTCATTTTCGTTTTCTTTTTTTCAAGATTTTGAATAGAGACATGATAGGATTTTTATTTCATTTTTGTTTTTCAGGTTCTCAACAACCAGATTCCTTGAGATTATTGGAAGTAAGGCACTTAGAATTCGCTGCGCTGAAGGTTTTCAACTGTTTCCTGGAAATTTTGTGGCTTGCTTATCCTTTCACGTGAACTTAACTTTGAGATTTAATTTGCAAAGGATTTGCAGTGTAGGTAAGTTTTTCAGTGCCAGTGAAATGCATAGGGGAGGGATTGGCTGCAACTGTGAATAGTGAAATGCAACAAACTTATTTGCAGCGTAGGTAAGTTCTTTAGTGGGTGTGACCTGCGTAGGGGATTGGCTGCAACGGTGAACGGTGAAATACAACAAACGGAGGAGTAGGAAGTTGTGTGTCCATTGATTTTGAATTTGTGTGTTAGTACTCTGTTTTAGTACTTTACTAAAATAAATTTTGTATCTTGAGCTGGAATATGTGAGCTGGAATATGTGTTCGGCTACTCCTGTTTCATTACTTTTTCTATTTTTGTTAGTTTAGTATTTTTGTATTGCTAACTTAAATTTAAGTAAATTCAGAAATGTGTGATTCTTAATTGTCGCTAGTATTTGAAATTTCAGTTTCAAAATAATTTTCACTCCCAGGCAAACTTTCTTTCAACAGGAGGTTTAAGGATAGAACCTTCTGCATTTTTTCAAAAGTTCCCACGAAATGCTTTGCCAAGGTCATCATACCACTCGTGGACTAGAGCAGAAGATGCTTTCTCAAGCCGAAACTGGGTGGAATAGGCAAGCTGGGTTCGGAATGAGGAGGAGGTAGCCGGCGTTGAAGAAAATTTTATAAAATATTTTATTAACATTTTACAATATAAAATATTTTATTAATATTTTACAAAATATAGTTTTATATTATTGATAATGAATTATAATATTGCAAATTTAGCTTTACATTGAGATTTTGTTTTTTCAATACAGTTTTGTTAAGTGTTGGTTTAACATTATTGTTATTATAATTTTAAATTATTAAAAAATGAAATTAATATTTTGTATTTTAAAATATTTTTAAGTGTTTTATGTTTTTAAATTATTAGAATGATGAAGTTAATATTTTGTAATTTAAAATATTTTAAAGCCTTTAAGAATATTTGGTTTGAGTAGATATTTAATTGTTATTTGTTCAATTTTTTTAAATGATATTTGGTTTATCAAATAAGTTAAAAAGTGTAGATATTTAATTGTTATTTGTTCAATTTTTTAAATGGATAGAAAGTTTAATTAAAAATAATGTGATTATAGGGAATTTTACTTTCCTAAATTTTAACACACATTTAAAAAAGCTAAATGTTTATTGAAATTTCTAAAAAGGAGGCTTTGTCTATTAGAAATAAAATACACTAATTTTAATTTTCTAATTTTCCTTACCAATAAAAAAAATTAATTGCAATGGTTCCAAAAACGATTCACCAAAATATAATTTTGAAATATAATGGAAACACACATTCCTTTTGGAGTATTTGTTTTTATTTTTATTTTGAACATTGGCAATAATTCAGATAATTTTTATATATCAATGAATATGTTTTGTTGTAATAATTATATATCAATGAATCTTAGTGTGAGTCTAAGGGCTATTAAAGTAATGAGCTATATATCTTACTATGACTCTAAAGGGCTATATCTTACTGTGAGTCTAAGGGCTATTAAAGTATGATATGGTTTTACACTTAGTATATTGAGACATAAATATTTAATGCAACAAAGAAAAGTAAAAGAGGAAGTTGTTAGGAGCCTTAGGGGGCTTTTCCTCTAGAGTACTACTTAGACTAAGAGAAAACTATAAATGAAAAAGGTAATTAGTTATAAGAAAAGTGTAGAAAACTATCACTAAGGTTGCATCTGAAGTGCAAAATGAGGGGATGAAAAGTATGCTAAATGACTACAGTTATACCCAAAAAAATTGTCTTGATCCAATGAAAAAATTAGGGTTAAAATTTGCATTGAGTGAGTGAGTGAAAAGATAGGAGTGAAAAACTATGTTGTTCCTAAAACTGTTAGTGGAAGCTACTCTTGAGGTATAAATGACCGATTCCAACCTAGTGTGAAAATTATATATACATATATAAAGAAATAAAATCCAAATTATAGACTATGAGAAATGGGGTGTGTTGGAAAATAAAAATTACCTCATTCAAGGGAGAGTATATGGATCTTTTCCCTAGTATTTTACTAATTTACTAGTGTAGATTTCTTACAAGGGTGAGTAAATTTCAACAGCTTAATAGTTACATGTTAAACCTAAGCAATAATGGTTTAAGAGATATAAAACATGATGCTTAGTCTAAGTTATGGTTTTCATCATCTAATTCAAATAAACCACAAATTGAATAATAACAAAATATTGTTCAAAAATTAATTTTTAAACAATTTATTATACATGTCCAAAGCCATGTATTTGATTTGAAGATTGATAATAATGTATGTTTTTTTATAGAATAACACATTGTACCCAAGATACAAAATGACACGTCTTGTGGAAATTGGAAAATAGTACCAACTTATGTTCAAGACACAATGCACCTAGTGCCCACCAAAATGCATAATGGGAACCTCATGCAAATATACATAATGGGTCACTCACTAACGAGTACCACCTTCACCACAATTAGGTGCATACTTAAATATGATATTCCTGTTTTTCAAGCTTAAGGAAACTTGAGTCTTCTTGTAGTGAGGAGTAGTGAGTAGTGCACCTTTTTGTAGACTAGAAAGGAAATTCCATTTATTTGAGTTCATTTCCACTATTTTATCAATTAACAAACATACAAAATATGATTTGATTTCAATACAAAATAGTTTAGTATAAATGAGATTTCTAGTATTGCGAGAATTTCCCTCCTCCATAACCCAAGCTTCTCTATAATTCATCCCTACAATAGTTATAAGTATCAATTAATGAAATTTTCGAAATTTCTAAAATAAACTCAATATATGGTGGATAAGGATTTCATCAACTAATGATATCCCCATGAATTTGTCAAGTAGTGATATAGACTGACCTTCCATAATAGGAGACATTCATTAGTTGCATACCTTGATCTAAGGTAGTTATTGGGGATGCAAAATTTGTGGATGAAAAAACTATATATGTAGCCACAAGAGATGTAACAATAGTATATCTAGAAATAATAGATGTAACAAATTGGGTTACTATAATATAGATTAGTGTAGGGTGGATTGGTGGAGTGAAATTTTATGGATGGCTTGAAAGTGGTGGTGGGGGTTGGTGGTGATAAAATCCCATGGGATATAACATCAAATGAAGCTCCATGTGAAGATAAATAGGAATCCCAATGGTTAGAGTAAGTTGATTAAAAAAAATCACCATGTACTACATAAAATAAATTCCAACCTAGTTAAGATGCCACAAAACCATCAAATGAAAGTCCTTACATTCAATCTCACTTACTAGAATAGATCCAAAAGCTTCTTTTTTGTAGTATCCCACTCCAATTTGGGAGGTATAAATAACATAAAATTTGTAGAGAGAGAGATTTTCATATGGAATAAATTTATGTTGATGGTGGCTATATACAATTTCTAATATGTTAGATTGGTGTTGTCCCATAGTAATCAAAATGATAAGGTCATGGATGGCACAATAAAAATAGTATATCTAGAGTGATTGGAGACACAAGCTAGGGTAGTGTGAGTGTTTTTCTTACTGGTATGTCATTCTCCTCACAATATATTAGGGGTTTTGATTATTCTCATTAAGGGCATGCTAGTTAGGACTTATTATGTGTGGGTATGTTCTATCGATTGTGCTAAAATTCCAACTACCTTCTTATGATAGGGTGATATGAGGTCATTTTTATTTTATGACATTGATTTATACATTGTTCTTTGAGAAAATGTCCACCCTATATCCCCATGTATGTATCCTCAAGAGCTAAGGATGCATTATTAGGGGAAGTTATTGATATGGGGAGGTGGTGGAGGTTAGGGAAACATATTCTACCTATATTACTCTGCACATTAGATCTTGTTTCCAATAAGCATTGAAGGTTAACTATATGATGGTATGAAATACCAAGGTAATTTAGAGCTTCCCTTTCCATTTGTATTGGTCTGTGTCCAAAATGGTTTGTATTTTTTTATTTGATTCAATGGTGAAAATGTGAAGCTGGGTTACACTTTTTTCCCTTTTTTGAGAAAAAAATTTCATTTTTTTTTGTTCTTCAACTTTCTGCAAACTATAACAATTTTTCTGTGTAGAATCTCATTTTGCGAAAAAAATAAAAGTTGTGAGAAATTTTGTTAGCTTTATATTACTTATTTTTTGAAAATTTTTTATGCAGATTTGATATGTCAGCTTAGCATTTCTTTGAGTGTGTGTTTCTTAACAATCAAAGGATTCATAAGAAGTCATCTTATGACGCAATGTTGTATTCATTGAAAATTTGTGTTTTTGAGAAAACACAATGTGTTACAACAATATAGCAGAGTCTACCTTGGTTTCGTCATATTTACAAAGCCAATGGATACATATCATAATTACTAGAATTTTTTGAACTGGTCCAATATGAAAAACTGCGTATTTTGGATATGTTTCGCGACGCAAGAAATTTCTTAACATATAAGTTATAAATTAAAAATCTAAAAGCTACCCATTAGAGACGACGGACCAATGTAATGCCCCATAATTTTTTCAATTTTTTTTACAATGTATTTTGGGAGATACGAAATTTTGATTTCACTGAATCACAATAACCCTCGGAAATTGTTTGCACCCATTTTATTAGAAAAATAATTAAAATTAGTAAACGTTTATGAAATTCCATAAAACTTATATTTCTTGAAAGTAGATTTAATTCTGAAAATGCTTGTCTTGGTTCCGACAGTTAATTAACAACCTTTCATGGAGTTTAATCAGTCCAAAGTTGAAAAAACGTATTCAGAGCCTGGTTTTTGCATAACTGGTGACGCATTAGTTCGACCGAACTTTGATTAACAGTTCGGCCGAACTATGTTTTGCGTCGACAGCTCGTTAAGTCTAACAACTTAATAGTTCGGCCGAACTTTTAATCAAAAGTTCGACTGAACTATTTTATAACTTTCCATCGACCGGAAAGTTTTGCGGAGCCCCTACTAAAACACATTTCGTGGCAATATAAATTGCCACGAAATTATTCACAATTTTCGCACATTTCGCACATTTCATCTCATTTTACAAATATTTGGTTTGGGTTTAAAAACTTTTCTTCAAAGTTTGGATTTAAGAGCATTTCTTGGAAGCAAACTGATTTTATAAAGAATTGTTTTGGGTTTAAAGAATTTTTTTGGAAGACATTTCTTGGAGGCAGTTTGATTTTGCAAAAAATTGTTTTGAACTTAAAAAAATTTCTTGGACGTACATTCAAAAGACATTTCTTGGAGGTATGTACGTGTTTTGAGTTGAAGTAAATATTTTGAGCTTCGTTTCATTTTTATAAGACATTTTTCTCTCGAATTTTTTAAAGTAAGTGTTTTGGATTGGAGTATGTATTTTTTGCAAAAAAATTAAACTGAATTTTTTTAAATTAAATCTTTTGTGATGTTTTTTGTAATCGAGTTATTGTCTAATTTTTTGAAGGAAATTTTTTGAACTTCACACCCTATTATCATGGGAAATCGAAGAACTTGTGCAAGAAAATATGATTGAAAAAGAGACCCTGAGGAACATAGAGAAGAAACGAGACAATCTCGCAAAAGAAAGTTAGAAGCCCTCTCAAATATTGAAGAGGAAAATCAACCTCAAGCAGAAATTGAAGCAGGTATGTAAATGTAAATATTCTGATCTATTGATATATTTAAAATTTTCCTAATGTAAAATGTGAAGCTTAATTTTTATTTAATGAACTAATTTGAAAAATATTTTGTTTAATGTAAACAGACAGAGATATTCCTCAAAATATTGAAGAGGAAAATCAACCTCAAGCAGAAATTGAAGCAAGTATGTAAATTTAAATATTATGATCTATTGATATATTTAAAATTTTCCTAATGTAAAATGTGAAGCTTAATTTTTATTTGATGAACTAATTTGAAAAATATTTTGTTTAATGTAAACAGACAGAGATATTCCTCAAAATATTGAAGAAGAAAATCAACCTCAAGCTGAAATTGAAGCAGGTATGTAAATGTAAATATTATGATCTATTGATATATTTAAAATTTTCCTAATGTAAAATGTGAAGCTTAATTTTTATTTGATGAACTAATTTGAAAAATATTTGAAATTATAGATATATTTATTAATTTAGTTATTTATTGAATATGTACTATTTTTTTGAATATGTATAGATGAAATCACTATCGATAATGAGATGTTAGAAAATGTTGACACTCACACATATGGAGATAAAAAACCTAACCATGTTATACGATATCGTGTTAACTATATTTTTGAAAAATATTTCGTAAATGAGAGGGTGACAGTTTAGGCTCAAATGTTGAAAAGTCTCTTATCATTAAGAAAATTAAAAGAAGCTACGACACTATTGGGTATTCGAAAATCAACCAAAGATAAAAAAAAATGAAGGAAGAGGTGATAAAAAATATGAGTAGTGCTATAAAGTCAATTAAGAGATCTAGAGAGAAAGATGTTTCAATTGTACGTAGAGGAATACAGATGGAAATGGTTTCATCAAGTACTCAAGAGAATCGTTTGGTAACATCTATGGCACGAGCACTGGGAACCTCGTGAAAAAATTTGCACAAACATCGGAAATTTCGGTTGCAAATAGATGTAAATGATGAACTCGCTTGTTGGAGAGCTATTTGTAGGAAACCATACAAATATAGACTTGGAGAAAATGTTAAAAAAATAATATATGAATATTGGAAGAACAATTCGCGTGTTTCACCAACTGCAAGACATGTGATGCGAAGAAGAATAACATGAAATCAATACGAAGAACATGAAAAACATCTCTTGGAAACCACTCAGATAGAGTTATTCAACAAGCTCAAAGAAGAGAATCGTCAAATTCATGTTTCACTCAGTGCTTTTGTTCAACAAAAACCATGGTATGTAAAACCTATCACCGTACGCGACACTTGTTGTTGTCGTTATCATGCGGAATTTGAGTTATATTATGACACATTCCTTGATTTCGGTAGAACATTATGGAAGGATTCACCTCCTCCTTCCACTATCCGTGATTTCATATCTCAAATTCTATGTGAAAGAGAAAGCAATGAACTATTTTACAAAAAGAAATGTGTTGGTGGTAAAAAATGCGATGATTGTGGAAATTTGACTAAATTTAAAAACAAATATCGTATTGATATAAATGATCAATCATTGTCCAACATGAAAGTGAAATGGAAGAGATATGAATATATCGATACATCGATTCAAGGTGCAAATAGTGTTAAAAGAATTGAATTACTAAAAGACGAAAATTTTCTAATAGACTTTTTGAGAAAGTTTGAGGCAGAAATTTACAAATACACCAAGCATTCCCATAGAGCTCGATGGCAAGACTTGCAATTCAAAAAATCTCGTGAAGTTTTTCCACTAGGGACCATTTTGTCAGTGATTGATTTTGCAGAAAACTACACATTTGTTCCACAAAAAGAAATTCAGAGTGAATACTATCATTCTGACCAAGTCTCCATGCTCGTCCATATTCTATATAGACATGCTGAAAAAAATGTTGATCATATAGAAAGCACGAGTGAAAATCGACATATCATTAAAGAATATCACTTTTATATCAGTGACGATCGTACACATGATACATGTTTTGTACAACATTGTTTTGGAAAAAATTATGATTCATTGAAAAATCATGGAATAACATTCAATGAACATTGGATATGGTTAGACGGATGCGCAGGTCAATTCAAATCTGCATAATCATTCTTTTGGTTGTGTTGCCTTCGTAAGAAAACCTGCGTTAAACATTGTTGGAATTTCTTTGAGACTGGCCATGGAAAAGGAGAACATGACGGTGCAGGAACATGCATAACACGAGCACTTCGAAGATATCAAATGAACCACTCTGCAAGCCGACTTGTGAATGCTGAAGAAGTTTTTAAATGGTGCATCGCTGCTCTAAGCCATGAGAGAAACCCATCAAGAGAAGTGCGAAGATACATTCAATTTAATTTATATTGGAAATCAAATTTTAAACATTGTACATTTATCATGCAATGATTATCTTTGATTGTATTTTGATATCATATTTACAAATTCTTCTTCTAATTTTCCATATAAAGGTTTTTCTGGCATATTGGAATCGAAGACGTAGATAGATCAATTGGAAATGGCGTTGAAACAATAAAAGGGACTCGAAAATTGCATTCAATTCAAACAAAGTCGTCCAGAAATGTGTTTGCATTGGATAAAAGAAAATATTATTGTTTTTGTGATGTTTGCATAGACAACACAAAATCCAATGACGTTTGTGAAAAAAAAATGTATGTGAACGATTGGAAACATACAGAGCTAAATACAAAGGGCAAAATGTCTGTTGCAATGTTTGAAGAAATGCAATCAGAGGAAACTACAATATCATCCGATGGTGATAGAGTTTTTGATCTTGTTAGAGAAGGTAACATTTGAATTACTTTCTAATGATTTAAAAATCTAGAAATAAATTTAAATATGTATAATTTTGTTAAGTTTATTTTATTTTGCAGGAGATGTTTTTGATGTAATTGCACCTATTGACAATGATGAAAATGTGAAGTATTATTTGATGCGTTGCATTGAACGAAAAATGAAATTATTACAAAACTATAATGATTACGGATTTCAATATGATAGAGGGTCTATTATACTGAAAGGTTATTTTTTCAGACAAACTCATCAAAGTGGAGACTTTGTTTACTTTGAAGACTATGAACCTGATTCCATAAGTTGTCAATATAGTCACTTGGTGTGTGCAGCATGCATAAAGTTGATAGAAGTTCAATCAAAGAAAAACTCAAAAATTAAGAGATGGAAAATGTCAAAATCTGATCATGAATGGATTATTGAAGATGGAATTCCATTAGAATTTTTTTGAGTGAATTGTCCAACAATTTATTCTCTTTGGATTAAATATTTTTTAGAACTTCCAGTGCTCAACTAAAAATTGAGCTGCTTATGTTATTTTTGCAAGTGTTTTCACATATACAAATTGTTTTGGTACAAGCACGTGCTCTAGTATCAACTGAAAATAGCTTTTCTATACATATGCATTGATGAAAAATGTTATATATATATATATATATATATATATGTTCTAGAATGAAATTAATTGTTCTAGTTTTACTATGTGCATTGATGAAAAATTATTTACGTACTCAATATATATGTTCTAGAATGCAATTAACTGGAACTAGTTTTTCTATGTGCATTGATGAAAAACTAGTTGGATTTTCTAGTAAAAAGTATGGACACAATGTAAATAAATCATCTGCAGTATAGTTTTGTACGAAAATTCCTTTCAGACAAGAGACTCGGAGCACTTCTCCGACTTTTGGTGGGATTTGACCCACATCTCTAATCTGATTGAAAATCTAGTACAAAATTTTCTTGTCCAATGGTCGGATATGTTCAATGTGCATTGATGAAAAATGTTACTTGTCTTGGATAGATATGTTCTAGAATGCACAATTAATTGTTCCATGTAGTTTTTCTATGTGCATTGATGAAAAACTAGTTGGATCCCTAAATAAAGATTCCTGATGTAAATAAATCGGCAAGAGGCTACCTATTTGAGTGCATTAACGACATTGACCCAAATTCAACAAATATATATATATATATATATATATATATATATATATATATATATATATATATATATATATATATATATGTAAGTCTCTTCCAATCAAAATTAAAGGGATAATTTGTACATATATCTACTTCTTTAAACTCTTTTTTCAATTAGAGCTCAATTGATACATGAAGTTGAATTGCATTGAAAAGCTATGTTCTTCCTATTTGGAAATTTTTCATTCAAACAAAACTACCATACTAGAAGATCAAAAGCAATTCAAAAGAGTAACCTTCAACCATCCAAAAGGGATTTGTGCAACAATATCCTCAATGCCATCACCGATTATAATTGACAACTATCCAGTAAAACATTTAACATTATATACCGCATGATATTATATACCACATGTGCCAAATGTAGATTGAAACCATCCAAAACTTTAAAATTTTAAGAAATTTTGATAATATATCGTGCAACATTAAAACATTAAACATCACATGCGAAATGTAGATTGAAACTGTTCAAAACTTGAGTTTAAAAAACTTTTTGATCATATATAGATCGTTACTTCACATGCCATGCCAATTATAGTTCAACTAGATGGACAATATAAACATTTAACATTATATACCGCATGTGCCAAATGTAGATTGAAACCATCCAAAACTTTAAGTTTTAAAAACCTTTTGATTATATATCGTGCAACATTAAAACATTAAACATTTAAAGTTCATTAAATATCACATTCAAAATGTAGATTGAAACCATCCAAAACTTGAGTTTTAAAAACTTCACATGCCATGCCAATTATAATTCAACTATCCAACAAAAACATTTAACATTAAATATCACATGCCAAATGTAGATTGAAACCATCCAAAACTTTTAACTTTTAATTTAACAAAAAAATATAGATCACAACGTTACTTCACATGCCAAATGTACTCCAAGCATCCAAAACTTAAGTTTTAAAAACAAAACAAATTATAACACATGTCATTACATAACATGCCAAATGTAGTTCAGATGACAACATTACTTCACATTCACATGCCAAAAGTACTAAAACCATCCAAAAATTAAATAAAACAAATTATCAACAATGTAATAAAATATGTCCAAAAATTGTAAATCTCACAAGTATCAAACTGTATCAAGTTTAACAAATTTAAGACCATCTAAATTTTGAAATCAAATCTACTGTAAATCATGTCCATCAAATAGAGACAGATCTAGAGTCTTCCCTACTAGGGTCTCAGTCCATGCCTTATCATGTGAATGGGAAACCTACATACACAATGCACATGTACTTGAACATTAAAATTTGATGTTTTAAAAATGAATGAGAATATATATATCTAGAACTTCATGTAAAAAACAAAATATAACAAAAAAATCATGCAATACCTCATGAGGTTCCCTCTCCATTTGATGAACAAGTTCTCCCATAGGAACATCTGCAGCGGTAAACTGTACAATATATATATATATATATATATATATATATATATATATATATATATATATATATATATATATATTAAAAAATTTCAAATGAAAATGCATGTATATATATAAACTTATTTTCAATAATATTAAAGAACTAAAGACAACTTGTTCAAATGTTGTGGATGTTCCTATCTCAGGTAAATACAAGTCATGAGATTAAAGAAAATCTTCTATGGGAACCTAAATTCAAAAAAATTAAATAACTCCAAATATGAATCTCTCTCTCTCTCTCTCTCTCTATATATATATATATATATATATATATATATTTATTTTAAACATAAATTTTAAACTTGTGAAAAATTTTCCATACTTGTGGCTCATCTCCCAAGGAAGTAGAAGGTACATCTCCCAAGGAAGAAGATGGTACCACCATCCCAAAAACATCAGACAGAATCGGTACCTGTTAAAACATTTTTTCAAATTATATAAATACATACATGTACATGTGTGGCAACAATTATTTATTTTAAAGTCACTTAAAAAACACTAACATTTGCCAACATATCTTGATGGTCAGACCCATCTACATTGTTTGAACCAAAGGTCCCGAACGTGATATTAACATTTTCATCACGCATCATGTGTGAGAACTGCAAATGGTGTTTTAACATATAATCTCTTTGATATTGTCAATGCCTCTAGTGTTTACTTCTACAATTTCTATAGGCAGAGTCTGTAAAGGGCCAGGTAGCCTCTGGATCTCATCTTTTATGAAGGTGACATATCTAGTAAATGCCCCTACAGTCAATCTCTGGAATGGATCTAAATAGAAGTTCTTCATTTTAATATCCATAAAACACAACAACTTTAAAGTAAACTATGTGCATGTGTCATTTCTCCCACAAACTAAAGTGTATAAGTGGTAAATTTTATACCAAGTGTGCTCCCACCATGTAAAGCGCAATTTGGTGAACTTATCATTTTTATAATTTATTTTTTGATTAAATTTAGTTTCACACATGATCAATTATTGCTTTGAAAGTTGTGTTCTACATAATTTTTGTACACTAAATTACAAATTGATTTTTTGAAATCTATTTTGTGTAAATGTCGACCAATAGATATATATCATGGAGGATGAACGACGAAGATCAGCCAAATCCCATATGGAGGTTCAGGAATCGGGGGATGTTCACGGTATTTAAATATAATCTTATATCTCCATACATGTGTGTACATATGGAATTGATTTTTTATTAACTTTGTGAGTTAAATTAGTTGTTAATAAGTTTCATATTTTAATTTTTAGGATGTAAGAGGAGAAGGGTTTCTACTCCATCCATGGAGCGTAGCCATGGTTCGACCAGTCAAATGTCTGAGTGGTAGCAAGTTGCGTGAAGGGGGTGATATTTATTCCCCCGAAGGCCAATCAACGACTGCTGGTTCTCAACAGGGTCATTTTGGGTCTGGTTCTCAGCAGCATCATTCTGGGTCTAGTTCTCAGCAGGGTCATGTTGGAGAAGATGTTAACCAAAAACGTTAAGGTTGCCATCAATTTCAATATTTTTTCATTAAATTTGTACAACTTTTTTTACACGTGTTTTTTATAATATACGAAATTATATATATATTGATGCAGAGGCCAAAAATGTTCGAACTAGTGGTCAAAATAGATGCAGGGAAGCCCGCTACATTCAAGAAGAAGGCTTTCAACCCATCATACCTTATCCGGCCGAGATTACTGATATACCATGGGAAACCAAGATGGTGGAATGCACCTTACAAAGGTGTGAAAGACTTCATGCAAAATTGCAAAGAGATCTCGTGGCTTTGTCTCTACCTGCTGAGAGTAGACAAAGCCTTGAAATAGTTACACATTCATTGGGTGAAATGGTAAATGTGTACAAAAATATTAGGCCAACAACTGATTCATTTGTAGAAATGATGAGAAAGAGAAAAGAAATAGTGATGGGTCCCGATAAATGGGAGGATGTAAAACAAAAAGTTACAAAAGAAGTGGCCAAGTCAATGTTTAATTACAAGGAAGGGCCAAAAAGAAAAATGTTGAAGGTGCAGTATTTCAAGCACCCAGACATAGCTCGTTATTTGTATGATAGGCACCTTGCAGCCTATGGAAGGCTTCCATGCAACGATGAGGTTCCTATTTATTTTGCACAAATGTTTTATACATAATTTTTTTTGCGTATGAAACCCAATTACAATGATCTTCCTTCAGAATTTTTTGGCCTGGGGAAAGGTCGATTATATGACCGTAACGGCACTAAGCGAGATGTGGAGTTGCCTCGCCCTGAGCCACCATTGGTGAGTCGACTGTTTCGAGTCGAAAATTTGCAATCAGAGATGGATGCGACTTCTCAAAGTCGAGAAGCAAGGGATGTTATGATCGACAATGTTCGTAGCGGATTGAGTGGAGTTGATCTTTGTTTAAATCAATAAAGAGCACGTGAAAATGCACGTGCCAATTTGTTTTATTGTACAGATGAGGAGATTGAAAACATGAATGTTGAAGATCTCCGAACATATGCAAAAAATTGTCGCAATGGTTTGCAAGACCTAATTTTTCATGAGGAAGAGGGCACCGGAACGGTATGTGTTAGTGACCTTAGGGTTTGAGATTATTTTTACATATACATGTGTACAATTTGTAATAAATACATGTGTATGTACATGTATACATTTATTTGTATGTGTACATTAATCTAACAAAAATGTATAAGTAAGGCGTTTTTGCAGACCACCTACTCTGTTGTGAGCATGAAGGCTCCTCTGTGCACTCGGGGCACCATAGCCACGAAGGATCTGTAGCCACTAGGGCTCGCATGTGGTTATGGCTCACCACAAACCATCACTTCAAAGTGACAAAAGTGGTTACCGACTGACCAAAAACCTATAATTAAAAAGTGGTTTTTAGATAACCATGAACTTCACGGGGATACATATGCCTTTACA
Organism: Pinus albicaulis; assembly: GCA_034641835.2. Taxonomy (NCBI): domain Eukaryota; kingdom Viridiplantae; phylum Streptophyta; class Pinopsida; order Pinales; family Pinaceae; genus Pinus; species Pinus albicaulis. The sequence continues at coordinate 1,671,508,036 of CM076575.1, read as the reverse complement.
AGGTTTACATTACACACTCCAACTTTAGGAGTTACCAGGCACATACAATTACCACTACAAAACCATCCTAGACTTTCTTACCATTCAACTATATGACTCATCATCAAGAGTCTATTCCAAAAACTCACTAAAAACTCACACAACTTGATTGTCCATCCCCCTCCAATCTCTAATGTAAATCCAACCACTATCCTTTGATGCCATTTTCACTATCAATGTCTTCATCATATCTAGTAGTAAATCATTCCTGCAAATAATTTTTTTTATTGTTCAAATGGCCAGTTCCAACAAAGACACTAAATATCACCACTGATCTTATAAATATTTTTTTTAAACCAGATTTACATGAATGAATTTACATGCTAAGTTGATCGGGCTTAACATGAAAAAACATGAAAAAAAGAGGAATTCACGAAGAAAATTTGTTTCATCAAAGAAAATATGTTGGAACTTTTTAGTTTCATCTTTACCTTGTCTCCCTCCTTAGCCACAAATGCTGCAAAAAGAAACGTTTCCATCCACTTCAACTCGCCACGCTGCTACTGCAGCACTCAACAGAGGATGCTCTGGTATACAGACAGAATCACATCCATGCAACTCACCACACCCAGGTGACACAACTCTTCTGAACATTGGTCAAACTGCATCTCGTTGCATGGAGGATTTCCTTCTCAGATACCAAACCAAATTGGTCATTCCGCACACCATCTCATTCAACAATGGCCCAAGTCTATGTTCACTAACACAAAAACACACATTACAACGTTCCATGTTTCCAAGTCCACTCTCACATGACGTAACGTTGGCAAGGCAGTAGCACAAAATCCAATCGGCAGAAGCGACCGAAACCATCTCATTAATACATTGAACATGAAATGGATGCACATATTACTGTAACTGAAATTCATAAACGTAGAATATAGGAATTTCTTCTTCAACAATGAATCGATAGACACAAAAGCAACCACAAGGTCTCCATCACCTGCCCATTGACACAAGGACTGTAGTGATAGTAAAATCAGTCCAGAATCTCTACCACACACAATCTTAAGTGAAATCGATAAATAAATGGATCTCGGCCTCAAGGCACAAAAAATAAGACTAAAAAAGCACCACCAGAATAAGAACGCACCCAGAAAAATGCATCAAACGGGCATCAGATCAATCTAAGATTTTAATGCAGCAAATAACAATCCTTGCAAGACGGCTGCCAAGTGAGCACCCCTGATCAACCAGGATTGTTCATTTCTCCATCATTCTTCTAGTTCAATAATAGACGACTTAATCTCTAGAATTGCCAGGAGAGAAAGAGTTATCGTAGTAGTAACAAGATATATCAAAAATCATGACATTAAGGGTCTGCACAATGAATTACCCCGAGAAAGGAGACAGTGCTAGAACAAAGTAGTATACAATAACGAATACGGAAGTGAAAGGATAAATTCCAACATTTGTCACAATACAGCTCGTCTCACAAATTGAGCTATCCACACTCACCATGCTTTAGACAGAGGCTTCAAAAAACACAAAAAAAGAAATGTGTATTTTGTATTTAATACATACATAGTACTACGAGTATGAAATACCCGAAACAATCCATATCCCATATTACACAACGTGTAATCCGAGAAAAACTGTGGTGATAAGGATTGGCCTGCGAGCCCCATCGACAAGTATAATAAGAAACCCCGCGTCTCTGGCATAGCACCGTGTTCTTCGTGATGGTACCCATCTAAGCCACTGCACCATGCTACCAATGCTCTAACCCTCTGCTAACAACACATTAAAACCAAAATTCGAGGACTCGGCCCTTCTCAGTGGCCTCGTCCACCCTTTTTCCATCATATCATTCTACGCCAATATGTTTACAACATAACAACCCTGAAACATAATTGAAGGCAAACTTGGATCTCATTTGCACGAAAAACCTTCCTGAATGGATGCTTGATGGATTTAGTGAGTGCGGTTTCATTGACATTTAATGCAGTGTCGAGGTTCATTAAACTTGATTCACAACGATCCACCATAGGGATCCTAAAAATCCATGAATTCTCACAATATTTTCACGTCATCCACACTTTGGACGAACTCCAACGCTGTCCAGCCACATCCACGGCTAACAATTTTGCAACAAGATCTGGTCAACCAATGGTAGCCGCATTCTCCCTCATATCTGGTCGTATCATCTATTCTGTCGAACCTCCACACTACGGGTAACAGAACATCCGCATGCTCATATCGACTCTCCCACACATACGTGAAATAGGGTGCTCCTCCTCCTCTTCCTAGCTCTTCGAGCAATTGAAAATTTCTTTGAGTAACCATAGAGAATTCAGGATGCTAAAAAAATGTTCCTGCCACTATCGTTCTCGTCTGCATCCAAACCATGGCGTAATGCCATTCCAGTCTAGACCCTCGGTCCTATAGTCATGAACTCTGATCGTAATTCATATTGTTGGAGCCTTGTATGATTGGATCAACCTTGATATGGCAATACTGCTCACGTATTTTCCCAATCTCCATATAGCCAGGTAAACCCACATATCCGAATTTATCTTCTCTGCTTCAACACTTTAGCTCCACTCTCGCCAAACAAATTTACAATGACAAATGATCGATCCATTATTAAATCCCCACAACACTGGACTTCCTTGACCAGTGAGCACAATTTTCTCTCACCGTGGTCACAGGTAGCAATGGAAACTCTTCCACAAAATACAAATTCCCTCTCGAGTAGATCAGCTACCCTCTATCTATCTCGTGTCTAAATTTCACTAAGCCTCTATTTGACAGCACACCCATAACCTAGCTCAATGGAAAAATTTTAAAACTAAAACAAAATATACGGTCTTATTTCTCTCAACCCAAGAGGGGTCGAGGCTAGGCCCGTATGGGCTCTGATACCAAGATAAAATTTGAATATACACACTATTATTCTATTAATCGAAACGGTTAATATATAGACATGAAATATAGTCTCAAGATAGGAAAACTATCTTGGACGCACAATAAGGCGGTTTAGAGAATACCTCAACCACACACCAAACTAGGAATATATAGGTTTAGCTACATCCTATGATATAGGAACAAACTCCTTACATAGAGAGTCAACACCCCAGAAAAGTAGGAATTACATATTCCAACAAGTTTCCCATCCTATCCTATAAATTTATTGTTTTTTTTTTTTTTTTCTATCAATATAAAACCCCTTGAAGACTTAGCCCCTAGAAAGCCTATTAAGTAAAAGTTTTTTTTTATAAATCATTTTGAAGAAGTAGATAAATTTCTTTCGGATTAATTACATCATTAGGATTTGGTCGACATTTACAACCAACTAATATGGTTCACCCTCAAAACACAGTGAAAAAGTTAATCAATCTTCATGAATAAATTATAACTTAATAAAACTTTTTTTATATAAATCTCCACACTTTAAAAATATAATTTTAAGAAATATCTCAACTACATATAGATTATAGTAGAGATGATTATATATATTTGTGGCAAAATTCATTTCCTACGTTACATTTCAGTATTATAAGTGATCTACAATTGTAGCAAATTTTAATCTTTTAAGTTACTAGTATTAATATTCTTGTTATTTTTAACAAAGAAAATGTAATATGATTCTAGTCTTATTGGAATTTTTATATTCATTTCATCTTATGAATATTGCAAAATGATTAAATATAATTAGAATTTTTATTTAAATTGAAAATTTTATAAAATTAAAAAATAATATTTTTTTAATTTAAATTTAAAGAATGATATTATATAATTATATTAAAATAAAAAATAAAAGAAATGGTAAAAATTGTAGTTGCATCCTGAAATTATATTAATGATCGTGAGGGATAGATTAATGTCTATAATTTTTAAGTTTTAATTTCCACTAGTATGATTAGATTTCCAAAAAAATATATATTTTATGTTGTGGTGTTTAGTGGTGATATAATTATTGACAATATCATATTTGAGGGCATTATGATTGTGCATACTTCATAGAACATGTGATTTCAATATAATATTTGTAAGAAAAACTCAAGAAATAAAAAAAATTAAGAAGATTTTGAAGGTTTTATTTTGTAAAGTGACGATGTTTTCAAAGTCCTTCCGTTAAAAGGAGACTTCTCAAAAATTCAATCTATGTTTTGGGTCGGTGTGGTATAAGCTAGCTAGATATCATGGCTTAATTTCTTAAAGCACAAACTAATAATTTTTAAAACCATAAACCAGTTTAATAAATCATAAATAAATATATATATATATATATATATATATATATATATATATATATATATATATATATTAAAAAATTCAAATATTTAATATAATTAAAAATAGTGTTCAACAAATATCTCAAATACATTAATATATAAAAATATTAAAAATATACTAGAAATAATTGATACACTAAAAATAGTTAATACATAAATTTTTATGAAATATATAAAATAATTCATTTTCTTTTTTAAATCTATAAAAAAAAAAAAGTCTAATTTCAAAGTAGATCTTCGCTTAATTCCACATAATATTTCCTTAACCACTGTTATGACGAGAATGTTTCCATAACCCAGTGTTCTCCCATGTTATGACCAGACTGTTCTAAGGATCAGAGAACCACAAGAAAAAGGTAACGATCATCAGGGCGCAGAGTAAACTTGTCATCGCATACTAAGACCGTGGCTGTTAATTGTGTGGTTCCGAAAGTGGGGTAGTTATGAAATTTGGTGATTTCATTTTTGAGAAATGGTAAGGGTTTATGGTTTAAATTTATCGGTTAAATCACATAGATTAATATTTATTATCATTATTTTTTTTTAATTATTTATTTATTTATTCATTTTTTCAAATACCCATAATCATTTATTAAAATATTTATTTTATCATATATTTTATATTATTAAAATTTTAAAAATTAAAATTTTATTTATAATAATAATAATGATAAAAAATAATATAGAAATTAATTAATTATATATATGTGTGTGTGCTTAATTTATAAATAGATTTGATTACAATAATGTAAGTCAATACTATGGTTTAACAATACCATATGCCAAAAAAATCATAACTCATTTTATAAGTCATTTGTTCATATGATAATTTTTTTAATTAATGGATATAATTAAAACTAGAAAAAAAGACATAAATACTTTGAAGATAAATATCAACATTTGATTTGTGTATATTAACCATAATATTTTAGATTATTTTAATAACTTGCCTAGATCCATCTTAAGTGTGGACTTACTAAATTGTGAGAGAGATCAAATCTCTTGAGGTACAAACCTTCTTTAGAATAAAAGAGATCTAGGAAAATATTTTCCCTTTAAAAAGTCTTTCCAAATAAGCTATATTCCACATGAATTATTTTAACATGTTGTTATTCTTATTATTTTATGATTTTATTTTATATAAACCCATGAGATAAGACATGACATTACATTTCTTCCCAAGATAAAGAGTTCTAAGAACAATTATATCCACCTTAACTTTGATTGGGATCAAAACTCTTGAGGCTAAAAACTCCTTTAGAATAAAAAGAGAATTAATCACTTTCTATGTTTGGTAGATCTAAAGTTAATATGGATATAGTCAAATCTTTTCCCTTTATTCTTCATAAATATCATGGGTCAATAAAATATTTAATATTAACCTATAATTATTTTTATTATTTTATGATTTTTTTTAACGACATAAGATAAAACATGACATTATATTTCTTATATATATATATATATAACTATTCTTAAATAAATATACCACATACTTAATAAATCATTTTTTGTGAGATTATAATGGTTGAAATATACCCACATGTAATTCATAATGTTTTACTGATTATATTATATTTTTTTCAACCAAACTGGAAAAAAAATTATATTTTCAGCACTCCTATTTAATAGAACTAAGATAAAATAGCACACAGCGAACTCTAAACAAATTCTATATTATGAATGAAGAAAATTACACACATATTTATACAAGCAATAGTCTCAAGATAGGAATTCTATCTTAGACGTACAGTAGTGTGGTTGAGAGATTCTCTCAACCACACACTAAACTAGGAGAAACTATATTCTAGCTAATTCCTATTGTGTAGGAACAAACTCCTCAAATGGAGAATTACAACCATAGACAAGTAGGAATTAATTATTTCTAACTCCCCCCCTTAATGACTACTTGTCATGATAGTGATTCACAAAGTCTGGTTGTGGTCAAACATAACAAAGAATATGTCGACGTCCATATAAAAGAGCAACCATCCAACGGAATGCATGGGTACCAACCGCTGCAACCGCTAGTCCTGTAGGATGTCCTTCGCATACATGATTCTGTCGACCGTTATCACTGCATATATGTACCTACAAATCCACCACCATCAGGCGAATTTCATGTGCAGAACCTCCAAAAACACAATCTGCCTCTCTCGGATAGATCCGCAACTTCTCTGATCTACTTCTCTGCAAATCGTCAAACAAAGATGAGGCTTCCTGCGGATCCCCATGAAGTTGAGTTGGCGTCTTCCTGAATAAAAATCGTGCGCTTCCGCACCATTCTCGTGATTTGGCACATTGGCACAAGTATGTACTGAACGGTCGTGCCAATTGTACTTCTCAGCACAACTGTCAGCTAAGAAATCACACCATCCCCCTTCTTCTCAGAGATTAATGAATCATCTGAGACTGAGCCAGGTGTTACTGCAGTCCACCTGCTCCTACGAGCACAAAGCTCCCGTGTACACGTTTAGCCACTCAGGCAATATGCCACCACCGGGCAAGTCCGATCTGCCACCACCAGGCAAATCCGCCAACTTCAATATGCCACCACCGGGCAAGTCCGATCTGCCACCACCGGGAAAATCCGAAACTTAAATGTGCCACCACCGGGAAAATCATGTAGCCACTAAGGCTCTGTATGTGGTTTCTGGCTCACCACAAACCATCACTTTACAGTGACAAAAGATGGTTTCAGGCTGACCATAAACCATTACAAAGTGGTTTTAAGATCACCACGAACTTTCAAATACCTTTAAAAAGCTTACATTTCATTCAACATTTTTGAGTTTCTGGGTACATACAATGACCATTACAACAACTGGACTTGCTTATAACATGCTAGGGAGTCTATTCCACAAACCACACTAACTCAAACAAACATCTACTTTTTTGTCCACCATAAATGTTGTCGCTGCTTCTTTACCTCATCTGTTCATTGTTCACATCTTGGGCATCCTTGTCTGTTCAAATAACTTCTTGGAACTCCACGTTTCACCTGTCATTTGTTAGAGTAGCTAATTCTAACAAAATAACTTTACCTACATTGAGTTAGCTAGGCTCAATAAGGCTCAATAATCTTTAAGCATGATTCCAAGAAACTAAATAAAATCATAAACTCTTCAACTTTTAATTTCTCTATCTCTTCCCAAGGATAACTATTTCCCATGCCATCAAATTTACCACAATAAAACTTCAATATGCAAATTCACTCTAGCGATCTTTCTCTTCAATATGAGATGCTTACACCTCACCTCAGCACAGCTTCGATCCATGGCCTCTTCTCCATTCCAGGCCACAATCCTACCACGACTTCATCGAACGCTGCTAAGCGCGTCAAACGATGCAAATTTAATCGCTGTGATCAAACCAATACAGGCACGTCATCATGATAGCAGGGATTAATGGCTCAAAAAATATATGAGGCTGGAACCTTTCCCATATCCTGAAGAACTGTCCACGTTTTTCAAGTTTCATGAGAAATGCCAGTCCATGCAATTACCATAACTGGGATACCATAAGCTGCTATAAAGCTTCGCAACCAAGCTGTACTATACCTCCATGAACGAGCTGCTCTACTTTTCAGTGATATCAACATATTTAATTCTAAATTTTTCCACGAACGTCATATTATCTATCCATCCTGGCACTGGATTCCGCACTCAATCCACTGGTCGATAGTATCAGCGACCTCCTGGAGATTCGACCCGGTCTTTTCCAGCAGGGGGCCTCTACATATGAATTCATAAAGGTCAGCCACCGAGGATACCATTGCAGAGGATGCAGCTTTTGACAGTAATGCCATCGCCAACATTTGCCCCGACATTAGCCAGCGCTTCCTATCAAATCCAAAATAGACACAATCAATGGATCATCTTTGAGCTCGTCTGCAAGAGCGAGCAAATAATCGTGGAGCTTACGAAGGACAGTTTCTCTATCAAATTGCAGGGAGCCAATGTCCGTCAATTGCAGTCTCTCCAACACGAGGGCCCTGAGATTCTCCGGCAAGTCAAGGTCGAAGAGAATTGAGGAAGCTTCGGCTTCTGCTATTCAGTCAAGATTTCTGATATGGCAGCGCTCGCTCAAGATTTGGCATCGCATTTCTGCTATGCGATCCGTCCAACACCACAACGTCTCCGTCCGCCATTGCAACAAAGATCTCGGAAAAAGAAACTCAAACAACCAACTATAATGTACCCTCATTGCTACAGAAGCAACATTTTGGTCATCAAGCAGCTTTCTGCTATTAGTCAAAATCGGCTGTAACAAGGCATTCAGGCCTCCAAATATGAAATAAAAGCTTGCAGATATCGAGGAATTAAAAGGGTATACCTGAAACCCCACAAACAAATCCTAATCCTTTTTTTCATCAGATCTGTCCAATGCAGAAAGCCTCTCTACAAGAGGAGGGTGAGAGTAATGATATGCTGAATACCAGGGATCAGTATTCATAGCCGATAAATTTTCCTCCTGCAACGAAATACACAAATCGAAGGCCTGCTTTCTTCCAAAATAATGAGAATTTTAAAAGCTAAAGCATGCTCCATGGACCGAATCTAATACGACTGCACGCTGCTATTGGACAAAAAACAGACGGTTTAACTCGACATCCTTACAGTTGCATATCTACAGGAAAATCCAGTGGCCGAGAGGCGTTCTCCCTTCACACAACCTCCTTTCACAATCTAGTTATGGTCCACAACGCCTGCAACACCTCAACGGATCTGAATGTTGATACTGCTGCACCTTCTCAGAAGCATTAACAACCATTTACTTCCTTACGAGTTTGATTTTGACACTGCTGGTGGTGGCTCGGGTGCAGATCCACTCCTCAAGCTGCTTCCCCCATGCAAATCCACCAACGATGCTCCACTGTGATCCAGTGGTTTACTCCCGCGTGCTATTCTCCAGCAATTAAAAAAACATGGGACTTGATCACACAGATCTGTTGCGGTATTCATCAATGAGCAACAGCTCCTCTTCGACGGGCTCCACAGCCCTCCACAGCCACAGCCACGGTGTCCCCTGCTCAATTCTGATGCCACATCGACAAGCCGAGATAGGCAACACTCTTCCTCATCCTCAGATGGACAAACCCAAAACAAAACAAACTGCAAACAAAAATTCTCTATCTGTTATTTCCCTCAGTCCATGAGGGGCCGAGGCCCTTACGGGCTCTGAAGCTCTGATACCAAGATAAAATAGCACGCAGCGAACTCTAAACAAATTCTATATTATGAATGAAGAAAATTACACACATATTTATACAAGAAATAGTCTCAAGATAGGAATTCTATCTTAGCCGTACAGTAGTGTGGTTGAGAGATTCTCTCAACCACACACTAAACTAAGAGAAACAATATTCTAGCTAATTCCTATTATGTAGGAACAAACTCCTCAAATGGAGAATTACAGCCATAGACAGGTAGGAATTAATTATTTCTAACTAACTAATCATCATAAAAACACACAATTCATCATATATTAAACACTTAATTACTTCATCATATATTAAAGAGGAATATTTGTCTTTACTCGACTGCTGCTTTGTATTTTCTTTTAAATTGTTGTTGCCTACTGAACACCACCTAATTTTGATTCCGATATCTTAAAATAAAGTGTAGGAGATCTTTCAAGATAGACTGCAAATTGTATTGGCGTTTTCAAAGATTGCAATAATCAGAACTAAATGACATCCTTGGGCGTTTTCAAAGATGCCAATAGTCACAATTAAATGTCAGCATCAGCAATCAAAAACTAACATCACTCCATTCTACCACCACTTCTGTCACAAACACAAAGATACCCAAAACGCCAATAATGGAAAAACCTTAGTTACATTAATTGTTTCTTATGGGATCTGTCTATGGTCCCCTAGAATTTCCTCCCTTTCGTCATCGGATTCCAACAGTAGCAAACTCAGCGACAGTGGGCTTGATTTCTCTGTATAATCGAGTTCATGAATCCAATCCAAGTTTTGTGTGTGATCGTAGAATTCTTCAATTCTTTGATCATCCGGGACTGTAAAACCGTCGACGCGCAGCATGATGGTTTGATCAGAAGAAACAACTTCAACCTCATTGGCCTCTGGAGTTAACATAGCTGGTCCCTTGCAGAAATCTTGTAACACAAAATCTGTCGAACAATTGGATGGAGGAGAAAGCAAACTACATTCTGGGGAAGATAGCTCGTTTAAATCTAACAAACACTCGGCTAAAGGACATGCATCTGCTCCAAAATAATAAGAATTTGGAGACTTCTCCAACACTAACGATGGCATAGACCTGGTAGAGATTCTAACTTCTATATCGTTCCCAGGTAGGTCGCTCCATGACTTGGAAGAATTGGTAGTTTGCTTGACATTAGACAATTTGATGGCTTCATCTGAACTAGGATTACTGCAACGATAACCATTCATGGACCCGTTATTTGGTCTTACTGTTTCAGAAAGTCTCACCGTCGTTGTTATTTTCACCGCGATGGTTTTGAAGACACGATTTTGGTATTGCAGAAGGTTTTGATTTGGTATTGCGAAAGCCATCATGCATACCAAAAATTTCATAGGTTGATCCGGCAATGCAGGAAATCCACAAATATTTCAAGCTTATGCAGTTCCAAGTCTAGCAGCAGAACGCCAGTTTGGGCAGAATTGAAAATCTCCTCGGGCAAACTGATATTCTTGGGTCAAGTGCTAAAGGCCTGGTGCCCATCGAGTCCTCTGAGGGCTAAGGTGTTTATGGTTTTGTCTCTTCTTGTCATGTCTTTATTTTTACATGTTTATGTCCAGTTTGTTGAAGTATGTTGAAGGCCGTAGTCATAGTAATTTGAAATGTGTTAATGCTATGGATAATTAGGCATATAAAGATGAGTGTAATAGATTAAAAATATTTTTGTGTTGGATGGTAAATAATGTTTCTGGATGATCAAGAAATTTGGTTTCCCATCCAATCAAGTTAAAACCACATTAAAAAAACGCTGTTTTTTTTTAAAGAATAAAAAAACAAGTACATGTCACTTTAAAAATATATATATTTAATTTTTTTTTTAAATATAAAATGAAAATAGTTTAAAATTTCATTATTTATTACAAAATACATCTTCACTTAATTCCATAAAATATTTTCTTAACATATACATTTCTTCAAAACATATAAATTTTTAATCTAAAACGAACATAAGTCAGAAGTTCATATTTTATTATAAACGTGCATGTTAACTTCAGTCTTCATCCCACATGATATTGTTTCTCTTTTCCGAATATGAAAGAGATGCGTTTCTGGGGCTTCTCATTGATTTCTTAAACCACTATTATGATCAGAATGTTTCCATAACCCAGTGTTATCCCCTGTTATGACCAGAATGTTCTAAGGATTAGAGAACCACAAGAAAGGTAACTTGTCATCACATACTAAGCCCAGGCAGGCCCGTGGCTGTTATTTGTCTGGTTTCTAAAGTGGGGTAGTTATGAAATTTGGTGATTTCATTTTTGAGAAATAGTAAGGGTTTACGATTTAAATTTTATTAGTGAAATCTTATATATTAAATTTTTGGCATACATTTATATTTATCTATTTATAACTTGAAAAAAAAAACAAAATATTAATTATAAATTTTCCGGGAAATCAGATAAGAAATTTTGGAACCGATGTGTTTTGAACTATCAATTGTAATTCATCATCAGGAAAATGAAGATTGGTTGATCTTACTTATACATTTATACCAGGAAGAGAGAAGCAACGGTCAAAAACCCAAAAAAAAATAAAAATGTTAAAATAAGTAAAAAATAGGAATAAAAATATAAAATAAACCAGAAATATAATTAACACAACCTTAAAGTTACAAATGTTAAAAAAAAAACGGTCAAAAATAGGAATGAAAATATAAAATGAACCAAAAATATAATTACCCAATCTTAATTATATTTTTGGTTCATTTTATATTTTCATTCCTATTTTTGACCGTTTTTTTTCAACACTTTTAAGGTTGTGTTAATTGTATTTCTGGTTTATTTTATATTTTTATTCTTATTTTTTACGGTTTTTTAACATTTTTATTTTTTCTTGGGTTTTTGACCATTGCTTCTCTCTTCCTGATGTAAATGTGTAAGTAAGATCAGCCAATCTTCATTATCCTGATGATGAATTACAATTGGTAGTTCGAAACACGTCGATTCCAAAATTTCTTATGTGATTTCCCATAAAATTTATAATTAATATGGTATGGATCACATAAGCTTACACTCTAAAAAAAAATAGTTATTTTATTATATATCTTATACTATTAAAAATATAAAAATTTTAATTTTAATAATATAAAAATTATAACTTTATTTATAATAACATGAATATCTATAATAATACTATTGATAAAAAATAATATATATATATATATATATATATATATATATATATATATATCATACAAATGAGCCATATTTAATAATTAAAAAGAGAAAAAAAATAAATAAATATTTTGAAGATAAATATCAATATTTGATTTGTGTATATTAATCATAATATTTTAAATTATTTTAATAAACTGTTTAGATCCTTCTTAACTAGGGACCTACCAAATTCTCATAGAAATCAAATCTCTTGAGGTGCAAGCCTCATTTAGAATAAAAAGAGATTTGATCACTCTCCATGCTTGGTAGATGGGGAGTTAATATAGATCTAGGAAATATTTTCCCTTTAAAGAGTCTTTCTAGGCATACTATATTCCACATGAATATTTTTTTAACCTGTGATTATTCTTATTATTTTATGATTTTCTTTGTATAGGATAAGACATGACATTACATTTATTCCCAAATTAAAGAGTTATAAGCACAATTATTGATAATTGAATTAAAATTAAAAAAACCTCTATAACCAAATAAACACATCCATATACTTAAAAATAATTTTTTGTGAGATTATAATGGTTTATGGTTAAATCATAGATTAGTTTAAATTATTTTAATAACTTGCTTAGATCTATTGTAACTCTCGATCTACCAAATTCCTAGAGGGATCAAAACTTGAGGTGAAAACCTCATTTAGAATAAAAAGAGATTTGATCACTCTCTATGTTTGGTAGATGTGGATTTAATATGGATATAAGAAAAAAGTTTCCCTTTAAAGAGTCTTGCAAATATATTATATTCCTCGTGAATACCATAGGTCAATAAGATATTTAATATTAATCTATGATTATTTTCATGATTTTATGATTTTATTTTTTATAGCCACATAAGATAGAACATGACATTATATTTCTTCCGAAAATAAAAAATTATAAACACAATTAATAATAATAACAATAATATTCCAATATAAAATAAATACACCATATTATTTATAAATCAATTTTTGTAAGATTATGATTTAAATCATAATTTTGAATTTCAAAATAAAGTTGGTTCTTAAAAAAAAAAAATAACTCTTTTTAAATTATATAAATTTTAACAAACATAAAATTATATTTCTTCAACTGAAAAAAAAAATTAGAGGAAAAAAGAGTGACCTTATTAGACTCCTATTTAATAGAACTAATCATCATAAAAACACACTCTTCATCATATATTAAAGAGTTATATTTGTCTTTACTCGACTGCTGCTTTGTATTTTATTTTAAAGTGTTGTTGCTTACTGAACACCACCTAATTTTGATTCCGATATCTTAGAATAAAGTGTAGCAGATCTTTCATGATAGACTGCAAATTGTATTGGCGTTTTGAAAGATGCCAATAGTAACAACTAAATGTCAGCATCAGCAATAAAACACTAACAACACTCCATTCTGCCACCACTTCTGTAACAAAGACAAGGATACTTAGAGATTTGGTATATACTGATATGGAACTACCCAAAACGCCAATAGTGGAAAAAAACCTTAGTTACATTGTTTCTTATGGGATCTGTCTGTGGTCCCCTAGACTTTCCTCCCTTTCGTCATCGGATTCCAACAGTAGCAAACTCATGGACAGTTGGCTTGATTTCTCTGTATTATCGAGTTCATGAATCCAATCCTAGTGCTGTGTGTAGTCGTAGAATTCTTCAATTCTTTGATCATCCTGGACTGCAAAACAGTCGACGCGCAGCATGATGGTTTGATCAGAAGAAACAACTTCAAACTCATTGGCCTCTGGAGCTAACATAGCTGGTCCCTTGCAGAAATCTTGTAACACAAAATCTGTCGAACAATTGGATGGAGGCGAAAGAAAACTACATTCTGTAGAAGATAGCTCGTTCAAATCTAACAAACTCTCGGCTAAAGGACATGAATTTGCTCCAAAATAATAAGAATTTGGAGATTTCTCCAACGCTAACGATGGCATAGAGCTCGTAGAGATTCTACCTTCTATATCGTTCCCAAAGAGGTCGCGCCATGATTTGGAAGAATTCGTAGTTTGTTTGACATTACACAATTTGATGGCTTCATCTGAACTAGGAGGATTACTGCAACCATAACCATTCATGGACCCGTTATTTGGTCTTATTGTTTCAGAAAGTCTCATCGTCGTTGTTACTTTCACCGCGGTGGTTTTGAAAACACGATTTGGTATTGCAGAAGGTTTTGATTTTGAATTGAGATTTTTCCTGCTCTTGCACTGAGCTTTGTTCGCGGAGAGGAGCAACTTCTTGCTTAGACAAGTGCTCCAGTAATTCTTGATTTCGTTCTCTGTTCGCCCCGGCAGCCGTCCTGTGACCACCTGCATCCACATATATGCATTCACTAATTAAATCAGACTCATCACATGTGAGTAAGAGAGTATTTATATGCACAAAAGAGTATTTAATCTTACAAATAAAAGGATTCTATTTGGGGCTGATTTTTTTTAATATATTAATTATATTAAACAATAAATTTGTATCTATAATTCAATTTTAAATGAAAAAGTTGCATATTATTTTTTGAATAAATGTAATTTTTTTTTAAATTTTTGGAACTGGTGTTTGGGGCTATTTCGATTTTGTTTATGAGCAACATAACCAACAAAATCCAATCAAAACATTTATAATATGTATTAATTTAAAAGTGGATTATTAAAATCAAATAATTGAAAATAGAGAGAATGTTTTTATTTTATAAATTGGAATAAAAAAATTGTAAACCTTGAAAACAAATGATAATGGATTAATTGAAAAAAAATTGGGCAATAATTATACAGGTGAAGTTTTGTTTGCCTTTTTCTAAAATAGATGAACTATATTGGATGGCTCCAAAAGAGTCCACAAAACTAACTTCTCTTATATTAATGCTGAAACTTTTTTCAATTAATCAAATATAAATATAAATATAAATAACAAAAACTTGAATTTAAAAATATATATATATATTAATAATTTTATTTATATTTTATATTTAAATTTAAAAATCTAAATTATAAAATAATTATTTAATTATTTTTAAAAAATATATTAATTAAATGCCGTTAGTCATTCGAAAAAATATTGTCATTATAATTACAATCGAAAAAATATTGTCATTATAATTACCATCAAAATTTAATACTCCATATAACATGTTAAACTACTTACAATAAAAATTATGATTTTAATCCTTCCTAACCAAAACATGAACTTTATAACGGTGCCTTTTAATCATATATTATGAGAGTGTTTTTTAATCATATATATTCCTCAGTTAAAGTGATTGAGAAAAAAATGTTATCATCATCCAATTCAAATGAAATTCTCCAACAGGTCGAACTTCTAATAAACCTTATGATATCAAAATTATACATATTCTTAAAGATTTTAAAAAAGGAAAATATAGTTTTTTTCATAAAGTTTTTTAAATAGCTAAACATGCATATTCCTTATACAATATATAAAAATATCACATCCCATCTTGGGTCACCTAGTTAAAACCAAAATGTTCAAAGCAATATGGCAGATAATTATTAGATTCATGTTGAACATTAACCATATTCAAATTATCTTAGCTGTATTACTATCTCACTGTTATAACTGAGTATTATAACAAAGTCATCCATTTATCTGAGTATTTTAACCATAAAAGTTGTGATGAGGCTCGGCTCTTGCCACAAAACAGGGATTTTTCTCTACCTACGCATTGCCAAGAAGGCGGTGCAGTCGAATAATTGTTAAAAACTGGATATATAAACTGTTGATTAAATAGCTCTCCAAGTAAGAACCTAGAGAGTGTACACACACTCATACACATTCTGTCTATTGAGTCAGATGAGCCTTAATTATATAGGCTTGCACACTAACGGGATGGTCTTAACCACTTCCTGGATATTAGGATATGAGATCTAAGATTAGAATCTCAATCTTATCTTCATCATAACAACAATCTAATTATGGCTTTCTCCATTACTTCCAGCACTCCCCCTTAATGGAGAAATGGTATTGAACAATAACATACACATGCTGGTCTAGTCTCAGCTAGGCTTACAACAAAAAACATGAAAAACTTGGTAACAAAGGTTTTCATTTTGGTCTTTATGCTTGTGAATCCATACTTGTTCATTATGAGTCGAGGCTTCATCTTCACTTTCCTCACTGTCAGGTAGTGATGTATTTGCACCTCATTTCTTCTCCAGTGATGGAAAGCTTGAATGCTTATCCTTGCCCTTCTAAAAGTTATGATAGGCTTAATAGGAGAATGTTTTCTCTCACTATTTCTGGTGTAACGCATGTCAACTTTCACAAGGTTGTCTTCAACATTTATGGATGCAACTTCTGTGTTGATTTCATAAAGACACGGTGTTTCAAGCCATGCTTCATGAAAATTTAATTCCTCTTCAGCCTTCATTGTTTGTTGCTTGTTGCTGTTAACATCTGCACACACAACAATATTCATGAGATCATCACATTTTAAATTCTCTCCAGCTCTGCCTTCTTCTGCCACGTCTTCGCAATCAACTTCATGTGGCTAGTCCAATTGATCTTCAACACTTTGTTCATCTTTACATCCTTCCTGAAGATCAACTCGTGACTCTTCAATATCAGGATCTTGCACAAAATATTGTGCCTTTTGTTTGTCATGGCCATCAACAGAACCACATTGTTTTTCTGAAAAAATGCTACCCATGCTACCCAAGCTAACGCCTCCAAATGTCCACATGATAAAATCATCATCATCATCAGAATCAAACATATCTAAAAATATAGACATGTTGTTAAAATTCCAGCTTATCTGGTTTTGTCTTGCTTCCAGATTTTGACTCCACTCGGTCCTCTACTGAGCTCCAACAACCCCGTTAACACATAGGCGGGAAACCTCCCTTTGACAGCTCTTCAGCAGTAGAACCTTGTAGACTGTGGTTTCTATGCCATGCAGGTCTTAGTGCCCTCGAATCTTGTGACGAGCAACAAAAAACCTCTCAACAAGCTGGCAACTCTATCAATGTCTAATTCTGATGCATGTAGTTAAAAATTTCTCACATGACACATATTTTTGAAAATGGGTTCAAATCAGCAAAAAACTTTCGCATTTTCGTTGTGGCATATAATAAATTTAGAAGAAAATTTACCCAATTGATTTTGGGATCTCCACAACCTGCAACTTATATAATTTTTCAAACAATAGAATTTCAAAATAAATTTGTTGGATCACACAAGCAAGCTCGTCCTCCTGGCCACACTGCGTCCCCACGTAGCTCCCTTAGATTCAATATCAAGTGGATCTCCTCTTTCTTACGGGGCTTGACTTGAAACAGATCACCAGACTTTATGATGCTTTATGATTTTTAATATGACCAATCCGATAAGTTGTGTGAAACAGAGGATAAGGTTCCAAACAATATATATAAGAAAGTGGATGGTGATCCAAATAATATGGATTTCGTGGTTCATGCAAGGAAGGAGATCCTGAAGCTATGAACAAAGCATCGATTGCAATGGAGATACCCTCTGTCGATGTTATATTTGGACGGCTGCTTCATACAAAATTTATTGACAAATCTATGTGGGAAGGGACTCCCCGTAGCCGAGGAGAGGAGGTGTTATGACCCTATATTGGATCTGGCTCGATCACTCATAGATTCGACACGATCCATGCAGCTACGTCTAGCAGTGATAGATTGGGGAACAATCTAGTCAATCCAATCTGCAGCACACTCCAACAACACAGTTCTCCACCTAAAACAGGGCAGAATTCAGAGGTCGGGTCCGTGCTTCCACGGTGACTGTGTTTCGAGGAAATTCATGAAGGTTCTCTTCTTGGTAGAATTCACGCAAGGATAGCAAGCTCGATACACACAGAAACAAGAACTGTTGCTTTTTCAGTGCGCTCCTTTGTATGTGCGGAACTGAGATCGCTGAGGGAGCTTAGAACACGATGGTCACGCGATCGAGTGTACCCAGCACCAATCAACCTGATGCTCCTGCACTGCCTTAGCTGAGGAGAGGATTTCTGACAAGTGGCAGTGCTCTGCCAACACTCTAGCGTTCATGAAGCAACACTTCGCCCGCGAGGGCTCAATGAACACAAAGTATATTGAATGTGGAAGTGCAGGCTCGGCCTCAATTAACGAATTTGATGGATTCAGCAGCGAACACGCTGGGCATAGCCTTCTACAGTAGCAGCGACCTTCCTCGGCTTCCAAGGACAACACACAGCACCAGGACTCTGATCTATTGCTCTGATACCATGTTAAAAACTGGATATATAAACTATTGATTAAATAGAGTCAAAATTTGAAAGCAAGACAAAACCAGATAAGCTGGAATTTTAACATGATGTATATATTTTTAAATATATTTGATTCTAATGATGATGATGATGATTTTCTCATGTGGACATTTGGAAGCGTTAGCTTGGGTAGCATGGGTAGCATTTTTTTTTTCAACAATAATGAGCTCCTCCTCAAATGGGGAAATGTCTCCGCATTTAATGTGGGGACGAAGATAGTTTAACCAATGTAATCTACAACTCTTTCCACAACACTTAAGCCATGCAGAACAAAATCTCCTCTATTAAACTTCTCTTCTTGATTAGTCTATGCATTTTACTTTTGCTTCAAATATTAATGATTTTATGAGATTCGCCTGCTCTTTTGGGGAGAGTTCTCCACTCACAATCGCCGTGAATTCGAATGTATTTGGAGAGAATAATATCCTTCGTTTTCATCTAGGCGCTGCGGTTAAGCCCTTCTTTTAAGCAACAAGGAGATCTCCCCATCGTGGTATTTCTTGGTGTGAAACTGTTATTACACCTAATGATATCTTCTTGGGGGTAACAAAGAGACACTTTGTTGCTTCCCCTGGGTAAGGTCTTTGAAAATAAATATAGAAAAGTCAGAAGTAGTTTTCTTCTCATCCTTGCACTCGAAAGGTCACTGGACTGAATGTTCAACTAGTACTGTTGCATGTGATGTTGCGAATATTCTAGCAGATTCTCCTGGCTCCAAAATGAATTGGTGTGAGTTCACGCTGCCAAGAACGAAAAGGGGGAGCCATCTTTCCAGGGACCAAGAATGTCTGGCCGCAAACCACAAAAAGCTCATATCACTGTTGCGACGCTCACATACATTCAGGAAATTTGCTAAATCGGAAAAGATACTCAACCGCCACACTGAAGAAGAATAAGAGATAATTCTGGAGGGGAAATGATTGTGTCTAAAGAAGAGATAATTCTGGAGGGGAAATGATAGTGTTTGATCTCATCAACACAATATGAAGAGTCTCTCAGTATCAGCAAACTCTATTTATATTAAAAAATGAAGCAATTGGCGGCAAAATCAATTATGCATGCCACAGAGTTCATGCAGGTTGATCTGACAATGCAGGAAATCTAGAAAGATTTTCAATTTCTGCAGTTCCATGTCCAGCAACAAAAGGCCTATTTGGACAGAATTAAAAATCCCGTTAAGCGTCCCCAACAAACTGATATTTCCTGGTCAAGTGCTAAAGACTAGGCGCCCATGATTCCTCTAAGGGCTAAGTTCTTTATGGTCTTGTTTGTTCTTTTCATTTCTTTGTTTTTATATGTTTATGTCTAGTTTGTTGAAAGCAGTAGTTATAGTAAGTTGAATTTTGTTAATGCTATAGAAGATTCGGCATATAAAGCTGAGTATGATAAATTGAATTCTGTTAATGCTATAGAAAATTCGAGATATAAAGTTGAGTATGATAAATTGAAAGCTATTTATTTTCAGTCAAAATAAATTGAGACCAAACACTTCATGTAATATGCCTTTTTAAAAATAAATAAATAAAACAAATACTCCCCACCTTACCAAAATAATAATTTGTTTTCTTTTAATATAAAATAAAAATAATTTAAAAATTCATTATTTATTACAAAGTACATGTTCACTTAATTCCACAAAATATTTTATTAACGGATAAATTTCTCCAAAACATATAAATTTTTAACCTAAAACGAATATAAGTCAGAAGCTCATATTTTATTATAAAAGTGCATGTTAACTTCAGTCTTCATCCCACATGACATTGATATTGTATCTCTTTTCCGAATATGATAGAGATGCGTTTAATGATTATTCAGGTTCAAGAATATAAAAAAAATAAAAATTATAAATACTGCGTTGATTGCTTAAACCACTGTGATGACAAGAATGTTTCCATAACCCAGTCTTATTCCCTGTTATGACCAGAATGTTCAAAGATTTAGAGAACAGCAAGAAAAAGGTAACGATCATCAGGGCGCAGAGTAAACTTGTCATCACATGCTAAGCCCATACTAAGCCCGTGGCTGTTATTTGTGTGGTTTCTAAAGTGGGGTAGTTTGGTGATTTCATTTTTGAGAAATGGTAAGGGTTTATGATTTAAATGTATTAGTGAAATTACATATATTAAATTTTCGGCAAATGTTTATAATCATCTATTCACAATAAATATCAAAATAATTATTTTATTCTATATCTTATATTATTAAAATTTATAAAAAATTTAATTTATTTTATTCTATATCTTATATTATTAAAATTTATAAAAAAATTAATTTAATCTATAATAATATTAATGTTAAAAAATTAATTTTATATATGTGTGTGTGAGAATGTAAAAAAAACTTTTATCATATCTCGCATATAAAAGATTATAAAATTAAAATTAAAAATAATATAAAAGTTAAATATTTATATTTTATTAAATAGATTTTATTACAATAGTGTAGATCAATATCATGGTTTATCAATACTACATGCCAAAAAAAGCATAACTCATTTTATAAGTCACTTGTACATATGGTATTTTTTTTTAATGAATATATATTTCATAATTAAAAGGAGAGAAAAAGGCCTAAATAATATTAACTCGGGATTATTTTTTTTTTATGATTTTCTTTTATATAACCGCATAAGATAAGACATGACATTACATTTCTTCCCAAGATAAAGAGTTATAAGCACAATTATTGATAAATGAATTTAAAAAAAAAAACTCTATTCTCAAATAAACACATCCATATACTTGGAAATCAATTTTTGTGAAATTATAATGGTTTATGGTTTAAACCATAGATTATTTTAAATTCTTTTAATAAGTTGCTTAGATCCATTTTAACTCTCGATCTACCAAATTCCCATAGGGATCAAAACTCTTGAGATGCAAACCTCCTTTAGAATAAAAAAAGATTTGATCACTCTCGATGTTTGGTAGATCCGGAGCTAATATGGATCTAGGAAAATCTTTTCAGTTTAAAGAGACTTTCCAAATATACTATATTCCTCATGAATAACATGGGTCAATAAGATATTTAATATCAACCTATAATTATTTTTATTATTTTATGCTTTTTTTTCATAACGGCTTAAAATAAGACATGACATTACATTTCTTCCCAATATAGAACTATAAACATGATTGTTGATAATTAAATAATTAAAAAAAAAATCTCTATTCCCAAATAAATACACCCATATGCTTAAAAATCAGTTTTTGTGACATTATAATGGTTTATGGTTTAAATCATAATTTTGAATATCAAAATAGAGTTAATTTCTTGAAAAAAAAAGAATTGACACATTTAAATTATATAAAATTTAACAAATTTAAAGCTATATTTTTCAACAAAGCTGGAAAAAGAAATCTTGGAATGAATGCTTAAATCCTATATTTGAGATGTTGGTTTGTGATGGTTGGGAAATTCTCTCAACCTTTATTTATAACTTAGGAATAAGTTAGATCTGAGAAACTCTATATATTAGAGTAATCTGAATATAATCAATGTGTATTTTCATGCATACACCTTAGTGTGAAATATAAGAATGCATTGAGTAACTTTTATCATGGTATTAGAGCCTATTTAGACTAACCACTTATGGGAAAGCCGAGAGTGTACTTTTTTTTTCCTGTTAGAGTAGGCGCTTGCTGCGTGGTAAGGTTGTGAGCGTAGAGGCTGCAACAATTTACGTGAAGGCCTCTTATTCTTTGATCGACTCAAGAGATCACACCATTGCACTTTTCTTGATCAAAGAGTATCTTGTCAAGGTTGTTGTTTGGAATGTACTCATAAACAAGCAGTTTTTCCATTCTCGTGGCACAACAGCATAATAATTTCACAAGATTCCTATGTTGAATTTTGGCCACAATATTCATTTCATTCATGAATTTTGTTTTGCCTTGCTTCGATTTCACAGACAGTTTTCTTCACTGCTATTTTTCTTCCATCAACAAGGATCCCCTTGAACAAGACTCAATCCGCCCTCTCCTACCTTGTTTTGATCCTCGAAATCCCGCGTAGCGAGTTTGACTGTCTTCAGCTTTAAGAAGATTCATTCTTGCTGTGAAAATGCGAGCTACGGTGGTGAGTGGTACTGCCTGAAAGCTGTGACGATGTTTGGTCATATGAAAACTATGTTGACAACATGATATTGAAGGTAGCGATTGCATTTAACTATTTTTTTGCAAAGGCCTTGATGCAGAGGACTTCGTGGCAGCGTGAGGGATCAGACCAATGACGACAATAGGAAAAGGAAACTAGAAAATTAGAGGAGTTGATTTTTTTCATGTGCAGCTGCTGTGTGACTAGGTTGTGATGTCATCGAGGGTGAGGAAAGCAATACGAATGTGAGAAGGAAGTCTTCCTATCTCGTAGGAGCGATGAAGGAAAGAGAGCTTCTCTAGATAACTGGCGAGTACAGCGGTTAGCACCCATGTATCTAGGTGGGTGGGAGTTTGTCCATAGAATGACTAGGAGTTCATCTATTGCAACCATGTAATCAATTGTGTTTGAAGAGATCAAGTGGAAGTAAGGCTTAATATGGATGGTTGTCCAGATTGTATGGAAATTGCGGATCTCGGATTTAGGGAAGGGTCCCTCATTGGTTGAAGAGGTGGAGTGGTCTTCTAATGAGGTTATGGGACAGCTTGAGACGTTGCTTGGTAATTGACTTCGAGAGGTTTTTGATTCGGGATTTCAGGGGTCGAACTCAGGAATCCAACTTGCCAACTATATCTTTACGAGTTGGGGAATCCAACTTGTAGACTACACCTTAATGAGCTCGGGAATCCAACTTGCCTACTACACCTTTAGGAGGGTTATGTGGAAACTTGATGGAGCATCTACTAAGAAGCTAAAGAATGATTTTGTTTTCAATAAATTTATGTAATGTAAGCATTAAGAAGGATGTTGAAATTAATGCTTACATCCTATATTTAAGATGTTGGTATGTGATGGTTCAGAAATTCTTTCAACTTCTCTTTCTAACTTAGGAATAGGTTAGACTTTAAAAACTCTGTATATGAGAATAATCTGAATGTAATTAGTGACTCATACAAAATTGTGTGAAATATATAAATACATTCCGTCACTTTTATCAAAATAAAATTATATCATTACACCATATTAACAATATAAATCTATAATTTCCTAATTTTCAACTAAAGTAAGAAAAAAAAGAATGACCTTATCAGACTCCTAACAGAACTAAACATCATAGAAACACACACTTCATCATATATTAAAGAGGAATATTTGTCTCTACTCGACTACTGCTTTGTATTTTATTTTAAAGTGTTGTTGCCTACTGAACACCACCTAATTTTGATTCCGATATCTTAAAATAAAGTGTAGGAGATATTTCATGATAGACTGCAAATTGTATTTGCAGTTGTCTCGCATTAGTTAACATCCTTTGGCGTTTTCAAAGATGCCAATAATCAGCACTAAATGACATCCTTGGGCGTTTTTCAAAGATGGCAATACTCATAACTAAATGTCGGCATCAGCAATAAAACACTAATATCACTCCATTCTGCCACCACTTCTGTAACAAACGCAAGGATACTTAAAGATTTGGTATATACTGATATGGAAGTACCCAAAACGACAATAATAGAAAATGCTTTAGTTACATTAATTGTTTCTTATGGGATCTGTCTATGGTCCCCTGGCCTTTCCTCCCTTTCGTCATCGGATTCCAACAGTAGCAAACTCAGCGACAGTGGGCTTGATTTCTCTGTATAATCGAGTTCATGCATCCAATCCAAGTTTTGTGTGTGATCGTAGAATTCATCAATTCTTTGATCATCCGGAACTGTAAAACCGTCGACGCGCAGTATGCTGGTCTGATCAGAAGAAACAACTTCAAACTCATTGGCCTCTGGAGCTAATATAGCTTGTCCCTTGCAGAAATCTTGTAACACAAAATCTGTCGAACAATTGGATGGAGGAGAAGGCAAACTACATTCTGGAGAAGATAGCTCGTTCAAATCTAACAAACTCTCGGCTAAAGGACACGCATCTGCTCCAAAATAATAAGAATTTGGAGATTTCTCCAACGCTAACGATGGCATAGAGCTCGTAGAGATTGTACCCTCTATATCGTTCCCAAGTAGGTCGCGCCATGACTTGGAAGAATTTGTAGTTTGCTTGACACT
Organism: Pinus albicaulis; assembly: GCA_034641835.2. NCBI lineage: Eukaryota > Viridiplantae > Streptophyta > Pinopsida > Pinales > Pinaceae > Pinus > Pinus albicaulis. The sequence goes on along the minus strand of CM076575.1, from coordinate 1,671,482,955 downwards.
AGACAATTTGATGGCTTCATCTGAAGTTGGATTACTGCAACCATAACCGTTCATGGACCCGTTATTTGGTCTTACTGTTTCAGAAAGTCTCACCGTCGTTGTTACTTTCACCGCGGTGGTTTTGAAGACACGATTTGGTATTGCAGAAGGTTTTGATTTTGACTTGAGATTTTTCCTGCTCTTGTACTGAGTTTTGTTCGTGGAGAGGAGCAGCTTCTTGCTTAGACAAGTATTCCAGTAGTTCTTGATTTCGTTGTCTGTTCGCCCCGGCAGCCGGCCTGCTATGAGTGACCACCTACATTCACATATATGCATTCACTAATTAAATCAGACTTACAACATCAATTTCTAGCTAGTATTTATATGCACAAAGTAGTATTTTATCTTAAAAATAAAAGGATTCTATTTGGCGCTGATTTTTTTTAATATATTAATTATGTTAAGCAAGTATGTATAATTCAATTTTAAATAAAAAAGCTGCATATTATTTTTTGAATAAATGTATTTTTTTTTTAATTGGTGGAAGTAGTGTTTGGGTCGATTTCGATTTTGTTTATTAGCATTATAACCAACAAAAGCCAATCAAAATATTTATAATATTTTATGCAATAATTCAAAAGTGAATTATTAAAATCAAATAACTGAAAACTGTGAAAATGTTTTTTTAATTATTGATTAATTGAAAAAATAAATTGGGCAATAATAGGAGATGTTTTGTTGGCCCATTTCCAATCATTTTGTTTTGAAGATGAATCATGTTGGATGGTTCCAAAAGAATCCACAAAACTTCTCTTATATTATTAATGTCGATTTTTTTTTCAATTAATTAAATATAAATATAAAGAATAGAAACTGGAATTTAAAAAAAATAATATTGTTAATAATTTTATATTTAAAAAAGCTAAATTATAAAATAATTATTTAATTATTTTGAAAAAATATATTAATTAAATACAATTAGAGTGATTGGAAAAAATATTATCATTATAATTACAATCAAAATTTAATCTTATAAGAGTGCTTTTTAATCCTATATATTCCTATGTTAAAGTGATTGAGAAAAATGTTATCATGATCCCAATTCAAATTCAATTCTCCAATATGTCGAACTTCTAATAAACCTTATCATATCAAAATTATACACATTATAAAAAATTTCAAAAAAAAAATATATATTTTTCTTATATAGTTCTTTAAAAAGCTAAACACATATATTTGTTATGCAATATATAAAATATCACAGCCCAACTTGGGTCACCAGTTAAAACCAAAAAGTTCAAAGCAAAGTGGCAGAGAATTATTAGATTCATCTTAAACATTAACCAGATTCAAATTATCTTAGGTGTATTACTATCTCACCATTATAACCGAGTATTATAGCAAAGTTATCCATTTATCCCAGTATTATAACAACAAAAGTTGTGATAAGCCTTGCTTCTTGCCACTAAAATAGAAATTTTCTCTACCTACCGATTGCCAAGAAGGCGATGCAGCCGAATAATGAGCTCCTCCTCAGCTGGGGAAATGTCTCCGCGTTTAATGTCGGGACGAAGATAGTTTAACCAACGTAATCTACAGCTCTTTCCACACCGCTTAAGCCCTGCACAACAAAATCTCCTCTATTAAACTTCTCTGCTTGATTAGCCTTTACATTTTACTATTGCTTCAAATATTAATGCTTTTATGAGATTCACCTGCTCTTTTGGGGAGAGTTCTCCACCCACCATCGCCGTGAATTCGAATGTATTCGGAGAGAATAATATCCTCCGTTTTCGTCCAGGCACCGCGGTTGAGCCCTTCTTTTAAGCAGCAAGGAGATCTGCCCATCGTGGATTTTCTTGGTGTGCAACTATTCTTGCACCTAATGATATACAGAGAGACACCTTGTTGCTTCCCCTGGGTAAGGTCTTTGGGTATAAATATAGAAAAAGTCAGAAGCGCTTTGCTTCTCCCTGCACGAGAAAGGTCACTGGACTGAATGTTCAGCCAGTACAGTTGCATGTGATGTTGTGAATATTCCAGCAGATTCTCGTGGCTCGAAAATCAATGGATGTGACTTCACGCTGCCAAAAATTATTTAAAAAATTTGCTTGGACCGTGAAAGGAAACAAAACCAAAGAAAAACACGACCTAAAACACGACCTGTACCGTCTATTCCGAGATTAGTTAGGAGAAAACGAACGCTGAACAGTCAATATTTTTTTTAATTTTTCCAGTGATTCCACTAATGAAGTTTTGGATACCGTGAAATAATGAGAGTCCGCCGATTTCCAGGACATCGTGTACGTATGACAGTGGAAGTATTAATAATTCCAGGAAGCACTGAGGAGGACATTTACCAGAGTGCTTTTATCACATGCCACGTGTAAAGCGTAACTAACGTTCAAGATCCAAAGCATTGGGAGAACTACCAAAAACTGACCGTTGGAAACGTGTTTCAAATGCGCGAATGATGGTGGTTGCTACGAGAAACCAACTTATGCTTCTCGTGTCATTTACATAGTTTGAACGTTTGGTGAACTATTAAATCTGTCTAAATTCATCGCATGTAAACGAAAACTTACGCTTGTTTCATTTACACGCTGCGAAGTTGAAATGAACAATAATTTTATCGTTCTGTTTGGTAATTTAAACGTTTGGTGAACTTTTGAAATGTGTGTAAATTTATCGCGTGTCATTGCATAATAGAATAACTAACATTCAAAGACCAAAAAGACCAAAATGCTTGGAGAATTATTACAAATGGTTGTATAGGTTAAACGTTCTATCGGGTTTGGTTGGATTGGTAAGTTTAAATTATTAAATTTATATAAATTTATCACATATCATGTAGTAATGGGAACTAACCGTTCAAGATCCAAAGTCTTACAGCAATTATGACAAATTGCTAGTTGGAAATGTGTTTCAACATAAGTGGGATGGTGGTATATATTAGATACGAACTTACATCTCTGGTAAAATTGAATGTTATATATTTGTTTTATTAGGTTAATTGTTATAATTTTTTAAAAATTTTAATTTAATGGATAAATATTAAGTTGATTTTAGAGATTTAATTTCTAAATATGTTGGAATATTCATAGTAATATTTACAAATAAGAGTTAAATTTATTTCTAACTTAATTATTCTTTTTAATTAATTTATTTCAAATTAATTAATTAGAAAAATGTCATATCAGTAGGTCATATTGGAAATATAGCATTGATAAACCATGCCATTGACCATGATATTATAACAAAAACAAATTAAGAATTCTCATGATAAAATAAGTGGTGAATCTACATAATTAAAAACATTATTATATGTATTTTAAAATGTATATATACTTAACTCATATATATATATATATATATATATATATATATATATATATATATATATATATATATATATATATATATATATATATATATTAAAAATAGTAATTTAAAATAACGTTATAATTTAAATCATTTTTAAGATAATTTTTTTAATATGGGTAATGTGAGATGTATCATGAAGTGAGTGTTTTGATACTTATCATGGATTAATAACTTTGAATATTTATGAACTATTTGATTTACAAAAATGAGCTAGTTTACACATGCCAAAATAATTTGAATATCTTACCTTTTTTTCTTTTTCTTTTTTATTTACATATTTTTGAAATTTGGCTTGTGTGATCCATAATTTATATAATGATCTTTAGATGATAATCACATATGATAACATTTTGTGAACGCTTTTTAAACCAACCAATATGATTCATGTTCAACTTGTCCTCAAGATGAACTACACTGGCTCATATATAATTATCACCAAAAAATATTATTTTATATACTCTTATATTATTTTTATTTAAAATTTAATTTAAAAAAAATTAAAATCACACATTTTAATTTTAATTGTGAAATTAAATTATATATATATAATCTTAAAGACTAGTAAATCCAAATATTCCACACTATTATATTATTTAATTAAAAAAATATTTCACAAAACTTATTTAAATCTCAATCACAATCTGAATCAGCGTGGGGTAAGACATCCTAGACACGTCACATCTGAACTGTGGAAAACACAATTCAGAGACCTAATTGCGTATGACTTTGCATGCTCGAAATGTACAAAATGCCATTGAGAGCTGTAATTGCTGGATAGTTCTATCGACGATAAAGATACGACAAAGTGTCCACATGATTTCCTGATTTCCTTGGGGGCAGTGGAGTTAGCAAGAACATTTCTATGATTACCTACTTTTGAAACCAGGTAGTTTTGGAAATTGAATTCACAGATGTCTTTATCAGTCTATAATTCTGGAACATACAAATTTCAAATTAGGGCTTAATCTAAAGTTAGTTAAAAGTGAAATACTAAAAAATGCACTTTTGTTTTATTTTACTTTTATTTTAAATTTTCATAATATTTTAGAATTTGATAAATAAAAATACAGTTAATTGCTTGAACTTACTTTTGTACACTAGAGTTTGGAACATTTCCAAAATCTATAATTGAACTGAAAATGGCAGCAACTGATACTCCAGAATATATGTTGATCGACATTTTGATATATGGTTAAATGTATGTGCAAAGTAACAGTACGACAATTATGTTGGGGGCCATTAACGGGGCATTTTTTTTTCTCTGATCTTCACTCAGTCACTGTGGTCGTTTTTAGCGCATATACTGTCAGAGGCCCATCTCATTATGTAACTCGCAGGAAGCCAGTTCTTGTGAGTTATTGTGTCTCACAGCCATTTGTTGATTTTGTGCTAGTTTCCGTGGTCTGTCAATACTCTAACTTTTGTGTTGACCGCGAGTAATGTGCTGGTTGTTGTGTCCACCAGCAAACAGTGGAGAGATTTTTAATTCATTGGCGTAGAGTTTATGTGGTACATAGTGGTCTTCCTTTTAAAATAAGAGTGCGATATTTCAATTACTGTGGAATTTCTGCAGTTGGCTTATCGTATGGTTGTGTGAAAAAATAACATTTCTGCTCACCTATTTCTGATGTTGAAATAAATTTTATGACAAAGACTTTTTCGTACGTCTGGTCATTTGGCCCTTTTTTATTTCTCTTTTAATTTTTTTGTATTCAAACACAGAAAAGTTTGTCAGTCCACAACGGGACAGGTACAAAGGTGATGTAAAAAGATACGACCTCAGTTGCCAGCTGGGCCTTTATGACTGTTCAGAGCTACAACCTCTGATGTGAAAAACAAAAGAGCTTTCTTGTACATCCATCAAAAGGGAGTCGTCCTTTCCAGCATTTGCAATCATGTGATTTGTGAATGCAAACAAGGATACAACAATTTACTTAAACTACCTTAAACAGATTACATTTTCTTTAGAAAAATAATAGAAATTTGGGCAATAGAAATTTTGGTACGAGAGGAAATTTTTGAAAATTTAGATTATAGTTGTCAAGCTTCAGGATTTTGGGACTTATGAGCTTTTTGATTGATTGTGCAAAATCTATCTCTCCCTCTGAAAAAAATGATTTAAGCACTCTCACAATGGAATTTCTTGAAGATTTTTTTTTGTTTTTTGGTCAGATTTTGACCATAAATTGTATCCTTGCTAGACAAAACCATTTATATTTTTAATGTGATTGGAGGAATCCTAATTGCTTTGGTGGTACATAACTCTTCAATTTCATAACCATCTCCAATTTATCTCTGTAAAAATAAGGCCGAGCCAATTAAACTGGAAGACACTAATAATACAACAATTTGATTTAATGTTAAATCTAAGAATTTTGTGATCCATAATTTAATCACATCATTTACATTTGGTCATAATATGATTAATCAAATCCTAATAATATGATTAATAAGGAATACATTCATATACAATTTAATCTAAATTATACAATTCCGATTAGCATTAAATTGCAAAACTAGTGTCTCTACACTTGGTCACACAGATAGCGTACGTGGATTCCGCCGCTTGAGTGTAGGAACACTACCTACTTGATCGACTTGGTCATGATTACAGATACCAAAATACGCAGCAGAAGAATTACCCCCAATCAAATAATTCGCGAAATGATATCGATACGTTGTGCAATGCTCACTTCTAGATGAGTTGTACCATTATTTCGCTAAGATATGTAATTCCCTGAGAAGTTTTCCAATGATGTATTTTAAAATATCTAAAACCTAAAAAGATATTGTCTATTGTAAATTTCCAATGCATGACTTACTGAATGTGAAATTGGAATGTGGCAAAATATGTCACTGATATCGGTGTTCAAAGGCTACAATTTATGGTCAAAATCTGCCTCTATAAGTTGTAATATTTGTATTTTTAAAAAATAATATTTTAAAATTTCACATTTTAAAATTTATTGATTTAGTTATTATGAATGAAGAATATTACATCAAGAAAGAAAGATGAAATAGTATGGAGTCTGAATGTATCTACTGATAAGGTAACAACTAAAGAAGTATATGAAGCAATTACTAAGAAACAAAAAAGGGTGGCATAAATGTATTTGAAAATGGCATTTTTTTTAAAAGATTAAATATTTTGGTGGGATAGTTTTTGAAAACAAAAATTGACTTGGTACAACTACATCAATAGGGGAAGTGATGGGTGTTCTTTACAGTAAATAAATTGAAATTATTGATCATTAATTTGTTTCTTGTCTGTTCTCCAAACTTATATAGAAGAATATATTCTAGATTTTAAAACCCTTTTGTATAAGGAGAAGCTTCCATCTTTCAAGGTAGTGTATTGAAGTGGTGTTTTCCACTTAGATAATTTATAGTTTTTCCTATTTTTGTGATGTGGTGCATTAGGTGACAAACACCCAATGGATTGTGCTTTGTTTGAAAAATAACACATATCTCCATCAATTGTTGTCTTGAAGATTGTTGGTTACTTTAAGGATTTTCATAGATAATATAAGCACAATGTAATCATATACTTGTTCCTTCTCCACATAACTTTCAGGCTAGGTTAGTGCTAGTTTTTTTTTTTAATGGTGCATCTTAGTTTGATTCATGTGGAGCATGTATACTTATATACTTACTTTCAATGGAAGCTGAGCTAACTCTGGTAGTGTACAAACACTATAGCTAAATTTTAATATACTTTGCACTAATAAAAGGCCTTTCTTTATTATAGGTTGTTGGTGATTTCAACTCGAAGTATCTTTTTGGAAAGACAAAATTCAAGAGTTGAAAGTAAAGTTTCATGCCATCTCTTTGGGACATATTTTTGGCCAACATAACTCACAAGTTGACATGTTGTCCAACCTCGCATTAAATGGTCTAATGAGATATGAATAAGTAACGAACAATAATTTTTTTGAAAGAGGCTTCTTACATGCTTCTAATATATCTGGTTGAACAAATGTCAAATAAAATGATAACAAATATCAATATGTTTGTTCTTCTTTTGAAAAATTGGGTTCGTGGTCATTTTAATAGCACATTGATTATCACAAATCAACTAAGTAGGCTATTATGTCTTCTAAAATTCTTCTTAACCATACTTCTTCACAAGATGCTATTGCTTCTTCTTTGTACTCCACTTTGACTATGGAAATAGAAACTAGATGCTATTTTCTAATACTCCCAGCAACCGGTAGTGAGGCCATGAAAAATGAATATCCTAAGCCATAGCCAACAGTACCAAGCAGATATCTCAAAATCCTCTTAACTAAATTCCAATGCAATTCCTTGGGTTCTGACATAAATATGGATACCATATTGTTTGCAAAATATATATTTAGTTGAGTTGGAATTAGGTAGATTATGACATAAAAATGTCATCATCCTTTTACCATACTTGAATTCCCATGAAATAATGCAAGTCACCAAGATCTTTCATTTCAAATTCTATAATAATATATGAATTAAACCTATGAAACAATTTAAAATTGTTCATTGTATATATCATATCATTAACATAAAGTGCAACAATAAGAATTTCTTGTCATACCTAAAGTATAGAAATATTAGTTTCAAATGAACTCTTGGCTAAACCATGATCCTCGAAATACTAATCAATTCTTGAATACCAAGCATTTGGTGCTTGCTTCCACCCACACAAAGGTTTCTTTAAAATGCACACATGATCTTCTTTCCCTATATTTTCAAAACCATCAAGTTATTCTACATATATTTCTTCATCTACATAACCATTCAAGGGTGCCGATTTAATACCCATATAATAAATTATCCACTTCTATTGTGTAGTCCACTAAAAAAAAACCTTGACTGTATCCATCTAGGCTACTAGAGTAAATGTGTCGGTATAATCAATCCCTTCTTTTGAAGCATATCCTTTGGAAAGTAAATAGTAAATTATTATCAATTAAACCTATGATTTGTACTTAGATTTATATACCCATTTAGTGTCAATTACATGTGTTTTCCTTTAGGTAATTTGACGAAGTACAAAGTATCATTCTTCACCAAAGTATTGAACCCTACTTCCATGACTTCATTTGATTCCTTTTCTTTGATGTTGCTACAAAATTATCTTAAGTGTCCATCTTCATTACTTTAGCCATCAATACAAAATTTATAGTTGAATTTTCTGTTTTAATAATCATTTTCTCAAATTTTCTATACATATCACTTTTAGAATAACCTTTGGTTAGCTACTTATGATTTTTCTTATAATAATGTTGAATCCACTACAAATTTTTCCTCATATTTATTTTATTATATTTATATATTTTATGGTTCATAAATTTCTTTCTCATCGAAAAAAACATTTTCGCTCATGAGAATCAAATAATCTGTAACCAAATAATCTGTAACTTTTTATTTCAGTATTATATCTAATAAAAATACACTTCATACATTTATCATCCAATACTTTTGTTTTCTCCCTTCCACACTTTTTCCTTTCATACATTTATCATCCAATACTTTTGTTTTCTCCCTTCCACACTTTTTCCTTCCACACATGTGAATATACTAGGTTAAAAAAATACTTTCATATCTACAATAAGCTTCTTCTAGAGTCAAATTCAATATTCAATATTTTTCTAATAGGAAATTGGTTGAGAGTATAAAAAAATTGTGAGAATTGCTTCAACCCCGTTACAACGGACTTTCTTTTAAACATTCTTTATTCCATTTCAATAATGATACTATTCTTTTGTTCAAGAAGTACTTTTTGTTGAGGAGAGTATGAATAAGTAAACTCTTGCCTTATTCCATTTCATCTACACTACAATAATTCAAAAAATTATTTGAATGGTAGTCTTCCCCATTATCGGTTCGGTTTTTAAGGTACGAATCTTAAAACCACTCTACTTTTCTACCATTTCCTTTAAAACAAGGAAATAAGAAAACACATCAGATTTTTCCTTTAGATATTAAACCCAAGTCTTCTAGGAATAATCATTAAAAGATCGTTATCCTAATAAATAATAAATACCACATTTTATTATTTTTTCACTTAAAGTGGTAAATTAGTGAGTACTTTGAATGATGTTTTCCAGAACAAAGAATGAATTGTTACATGCGTAATTCCTTTGATAATCTATATGAAGTTTACATGTGAAAATTACAATAAAAAAAATTAATATATATATATATTTTTTTAAAAATTCTAGTCTATTAAAATGTCATTTAACTAGATTGTTTTTGCGTTCTAAAAATCATGAAAATTACGGTAATATTTTAAGAAAATCTTGTAGGGATTTTTGTAAATCCATGTTATCAAGTAATATTTTAAGAAAATCCGCCAGGGATTTTTGTAAATCCATGTTATAACTATCAGAATTTAATATTTTGGGTGCCCTAAAGGTTTTTGATGGTGCTGAATCCATTTCCACTGTCAAAATCATGATTGAAACACTATTACTGTAAGATTTCTTAATTTTTTTTGACCAAGATTCTAGCCAATTTTGACCGTCCGACAATTCCTTTGTCTCCTTAAACGCCTCCTCTTAAAATATTTAAATTTAATACTTTATGTATTATAATTTTATTAGGGATTGTGTAATATTTTGTATGTAGAAAAAATAGTGTTCTATAGGGAGAGAATTAATAAATAGCTTGTTATATGAAAAATAATGTTTCTCTTCCCATTCAACTTCAAAATATTTACCCTTTCAATCAATGTATTATATAGCTATTTTTTATTAGACATTTGTGGGTTTATTTTTTCTAAAATAAATAATAAAAATAAAAAATTTCTATTATAATACCTTAGAACAAGATATTCACATTTTGAGAAATGAATGTAATATCCTCTTTTTATGATACTTTAATGTTAGAATTACAACTAACTATACTATTATTCTAAGATCTAATTCCAAGTGTAATCCTTTATGGATAGATGAAGACCTTATGATGCAGGAGCATCCAGCTCCGAGGAGACAAAAGGTGGTTAACTGTCTCAAAGGAAACCAAATTTCACGTATTGTTGGACAGGTTATTAAACTTGTTTTTTTTTTATTATTATTTTCTTCATTATTCAGAAATTGGATAAAGACAGTAGGACTAGGGTTATGAACTGTTTTAGTTTTAGTAGTTAGTTAGAAGTTGTTTATTTCCTTTTAAAAGAAACTGGCTAAACAGTTAAACATATTCTGGTTGAACAGTTCAACCGAAAGCAAGAAACTGTGATACCCTTGCAAGCATTTAAACAGGAAAAAGATGAGTTGTAGGGTTCGAATCTCCAGCCAGAGAAGACCAGAAGAATGACAGTCTTTCTTTAATGAAAAATATTTGTCAACTTAAATCCACAGCAAACTCTTTTATGCATTGAATTCCTGTGTTTATTTTTATTGTTAATATTGATGTACATTGTAATAAAAAAGAACGGAGAGTTAAAACCATTGCAGACAGTAATGCATTGTAATCAATAGAACAGAGAATCGAAGCCATTTCAGACGAATATGCACTGTAAACCCAAGACCAGAGGTTGAACCCATTGCAGACAGAAAACATTTCAGCGTAAGGAGAAGCCATAACTGTACAGGACAAAGACAGAATTTGCACAAGAAAATAACGAAAGTCATAGCACACAAGGACCAATTTCCAGCAAGAAGAGTTAAGAAGTATCCAGTCACCATTATCGACATTTCACTAACGAATTTCCAGGTAAAGCACACAAGTCCTTTAGAATCAATTGAAAAGAATAAGAGTCTCTTTAAACATATGGACGTTCATTTTTATTCATATAGACTGTAAACCCACTGTCCATTACAAAAAAAAGAGTGCGTGGAAGGGTTTCTGAACCCGAGGGAACAACGCTCATAGTATAGCCAACTGTGAATCCCAAGCTAAGTAAAGCAAAACGCACCAAAACCTCATGCCATGAAATGACAGAGTAGGGTTTGGCAAAACAACCCACGAGACCATAAAAACAAAAAGAGCGGGAACCAGGAACAAGTATAACCCTATTACAAGGCTAATGACAGACTCATAGTCGAAACGACCCTACCCGTTTGGTTGAATCGGGGCCGGTTTGCTTTTTCTTTTTGTAATTGCAGAGAACGAACACTTGGTGTCCAACAGCTCTGGGTAACCTGCAAGAACAGAAAGGGAGGCAGGTTAGAAATTGGGAACGCCAGAACCTGGAAGGAGACGATGAAAGATACATTGCAACAGAAATGAAACCACATACATTGTAACATTTAACTATGACTGGAAAGGCGTCATCGAGAGAGGAGGTAAAAATCGATTGCCAGAACCTGATAACAAGGAGAAGAATACATTAATGTCTGAGTAAGGTGCAGGGTAAGTTAAAACATGGAAGGTTAACTTACCTCGAAGGCGAAAGTGGTCGAATGATCAAGACCATTAGCGTGGAACTGAAGGTCTGTCCTGTAACACCAAAAAGAACAGTTAACAAATCGAAATAAATGAGCCTACAAACCCATTACAGTCCAGAGCAACAGGGTCGACTTAGTTTGACTAGAATCATTCATACCACAAACAAAAGACAGATAATCGACAGAGTTATCATTCTTAGTGAGGACTTCGTCGCACAGAACATCGAACCAGGAAGGCATCAACATAACCCTTGGGCAGAGCAGAATGGAGAACCCTCGTAATGCAAATGAACAAATGAATGTGACTGTAGACCAAGGTTGGGGTTTGTCACAAGGCAGGAGGTGACATGATCGAGAAGATCGAAAGGTGGCGCCAAGGGCCAGCGAAAAGGACGGATAATAAATTGAAGTGAGATTGCAAGTTGGATCCGATCCACGGATCTCTAATCAAATTTAACATATGAACGCATATATCGAAATGAAATTAATAACATTAATGTTATGTATTAACATATAGTTCGAAAGGGATTAGTGGGACCTATAACCTGTCACGGTTACCAAACTTTTTAATTTAACATTACGCACAGTTGGAGGGCTGGGCCATCACCTTATATTAATAAATAGGTATAGAAGAAACTTTGAAGACTTGATAGGTAATTTTTTTGATGCCAAGCTCATCAAATTGTGTAGTTCTTAGGACCTCATAGTTTGCAGTGGCTTAATGAAGTAGTTGAAATCCAACAATATGGATTGCAATCATGGGCTTAGCAGTAGTGTTATGTCTTATGTGATTTTAGATATATATGGTTCCAACGAAATAGTTTATTTATACCTCTTATATGAGTATCAACTACACTCCAACAATAGATGTACCTCTTATATGAGTATCAACTACACTCCAACAATAGAAATTTAACCCTAAATGTAAACTTTGCCATGAACAAAAGATCCATGAAAGAAAATTTTGATAATTAAAGGCATGTTCTTTTTTGATATAATTAAATATCTTAGGATTTAAATATGAATTTAAACCTTTTAATTTATAAAGGAAATATGGAATACCTTTATCATAATTTTACTACTACCTTTTATACTTTCCATTAATAAGCTCTCTATCACTGTGTCAAATAAAAAGAGTAATAAAATTGCCAACCCTAGGCATAAGGAATGATAAATAGCTAGAACAACTATCATGGATACTTCCATTGAATGTTTAAAAATAAAATATGTAATGGCCACTCATCTAACCAAATACAAATACCCAATATTGTTTTTTGGATAACTATAATTGCGCATAGGGGGTGCTACACAATTGTAACTCTATTCACATCAAAATAATTTTTAGCTTTGAAATGTAAATTTCAAACAAATATTTTATGTTTTTAGTGGACTAGATGATTATACCATTAATAATTCAAATAATTAGTTAATATATCACTTTTGGGTAATGAAATATCTATATGGGTCTGATTAAGAAACCTGTTTAAATAGATAAAGACAACTCCAACTAGTTGTTGAAAAAAATGGCCATAGAATGAGAAATTGAATAAATTTTTTATCATTTTTTATTATTTTTTAATTTTAATTCTATTATATTTTAATTTTAATTTGATTATATTTTAATATAATATAATATTAATACTTTTTTAATAATTTAATATTAACACTTTTTTAATATAATTTAATATTTTTATTATTTTAATACTTTAAATTATATGTTATATAATTAAAATTCATTAATGGTTAAAATAATAATAATAATAATAATAATAATAATAATAATAATTAATTAATAAATTTAATATTACTAAATAGGTAATTTTCAAATTAAATCATAAGGATAATACTAATAATAAAAATCATACTAATAACAATTAAAATAATAAAACAAAAGGAATAGATAGGGAGAGAGGAACCAGGAGTGAGAGAAGAGGGAACGACCAAAGAGATCACAAGGGAAGGGGAAAAAAAAACTAAGAGTGAAGGGCAGGAATCCATCATATGCTAACACTCCACCCATCATCCCTGTTAAGGTTAACTGGCCTCTTTTCGATTTCCAAGGCTTCCCTCAACTTTCGGTCGTGGAAATGGTCAATTCTCATAATAACCTCAGTATCTTCAATACAAATGTGATGAATTTTTTTTTTCTTTTTCAGCATGCTTTGCTAAGGTAGAGGAGCGAGATCTACCATGTCTAAGGTCAGTGACATGTTCATGAATTCTTTGACTAATTGATCGACTAGTTTCACCTATGTAAGGTTTCCCACAGGAACAAAGAATAAAGTAAACACTCTTACTATCCTTAGGTCAAATCGAGTCCTTAACAGATCTAAGCGAACTTCGAATGGTGCAGAGAGGCTTGAATGTTGAGGATACATTGTGTTTCTTCAGGATCCTAGCGATTTTATCAGTAGTACCTTGGATAAACAAAAGGTGAACTCCAGATAATCGATCAGAAGGTTCTTTGTTAACCCTAGGACATTTTTCAGCTTTTTGAAAAGCTCCAAGACATTGAGACGTGCTATAACCGCTCTTACAGAAGACATTTTATGGATCACAAAAGCCAAATTCCTAGTAATGATAGATATTCCCAATGTTAAGTTATTTTTTATCTTACTTACATATATACATATTTATATATTTTTAATTGTATATCAATCATATGTATGCATACCTACTTACATATGCATACATTTGACCTAGGTGCTATATAGGTGTCATCCTTAAAGATGGAAATTCCCCTTTGGGTACTAACACTGTATAATGCTATGTTGCAAGTTATGAGTAGAATCTCTCTCTCAAGTTTAATATTTTTATAGTAAGGGTTCCATTAATTTTAATAAATCACTTGTCCATTTTTGGGTTAGATTTAGTTTAACCTATATTATTATTGATCCTAACCTTAGTGATGTTTGCAATACTGGTATAATAGACAAGGTGAAAAAGGAATTATAACACATAAACTAATATTTTTCATGCAATTTAGCCTTTACGTTATTGGGCATACCCAACCCCTTAACACTGGTTAAGAATGTGGGGTGTAACTAGAGCAACCCGTTTTGTAGATCGGTAGTAAAAAAAAATCTTTATTTCATCATTTTAAATCACAATCATGAGAGGTTCATTGTGTCCTTCTCATTGAGAGCTTAACAATGATATAAATTATAATTAATTATAATCTCTAAGAAAAAAAGTTTTCTTGGTTAAATTATTATCTTTTTTTCTTGGTTAAATTATTATCCCTTTAAGGACCACATCATAAATCCATATAGTCCACTAGGCTTGACATATGGAAATCCTTGGCCACACAAAACCCCTACGTGAGTCCACATCTTCTCTCCAAATGTCATATCAGACTACCACTATATTGGAAATTTCCAAGCATCGTGCCTTGCTAAATATTCTGAGTATCGATATGTCGATATACCATGCCTCCAGTTTTTTGATATGGATATATTGATATTAACATATTAATAATCCTTGCATTGTTGTAGATCCACACATGTGGAAATATGTCAATATGGACATACCACCAATATACCAAGTGGCCCTTGACACAAAAATTTGTAATGTTGATATATCATATCAGTTTATTGGGATAGCGGGAACTTCTTATAACCATGAAACTCTAGATTCCCAATAAGAAAATGGGCTGATAACCACCTCAGCCTAATGACATATCTTGCCACCTCAAATTTTCCCTAAAATCAGAACTGGACATGAGTATGATATTAACATGACCTTTTCCACATGGAAATCCTTACGTGTGTATTCAAGTATCTAAATATTGATTAATTTACAAGGTTACACCTCAATAAAATATTGACACATCGATATGCTAATACACTAGCTTGGCATGCCACATCATTCTCCATCCACTAATAATCACATGATGCATGATGTGTGCTGACATTTCACCATGCAAGTGGCACTATTGACATGTCATTGCACATGTGGAATTACTGACATTTCATTACATATGTGGTACTCATAATGTGTCCCTACACACATGGCATTGCTAACATATCACCACACATATGGAATTGTTGATGTGTTTCCATACACATGGAATTATTGACACGTTCCTATCCACGTGAAAATGTTGGTGCGTGATACCTATCACTCACCTATTTCTACCTAGCATGTCAAGTCATGAAATTCAATTTACAAGTCACATTCCACGTCAACACTTGATGTCATCATGAAATTATCATTGAAAAGTTGCACTACAAGGTTCCACCTTGAGCGTTGAAATTTTGTCAAGGATTTCCTTTTATTTATTTTTAACTAATGTACCAATATCTTGATACCATAATGGTTGACTAATAAGAATCTAGCGAAGACATCTTGTCGTTTGTTGACGTCCGACTACTAGAACAAAACCTATATCAGATTTCAAGGTTAGGGGATATATGTTGATATTCTAGTAATCAAATGGTCGGTAATATTGTGGTCATTTGACCCTCTAATACCATTGCTTTCAAGTGATGGGAAACTAGCCATCAAGTATATTTTTTCATATCGCCCCTATATGAAAGGGATAACCACTGAAATCTTCGATTATTTGATATACCTATATAGGTATCACCTAGCAATGATGCTTTGTTTAGTATTCTAATGGTGTAGCACCATCTTGCTAAGGGATCAAACCTTAGGACATTTTGTTGTATTTTAGAGTTTGATCTCCATGACTTGGAACGGTGGGTCAATTACCTGATGGAATCTGTGCTACTATGGAAGTAAAAAGAGGGACAATTGAAAGCATGAAACTATCACCAAAGAGAGAGGGCTTGGTGTCGATCCACCTCCAAATTATTTATTATACCTTACTTATGAGGTTTATGGAGGTTTCTAAGACAAGGTGAACTCTATAAAATACTATTGCACATGGGAGCTTCAATCAATGAACCTAGGCAATCTCACGTGTGTTTGTGGCATACTAAACAATACCCCTAGTTTGACTACATACGGAAAAATGACTCTAAAAATTACATTATTTGAACCCCTACCAATACGAACCCAATATACCTTCCCAGTTTAAAAAAATCCCTAATTTCACTAGATATTATAGGTGTCCATTTTATCATTAACATTTTTTATACTCCTTTATATTTTTTCATTACCTTTAAGCTCCATTTTTTGTACCTGCTAATATAAAAACCTTTTACCACCCTATATACCACTTATTACATCCCACAATATTAGTCGACGTGGTATGGTATTTCTCCCCCAGTGAAACCTCCATGATAGTGCAGAAAGGTATTATTTTATAAGTTTTTTATGACTAGAAAATGGAACTCCCTCTAAGATTACACTAGTCTACCTAAAAACCCTATTCTAGATAGACCTATGTAATGTGTTTTATCGACATTGTTAAAGGAGGTATTGGCAGAGGTATAAACTCGTTTTACTCAGTTATAGGAAATTCAAGTATTGAAATGAGTGTAAAATAAATTTGTATATTGATTCCTTCTTCCCATACAATTTTCATCATATTATATAAAATCAGAAGTATCCAAAAATAGATTTACTCTATAATTAATTTATTTATTGGAATTAATAGAGTGTATGAAGTAGAAAATTAACCTTGTTTTTCAATTATTCGTTAGATTTAGTATAACACCACCAAATCATTAGTGTAATTTTTCTAAATGATTCAAAGATTATGATAATTCACAATACCACGTAGTTACCATCGGTAAATCACAAGGACATTTAAATTTGGCCTTGATCTGCTATTAATATATTTGCAAAATTTCATAACTATATTACATCATAGATAAAATTTAACCATAATCTATAATAATATTACAGATTTGTTGGCTCTTGAGTGAAAATTGACAATGGCCACTAAAGAGGGTTACTCAAAACTACATATTGAGGGGGATTCACAGATATTGATTTATGTGATCAGGAAGATAATGTCTAGAACTTCAGTGGAAAAGTTGTTTATTATTTGGATATTGGAAGGCATTGTATCATGTATCCATGATATGTTGGGAAATTTCTATTATGTTTTTTTCGCCCACATTTGGTGATTTAGGAACAAGGTTTGAGACTTCCTAACTAATCTGGGGACTCCAGAGAATACTCTATTGTTTAATGAGGAATGATCCAAAAAAAATATGGTGAAATGGAATGGTTGTTTATGAAATATTTTTGAGGTTGATAGGAAATATCCGATGGGGACAGTGGGTCAGGGAGAAAGTAGGTATTTTTCTTGGGAGGAGGGTGGTGGGAGCCCACCACCCCACCAAATCTCCATGTCATTAATAGGTGGTGGTGTGGCCTGCCCTCCCCCAATGTGGGGCGTGTGAACTAAATATCATTGTTTCATGGAGGGTTGTCTTCTTGAGATTCATTATATTTGGTATATGGTGAACAGATGAAATATGTACCCCATCTGTGTAATGTCTCTTGTGCATGTGGAATTTTTCATTCCTCTCCAGAATTGGGTAAGGGGTTATGGTTGTATCTATCAATTATCGAATCATAATGAGATATGAGGCAATATTATTATGAATTGAAATTTTTATGATATTATGTTGGTGGGGGCTTTAATTGGTTTTAATTCCTAGTTTTCATACGTTGGTTTGGGTTTTGTGTATCAGGATTGTGTTTGAATTACTCATAAAATATAAGGTTAAAGAGTCACAAAAAATTCTCAATTTGGCATTTTGGATGGTTGGTGGAGTCATTTTAGGTGTAAATTGGCTTTGATAGTGTTGAAATACTTTTTCATGACATGTACTCATAGATTCTAGAGGTAATTTTCCTTTTCCTACTTAATATTGGTATTTTATTACTTATGTATGTCTTGAGTATGTAGTAGTGGTCTTAAAAGCATCTATATATGGGTCTATTTTTGTTTGGTACTACCTATGTTTGGTGTATCTGTTGTCTGGTGAGAGCTATTTTATCTTTGGTTATTTTGTCCCTCCGCTAAGGGAATTACAGGGATAATTTTAAGGATGGAAAATTATCTTGAAGTTTAAAAAATTGGCGAATCTCACTAGTCCCTAATATGCAAACTATAAAAATTTTATGGATGTATCTGTAAAATTATTCAAATTTATAATGATATTATATATATTGTTTATATAATGTTGGCGATTTTTAACATAAAATAATTTTATATTGTAAAATTTGGGCGAATCATTTTTATTAAAAAAATGGAAATTGGCGGATCTTTTTTTTGGAAAAACCACGGAAAATTAGCCCAACTAAAAATATTAGCCCCTAAAATTTTCCATGGAGAATTATGGAAATTTCCTATTGATGAAAGCTCTATAAGGAGGTTTTGGAAACAAGTTTTTAATTGTTCCCTATTTCTTGGTCAGTTTGGGGGTACTTGTTGCAAGTCAAACCATTCTTTATTTTTTTTTTGTAGTAAGGAAGGTAGGTATTCCTCAATCTATGGTCCTTTGTTTTAACCCCAAGGGGTGGTCAATGATGTGATAATTATGGGATTGCTGGGTGTTGTTTATTTTTTCACAATGTTAGGATTGTACCTATGGTGGTATTTGTGCCTTAATAGAATATGCGAGTGTGTTATGGGGTTGGTGGACATGGAAAACCTTCCCTAACACATGCCTAGTCTTAGGCATAAGAGCTGGTTGTTGTTTTTATTTTAAGAACTTCTTATAGTACTAAGGCAAAGATTAAGAGACTTGAGACTTAGGATGCATAAGGCCGACAAGTTCATTTTTATTTTTAACTCTTAGAGGAGGTGTTCCACTGGCTCCCTGACCCTGGTCATACCAGGAGAAGAAGGAACCAATATATTCATTTGATTACTTTACATTGGTAGTTAAAGACTATATTGGGCCATGTATTAGAGCGAAAAAATGAATATAAGAATGGAATTATCTCCATTCTCAATGATATTCAATGGAATCAATGGAAGCGAGAGGATTGTATTGATAGATTGGCAACTTGTATAGCTCATATTGAGAAGTATATCTAATTTGAATGTTAGCCTTCCATTCCACCTAGGTCAAGTATGAAGAATCCTACTATGTTGACATCATCAGACACCTGATTTGGATAATATGTTTATGGTTATGTTCCTACAGGATTTGTTATGTAATGTGGTTATTTCTATTGTAGTTTTCCATGGCTCAATATGTATACTTTTTGTGTTCCTAGTATTAACCAACAAATTTGTTTTCTTGAGTGGGAGAGAGGACAATAATTTTGAAAACTAGATGAGTAATGATAAAATCTAATTTTGGGAGGAAATAAAGTGCAATTTAAAAAAATAAGAAATTTACCTTAACTTATAATTAAAATATTTATATTCAATATTACAGTTCAATTTTCATTAATATCTTGTTGATTGACTAGATATTTATACAATTAAATATAAATGTAGACAACTAAAAGAATTTCATTCACTACTCAATCTTATGTATAGGTATTATAGGGATAGTTTCAATTGATTGTTGATGTAGTCGAATGCCCACTTCAAGGGATCCAACCTTGATCCCCCATATGATTTTTATATATCATTGAGTCATCAGTAACCTCCGTGCCTAATCCATAGTACTCTTCTTCCTAATAAAACCCAAGCTACAATGAGGTAGTAAGAGATGGATAATCTAGTAGTGTGGAGTTAAGCTGTCAAGTGAAAGATGATATGACTCATAATGAAAGAAACTCCAAATACACCAAACTCCTAACAAGGCTCAACTTAGTCACAAAATATAATTACAACATGAAAACACATGTCTAGCATTAGGTTTAATAAGATGAGTCTTTCATAGATTGGTATTCTTTTACATGATAATTTGGTTGTCCCTTGGCTCTTTTGCCAAAATTATCCCAATTTTATTCTTTTTTTAACCTCCCTTATTTTAGTATTTTATTTTAACTTCATTTATTTTATTATTTCCTTCTACGTTCCTTTATTTTATGGTTTTTTTATAACTTCCTTTATTTTAGTATTTTTTTCTAACTTCCTTTATTCTATTATTATCTTATAACTTACTTTCTTTTATTATTTACCTTATTTCTAATTTTTGTGAGAGATTTAAATTTTAAGTTTATTTTACAAGGAGTGTTCTCATGAATATAATATTTGTAAAATTCTAGTTTTGTTTCTTCTTATTTCATGCAAACCACATCCCTTTAATGCTAGTATCAAATTGACAATTTATTTCCAATATTTATAAATTTCAAATATTCTCTCAATAAATTTTGGGATAGCTAGAATATTTAATTAAGCTAAATACTACTTCATTTTTATTTTATTTTTGAAAGAAAATTTTATGACTATCCAACATGATTTTCTTGTAATGGAACAAATATTAGGAACAAAAATCATTGAGAGAGATATAATGAAATAAACTATAGCCCCCTTACTGTCATCCAAATGCATATCATAATTTACTTTCTCTAATTTTTCAAACTTTGAATAAGCTTTTACTCTAAAATCACATTGAATTATACTCGTTAACTTTAGTTATTTGGCTCATTAACTTGAAAAGTCAATTTCGTTCTTTATTTCCTGATACTAAGGGTACCAATTTTGTTATTCCCTTCAATTACTTTCTCATAATGTTCCAATGGTGCCAATATACATTCCCTTGAAGTATGTTGGTACTAAGGGTTCCAAGTTAGTTTTCCCATTCAATAATTTCCTCACAATGTTCTAAGTGTACCAAAACACTTTCCCTTTGTAACAACCCTGGTAAAAAATCCATGAAAACAAATATAGGACCAAGGTCATGGGACACATATTCTAAGTTGAATGGTTGGAAAAAAATTTTAGCAGGTGTTCATTTGGTTTATTGTGGCTAAGGAAATTGGAAAAGGAAATGACAAAGGCTTTGGAAAGGCATGAGTACTTAATTAGAATTTTATTTATGAAAATAATGGAAATTAGGAGAAAAAGAAGGTATAAGGTCACATGTTACATGTGATGAGGAAATTGAAGGAAAATAATGGAAAATTGAAGAAATTAGAGGCCTCATTAATAAAAGGGTTTCTAAGGATTAGTTGTCAAGATTTTGGTTGGTTTAGACTTTTTCCAATTCACTTATGGCTCTCATTCTGATCTCTCTCTCATGTTCTCGGAAACTTAGAGTTTTCTTGGAGAACTCTTGGAGGAGTGTGTTATACATTGGATTTGGAGAAAGAAGGAAAACGAAAGAAGAAAAGTGTAAGGGGACAATGGGATCAACAACTAAAATTTTGTTTCCTTGTAGGTACCGAGTTGCTTGTATGATTTCCTTGTTAGTTTTGTAATGCATGGCACATGCATGTGGTTTCTTGGTCATGGTCATGATCTGTCATTGACATGGAGGATTTCTTTAATTGACAGTGGTTTGCATTCCCTTTCCATTTCATTGATAGGCATGGTGTTGTGGGTTTTACTTTTGTTTTCTAGTTGATCCTCATGTTCCTTTGGTTGTGGGTTGAGTTATTAGTTCCTATATCCTTAGTTGGAAAAACAATATGGAGCCCTGTAATAGATTCGGTTGAGTTACTAGTCTAGGATCCTTGGCTGAAAAAACACTCTAGACCACTTGGTGGGTTGATTTACTAGTCCTGGAGCCTTGGTTGGACAAATACTCTAGAGCCCAACATCAGTTGTGGGCTGATTTAGTAGTCTTGGAGCCTTGGTTGGAACAATCACTTTGGAGCCATGACCAACTTAGGTAGAGACCAATCTGGTGATGGTTAATGATGTCCAACCATGAGGTGGAATGATTGGTTGAGGGTTGAGGTTGTTTAGCCCCTGGAAGCCCTGGTTTGGTTTTATTGGATTTGTTTCATGAGATCCCACATTCATGCTTGGAATATGATACAAGGGTGATTACCTGAAGAGATATTTGGCTCAACCAATCTATGGTCGGGTGGACCATGGAAGTCCTATACTTTTCATTTTTCATATGTCAAGAAGAGCTCATTTCCTCTTGTAATTTATGGGTAGATTTACTTGCAACATTAGATCTTGGGGTAAGAGAAACTCATCATACAATATTCTATGTTAGGCATGCAGGTTATATTTTGGTTAATGGATTGTTATATGCATTAGGGTTATATACATATTTGTCAATTTATTGTTATTGTGGTGACATGCAAGGTAGAAGCTAGTGAATCAATTTGGTCATATGCATATGTGTTGAATAATCATGAATGAAAGTAACTTGTTTCTATATGAATTGTTGTTGTTGTTTTATGTTTTTTAACTTGATGATTATGATATATGTTGTTGATAAGTATGTTATATGTTAACTTGTTGATTGTTATATGATAGTTAACTTGATGGTTATGTTATATTTTTTTGATGAGTATGTTATATGTTAACTTGTTGTTGCTATATGTTATTTAACTTGATTATTAGGGTTATTGCATTAAGATCTTGATGTTATATGTATCGTGTTGATATGTATTGGTATCTGTAGATGGTTATGGATACAATATTAAGGTATGAGCCGAGATATTTGAGATATTGTGTTGTACCAATCTAGATTGAATGTGCATATGTGATTGTTATGCATGAATGACAATTGTTTATGAGCTTATGATGTGAAAATTTTAGTTATTTACTATTATAGACATCATGACCTTATTTAAGTTTGATTTGATATGTTGTAAATTTATATCGTGCTAATATAGATTGATTCTGTAGACAAGATAGCCTCCCCTGAGATACATTAAGGTATGAGTTTTGCTTATGTTGTGTATTTTGTGTGTGAATGTTTGATTATATTGTATATTTGGTGATTGAGTCTTTGGTGTCTATTATGTCGTCAATTTGGTTTATCTAACATGGTATGTTTACAATTTGATTGAATGCTTGATTAATTTCATGATATGAGTATGTGTGTAATATTGTATGAATGAATGATTTTGTTTTAAGATGGTTGTACTAACACATTATGTGCCGAGATAGTTGATATGTACTTGAGTGTAAGTGGGTGCTAATTGTAGTATTCTCATTAATGATTGTGAGTTGACTTTTGGTTCTGACATGACTATTCATCTTGGTAAAGGTTGATTTCAAATTAATATACATAATGTCTTGATCTTTGGAATGTGTGACTGACATATGTGAAAAGTTGGAGGGAACATGCTTTGTATTAGTGTGACAAGGTAGTAGTTCATGTGTTTATATAAATAGTAGTTGGGTGAGGTGAGAGTGCATAAAAGACTCAATTGTAGCAAGGAAAAGGTAAAAGAACATAATTGGGTCAAATTTCCTTTGGCTATATTTGGAAACTACAATTCCAAATGAATTAGTGCTTTGCATACAGGAAGTATTATTAACCTTGATTTTGTTTGACATTGTGTGGATATATCTTATATTACTGAACATGTATTTGACAAGTATAACAACTATTTTCTAGTTATGGTTGGATGCATCAAGGGAAATGGAGTCCCTTGAGAGATGGCATGGACGTGTTTGCATACAAGGAAATGTACTTGGCACATCAAGGTAAGGTAACCGACATATTGTTATATTTATTTATACACTGACATTTATGTGTTTACGGATGTATGATGTAGGGAATTGTATAGAAAAAGAGAATGCTATGAAATTTTGAGGAAGGCTCAAGTTGAGCTTTCCCTTGGAAGCATTAGGAATCCATGGAGACTGGGTCATGGTGTTTGTTGCTAGTTTTATTATTTCAGTGTTTTGTGATTTTTTTGTGTATGATTTATAGTTTTGTGTATGACTGGTGCATGGCCATGCCACTTTTTTGTGGTGTTTTATTGTTATTGGTTTTCATGGTATTCTTCTTGTTTTCTTTTGTTCTTTCCTTTTGTATTTTGAGGGTCATGGGAATTAGTTGGGAAAGAGGAAAGTTAATCGTGTTCGGAAATAGTTGGATGAAACCCAATAGGTAATGTAAATTTTGATGAAGCCTGAAGCATGTATAAGGGAAATGGAAGGTCAGAATATGACATATGGTTCGACTGGTTGGGTCTATCGTGGTAAATGGAGAGTGGTAGTACAAACATGAGAAATATAACCAAAAAGGTAAAGTAAATGGATTTGAGTTGTCAGATGACTTTCTTATGTTGAAGAATTTTGTTCTCAATGTTGTGCATGTAGTGCATGGATAAAGGGAGTTCTATTAAAATTTAATGCTATCTGGTAATTACGTCGTGATCATGATTATGCTTATGTTTACATATGCATTAATGCATGTATGTGTGTATGTCATCTCTAACAGGTTCGTCATGGATGGTTATTGTTTAATGTTAATGTTTATATGTACACATATATGTATGTATGCCATTGAATTAAAATATCATGATTTTTTTATGCTAATGTATGTAACTATCTAAAAATGTTGCCAATGATCATTCCTGTGGAAGAATGATGTCTTATGCGGTTAAATGACATGAAAGAGGTTCCTGGTTTTATGAGTAATCAAGTGGGAAGAGTAGCCTTGAAAAACACAAGAGGTCAATGTCTTTATACTATGGCTTTGTCTATTTTATGCTAGGTAATGCTAAGAGATACAACAACATAATGAAAACAACGTGATCTTCGACATGCTAGGATCATCATGGATAGTGGAAAGACACTTGAAGAAAGGTTTCCTGGTTGATATAGTTTGGTTTTGGATGTGAATTGTTATTTTTGTGTATATGTTGTGCATATTGTACATTCAGTGATTGTACCTATGGTGTTGCGTGTATATTTCATATGCAGTGTTGGGTATAGATGGTGCTATGTACATGTTGGTTATGCGGTGTTTTGTACATATCGTACTGTGTGCATGTTGGATATGGTGTTCTGCACATGTTGGATATGTAACACATATTTCATTAAATTTGGAAGTATTATTTTGATCTAGAATTTAGAACTTTATCTAGATTAAGTTTTTTCAAAATGTGGAATTATAAAATCACTTAGTTTACTAATTTTAATGTAGATTTTCACCATTTTTGGTGAAACTTTTATCATGGTAAAGTATATAAAAAAAAATTATGTAAACTTGAAAAAGAAAATATTTCACATCTTAGTCTTGATTCCTTACATTATGTGTTTTAAGATTTTTTATGGTTTGTACTAAAAGCTAAGTTTGTTAAAGTTATCTTATGAAAATAATGTTGTGTATGTTACTATTATTAACTTTATGAAAATAATGTTTTGTATGTTACTATGATTAACTTTATGAAAAGAATGTTTTGTATGTTACTATTATTAACCCATTTAATTATAATTTGATATAGTAAATATCATGTATGTGTTAAATTATGATTATTACTAAGACAAGGTTGGCACAATTTAAAATTCTATCACCTTTGCAACACTAGTAATATGGTTGAAGATGAAAAACCCTCTTAGATCATCCACTTTATACTCAAATTTGGATTTAAATTTCAAAATATTTGTGGCACTACTAACCTTCTTGATCTTTTAACTAAAAAAAATTATGATGGTCTTGAAACACTTATTTTAATTCTTTTTGAGCAGAACAATAAAATTCTTAATAATTTTGAGTAATATCTTTATGGCTTCTTATATACCATATTATTTTGTCTTATTGGATGATAATCATCATTATCACCATCATCATTACATACTATTATATTGGATGTAATCATCATTATTGCCATCATCATTACATACTATTGTACGAAGATTGAACCATTTTAAAGTTGACATGAGAAAATGTTTTTTTATGATCAATTTAAATGTTGAATGAGAGTAGGAGTATAATTTATTTATTATTTATTATTTGTTATTTTGTGTTAAAAACTAACTTAATTGAGACTTGATGAATAATAGATTAATATGGAAGATATATATTAAGTATAAAGTTATTTAATGACAAATTATGATAGTAATGTGTCCAATATATACCAGCATAGATCCATATCTTAAATACAGATTTAACATGAGCCTAGAGGGATTACATCTTGACTTAAATGTTGAATGAGAGTAGCAGTATAATTTATTTATTATTTATTATTTGTACTTTTTTGTAAAAACTAAGTTAAAAACTATTGCTTTTATAGACCAAGTTTAGATGGTGTTGTTTTTGAGTGCATTATTGAATTTGATTATCCATATTTCATATAGTGAGAAGTCATGTTGGTCAAACAAACCTTTGAAAACTTAAATATTTTATGGCACTGTCATGTCATTTGTATCACCACAAGATTACATCGAAATACTAAATAATATAAAACTCCAAAAATATATGAAGAGAATAGCTGATATACAACAAATATTGAAAAGTGTGTCTGAATGTATATTAATAGATCCTTCAAAAAAAAATTATAGTCGAACTTACACATCCCCTCATACTAGGCTGTAGAACGAGCCTCGCCTCTAGACTCAATTACAAATCATTTTAATTATCAAAATCAATCATGAATTAGAATAGTAACAAAGTAACACAATTTTATTATTTTAAAATACAAGAGGAAAGAGAGAAAATTGACTAAACTATTTATTACAAATGTTTAGTTTTTATTCCTGGAGTGTTTAAGGATATTATATTGAAAATACCATATTGACATTCATCTAAAAATTAGTTTCCTTACATTATTTCAATTATAATTAATATTTATATTTATATATTAAATTTGACTAGTGAATAATAGATTTTGTAAAAATATTCTTACCTATAAGGTTATTTAACAATATATGAATATAGTGTTTCTTACTATTATTAACCATTTTAAATTGACTCTAACTACGTTTCCTATGTTGAGTACAAATTTATTAAACTAGTACAATGTTGGCACCACTTCAAAGTCTATAAGAGGAAATAATTTATAAGTCTAGTTGTGTTGTTCAACGATAAAAATCATTTTTTTATAAATTAGAGTGCAACAAAACAAAAAATTTGATTTATATCAATTATAATAAGGAATATTAAGGAAAAATCACTTCCAAAATTATTACAAATGTCTAAAATTTTTTCATTAAGTGTTTAAATGGTTTATATTAAATAGAATACTAATTAGCTACTCTGTTATTGTTTTAATATAGCAAGTTTAGAAGATGTTATTTTTAAGTGCATTATTGAATTTACTTACGCATATTTGATATGGTGAGAAGTCATGTTGGTCAAACAAAGCTTTGAAAACTTAAATATTTTATGGCATTTTCATGTCATTTGTATCACCACATGATTACATTGAAATACTAAATAATATAAAACTCCTCCAAAAATAATATGAAGAGAATATTTGATATATAACAAATATTGAAAAGTGTGTCTCAGTGTATATTAAAAGATCCTTAAAAACAAAAATCACATTCATGAATCATATAAACCCAATCTTAAGATATTATCTCAAGTAGGTAAAGAACAACTTCTACACCATATTTATTTATCTTGGTCTTCTTGCAATGTTCTTTCTTTGGCAGCCATGCCCAAACTATGGTATTAATTGGAATAAAGCCAACTTTCGTGTCATCAAGATTTGGTATCCAATATTTCTCTAAAAATTTTCCATTGTATTTCATTGAAATAGGCTTCCACCAATCAACGTTTACATGAAGATTATCACTTTGATTATCCCTATATATATATGAGGTGGATTTTTCCATCCAAATCATCTCTCCTGCATCCTCATTTCTTGATCAAACTAGCAACATATTTCCTTTCTGAACATCAATCTTTGGATTGAATGTTGGCTTTGGCTTATTGCATTTGGGTCCAACATATGCTGGTTAATCTAGTGCATTATCAAAATCTTCATCCATAGTACTTAAGATTACATGGACTGCATTATGATCAATATCAACAAAGTGCCTTGTATTGGGCCATAAATCCTCAAAAGATGAATCACTTCCATCTATTATTATATGATCATTATAGATTCCATATAATGTATCAAGAACTATTTCCCAATACACTACTTTATTTTCCATTCCTTTGTAACAATTGGTGAATCCTCGTTCCCGATAGTGCCATTCCACATTTTTATGTATTATGTTATCCCTTCCTTTAGTTCTTTGAAATAGGCATCATTCTTTTTGGAAGCTAAGAAATATGGGTTCCCTATGGGAATTATAGGTCGACCTTTCATCATATATATTCCATAACTCAACTAGTTCTGACCACTCAATATTTCTAATGGAGTATTTGTACCTTAGTATTGAAATATCATTGAGTACAAGAAATTGGAAGCATTGAACATTAAGATGTCCAACTAGTGAATTTTTTCCCCCCTTGACATATCCATTAAAGAAATTTTTGAAGTCATAGACGTTGTCAATAATTGTAGGTGGAAACACTCGTTTTTCTTACATTTTGTGATATGTATCCATCATTTCATGTAAACAACATATATCTTTACTTTTTATGTTGGAATATATTCTTCTATAGGTTCCATCTATGTCTTCATGGGTGTGCCCCACAGGAAAGAATCCAACCTCAATAGTGATGAAGACACCAAGTGTAGTTAAAAGTGATAAAAACATGAAAATATAGCGATTCTTATTATCACTTGCTGCATTGTCCAACTGTAACAACAAATGTGGAGGAAGAGCTTTAAAATCAACATTTTGACTCTTTGATCTTCCATGAGATATAAATTCATCCTTTTAAACTTGAAATATTGAGTAAATAGAGGTGTCAAGTAATGCATTTGTAGGTGGGTTTCTTGAACTTCCACTGTCATAAAGTAGATCACTATACATATCAATTTGTGGGTCTTTAAGGTCCCTTAAGCACTTTTCAAGGGATGTAATAGTAAATTGTGATACCATATGTACAAATGGTAAGGATAAATAACCAAAAAATCCTATGTTATGCCCATGAATAAATATTATAGTTATCCCCTCCCAAATGTTTCTTATCCCAAAAAACTGTAAAACTAGGTGCTACAAACTCTGCTTGTTTTCCCACGTGGCATTCTGTTAATTTTGAGTTAACATGTTGTTAAGTTAGGTTAGATACATGATTTTTCCATGAATACATTAGAAATCTCATTAATCATAAGTGTAACTATTGAAATAACATAAGTAATAAAAAATATGAAGATAAGCGAAGACTTAATAACACACGAATATGGCTCATGCCAGGGAAAAACCCCAATATGGGGAAACCCTTATCAATTATTCTTATCATTAAAAATGTGTAGTAGAGAGAGAGAATACAATACTTCAAAGTTAGAATGAATTTCAAGTGAGAAGGTTTAATACCACTCCCCTTAGACAAGAGGATGGTTCCAACAAGGCTGCAAATATGATGTTTGGTGTAGGCTCTAAGGACATGTATCTTCTCTGTAATTCTGGTAGGACTAACTAGGACATAAACACAATGATAAACTACCCCATTCACAACTTTAAATACCTTTACTAGACTGAAAATTACCTTTAACCAGTCCCTTCAAATGATAGTAGCCCATAAGCCTTCTTCTAGGATTCAAAACCCACTACACAGCCTCATGATAAAGCAACCCTGACTGTGGCTTTCTTGCTGTAGGTTCTTAGAATCCAAGATAGGGTTATTAAGCCCGTGGCCTAGCTGTAGGTGACCCGAACTATTGAAGATAGCTTCAAGGATAATGACACCTTCACAACAATCCTAAATTGTCATAAAAATCACCCTTAATAGGTGTGACTTCTATCTACTTGAACTCAAACCTGTGATGAAGATAAAATGCCCAAGACAAATCATAAATTTTTCCAAGCCAATCTCGTCCTCCATCCTGTGGAACTCTACCCTCAAAGATGACTAAATTGAACCCAAAATTGCCTTCGTCTCCTTCATTGGAAATCACCTTCTTCTGCTGCTACTTTAGAGAGAAGAATGATTATCAAAGTGCCTAGGATAGGTTATTTTTATCCTTCTTGGGTAGGCTAACTTGATTACTCGAGGAGGGAAATTCAAATTTTCAATTTTCAATTTTTTTCCCCTAAATAAGGTCATGCCTTATGAAATTTCATTTGATTGAATGAATACCTTTCCTTATCCAAATTTAGTGATCTTTAGGTCAATTTTGATCCTCTCGAAAAGAGGAATCCAATGGTGCAATAATATTCCTCATTGGAGTAGTCCAAAGGGCATTTGGCTCTATTTTCCAATTTTAACACCCCCTCTCAACTAGGGAGAATTACACCCGCCAATCCATCCATCATGAACCATATTTAAATCTCATCTTTGCTCTGCTCTGCTTTGCTGAAAACTGATATGAATAATAAATAAGAATCAATTGAAAGTGAGTCACAAGGCCTTGCCACTCTCTATTGACAAAATTTAGTTCCAAGGTAGAACTTCATGGGCAGGATGATGCAAGAACATCAGCAGGGAAAGAACATATCACATACTGCTCACAACCACTCATAGGGAACAGTGAAATCATGTCCTACAAACACACATCATAATGACACGTAGGGAAGGATGAACCAATTCCCACATTCACACATCAAAATAATCATAGGGAAAGGATGAACCACCTCCTATAGGCATGCAAAACACCAAGAGTAAGGAAAGGAAGAACCACATCCTACACGCATGCAAACCAACAGTAGTAGGAAGAATCCTAAACGTGAGAAAAGGATGAACCACATCCCACCTACATGTCATCCATCAATCATAGGAATGAGAATCCTACATGTGGGGAAAGGATGAACCACATCCCACTGACATGTCAACAGATGCCTATATGCATCTCTCATTGGGGTACTTGTAGGATAAGGTGAACCACTCATCCTATGCATGTAATTAAATGTAGGGGAAGGTGAACCACTCACCCTACACACATATGTCCGTAGACGTAGGGGAAGGTGAATCACTCAACCTACACACATGTCAACGATTATGGGGTATCACAAGGAAGGTGAACTACTCACCCTGTACATAGCGCATCACTAGGGGAGGGTGAACCACTCACCCTATGGTTTTTTATAGCTCAATAATTTCCCCAAGCCCCCAGGAGTTGCCAGAGCTCAATTCTTCAACTAATAATCCTTTCATATAGGGAATAGTGCCAATTTTCTTCCTGGAAATAAAAATTGGATCAATGGAAGCGTCATTGCTCCATTTAGTAGCATACAAATGTATATAAAACATATTAATTTACAAAAAATACTTTGATAGTACTTAGAAATCCTTTGAAACTATTCTTTCTCCCTCGTACTTAGGAAGACCACTACCTAAACTAGTCTTTTCAGGGTGCACAATGTCCATCAGAAAACCTACTCATCATGAGATATGTTTGCTCAAAAAATGTCTTACAAAAGAAATGTCCTTTTTTATAACATATGGAGAGGTATGTGAAATACTAGATTCTTAGAATATTATTCTTCAATGATGAAGTGCACAAATGGCTCACCGCAGAGCTTTTTCAATAGAGTGGCTTCATAGTAAGTCATGCATTTAGCTTTAATGGAGCTCTCAATGCAACATGATCAAGTAATATATCATCATTATGCTAACTGATACAATATTAGAATATCTGAGCAGCTATCAATAAATGAGGCATAATAAAACTAGGGATTAATGGTTTTTCCATTTCATCGGGCTATGAAAGACTTGTAACAGACATTATTAAAACTACATTTTCAATCATTTCTCCCCAAGTATTAGCTACTTTTTTTGTCATACTGCTTGGGTCATAGTGATCTCTAACGCACCCTCTGAAGCCTTTCTTCAGATAGATATGCAGACTTCATCATTAGTTGCATTCGAGTAATCCAATTATGATGGATTGTACATAGGTCCCTTTGAATGTAGGGAGATTGACCTTCCCAGAACATAATCATCAAGCCACTAGAAACATGTCCTATATTTTGTTATGGATCATTCTGTGCTTATAATCAATACATAAATAATCATCAAAATGATTTGTTGACCCCGTCGGTCTACAATAGAAGGTTTTCATCATCAATAGTAACTTCCTCCACTTTTGCTAAACAGAGCATTTGTAAATATCTCATGCTAAAGTTATCTTTTCAACAAATGTAGAAACCATCATGTATTGTACAAAATATTCATACTTATGTTTTTCAATTTTCCAATTAGATCACTGAATAACGTACTAAGGTATTTGATAACTAAATCCTTCAAGTCATGGATTATATTATATTTGTAACTTCTCTGCATTTCATAACTATAATCTATGATTCAACACTTAACAATTTGTAGTGACAAACTAGAAATTCCCTTCAGAACTTGGAGTATTCAATTGTCTCTATCCATATATCTTAATTGATATATTTTCTTGATGATTCCAATAGACCTGCCTTCAGATGATAAGGTTATGTCCTTCCAGGAATTACTACATAATCACTACATTATCATGGCACAGATACCAAGAATCTCATTTAAACAATCATCCCAAATATACTCTAGCATTGATATATATAGAAATTTTTAGTCATGCAGTGTTATTAATTTGTTCAATGGTTGTAAATATGTTCATACACAAAAATATAATGAACAATCCCAAGTCTTTCTTAGATATCAAATCTCCACAGACATAATCCTTAGCACATGGATACATTCTATAGGAAAAAGGGATGCTGATAAGAACCTTTTCAAGTTCAAAATAGGCTCCCAAAATTTTTAGAAAGGTCATAATGCACTCCAATTATTTTTTTGTCATCATCATGCAAAACTGATCAGGATATGATTTGCTGTGTTGTGGACAAATCAAGGCCCAAAAATTTGATCAACACATCACATGGATCTTATCATAATTTTTATGAAAACCATACTAAGAGTGTATTCCAGGTCAGATTCTTGGTCACTGGATCAATGTATGTAGATTTGATATTAATTTAACAAAAAAATAAAATTGTTCAGAATATCTTTAAGAGGGCTAAAATTTTGCTCAAACAAATATATATATCCTCCATCGACTTCTTAAGTTATTCTAGATTTCTATCGAACAGAGATGCTCACACAGTGCTTGTCACCAAGCTCAGTATGCTATGTAGGTTGGTTTGTAGGCAATCACTGAAGAAGATATACGTATATATATGTGACACAGGCTATCTTCATTACACAACACTTTTACATATTGAATTTTCACACAATGATATGTTAGATATCACTTTAACATATGTATCATACTTCAATACTTTAGGTTGATTGCGTTAGGTCTGCAAGCTTCAAGACTGACACTTCTTATTAAGAACAAGGCCTAAAGAAAAAAATAATAATTTGTTGACTTCGATAGATTCTTTACACTTTGTCTAGAATTGAGATCAGTCTGCCCTTCAAATGGAGTTGCACAAGTCTTCATAGGAAGAGTAGGTCTTCATTGTAAAGGAGGAACTGAGGTTCTATTCAACTTTATTGTTCTCTTACAGCCTGAAACTTTCGATCTTCACAGAATATTACAAATATTTGTTTGGAGTGGTGCCCTAAGAGGGCCACAAGAATTAAGGTATTAAAAACAAGATCTGAGCGAGACCTTTCATGACATGTAGTGTCTTGAAACAAGGGAAATTTTACCAAAATATTTTGCTGTTTTGTGATGAAGATCATAGAATATGGTTAAAATTGGAGCTCGGTCTTGCAAAGATCAACTGCCTTATGACGTCGAAATGGAGACGGTATCACTAGATATTAGTATTGTGCTTTGATGTCCTAATTGTAGGATAAGGTCACTATTTTTAGAGCTCCACACATCAAAATAATGTTCATAGTTTTGTTGTAGAATAGACGCTGGGATTAGCATTTTATTCTTACAATGATAATATAATAATTCCAACAATACTTCTTACTACTTTTTTAGAGAATAGGAATCAAGTTACTCAATCTTCCACAATAATGATGAATTAAAAACATAGTAAATTGTGAGTTGTCTTAACTCCACCAAGCTAAGGGATTATGATTTCTTGACATATAAATTATTTTTTTATTACTATGATACCTCAGAGTCTGTAATATCCCAAATTTGGAATAGCTAGCAAGGCATGATTGGAAAACAAATTTTCGAGGAATGGTTGCTACAGGAATTGAAACCAAGACCTGGATCCCTTAGAACAATATGTCTAAGTCCTGAATCCAAGAGGAGGCTCCAAATAAATCCCTCTAGGTGGGTTAAACATATCTCCCACACCTAGTTGTCCTCAGAA
This sequence comes from Pinus albicaulis, assembly GCA_034641835.2. NCBI lineage: Eukaryota > Viridiplantae > Streptophyta > Pinopsida > Pinales > Pinaceae > Pinus > Pinus albicaulis. The sequence goes on along the minus strand of CM076575.1, from coordinate 1,671,448,209 downwards.
AGTGCCCGATGAGGGACTGCAACAATGCATGAACATACAACGGAATGACAATGTTATTATTAGGAGCTGTGAGACATGAAGATACAAAATAGCCTTCCCTTTGATATTTTAGTAGAAAATGCGCAAAATTATTTGAGGAATCAATCACTCAAGGTTGGATATGAAAGCCTCAATGAGACATGTACATGACAATAGAGAAACACTGCTATGCAAGAATGTCATAAGGCTGAAATAACGCAGTTCATTAGAGACACTGCAACAAAATACATGATAACAGAATGATATGACAATAATAGCTCAATAAATGTGGGGGAGCAAGCTCTCAACCCCTAAAAATAACAATACAACAATCCTTGAGAGGATTGGCTACAATATAGATACAAATGGAAAATTTGTAGAAATGCCGAAGTTGCTGGGTAGCAGCTGCAACTCAGAAAATATCTGGAGATGGTTGAATATGATGTAAAATCTGAAACATACCTCCTCCAACATATCTCTCAAGTGATAGGCTGATCCTATCCCTGAAGATCTCTTCCTCCAAGACTGCGTTATTCCTTCTTGGATTCCTTCTCCTCCACAACTACGTTGTTGACTTAGTCAAAGTGGACTGAATCAACTTGATTTTATCCCTGTTCACACATGGAGGTGTTTTATTAAGCTAGAAAGAGTGTCCCCTTTCACACTTGGAGTGTTTTTATCCTCCTTAGGAGACTTATGGGTTTTTCTACCCATTTATTCACCGGCTAGAGCTGTTGCTAACTCTAATGTTCCATTTAGCTTTGAGGCTAAAATTTTGGAACATTACAGTCCTCCCCTCCAAAATATTTTCTTGTCCTCAAGAAAATGTACAGGGAGAGCAAAGTTTCTCCCCTCCTCCTCATGTGGCCTCCCATCAATAGCCTCCATCACTGCATCAAGAGAATCTACAAATAAACTGTTATCTAATGTTTTCTCCCAAGTGTGCAAAACCAAATGGTCTACATCAATCAAAGGTGGAAAGTGTGAATGGAAACCTGCTTTCTGTCTCATGGCCTCCACAAAGTAGGAGTGATGACCAACATGGTAAATGAGTGCCTCCCTCACCCATGCTATCATCCAAATGAAGTGAGTCACCCACCAACATGGCAACTCATGAAGAATCTCCTCCACCTTTGGCTCCTGAAATGTAGGTGGGATGAATAAAGAAACATCATAGGCAAGAGGGCCTATGCCACACTATCCTCCTCTCCACTTATGATAATTTTAGAGGGCATGTTGATCTTGGGCTGCAACATGATTACCCTCCAATGGCAAGAAGAAGATTTAGTCTCCAAGGACTCTTCCTCCAAAATCATGAGACATGCCAACCAAAACCATTCCATTCAAGATGAATGGCACATCATCACCATTTGGCATCCAAATTAGAAAAATTCTGAAATTTATGTGCAATTTTGGATGGTACCAATGGTTCTCCAAGTGGATATTACACAGTCTTCCAAACTGCTGTTTGCGAATGTCATGTGGCAAGTGGTTCTGAAACAAGTTATAAGTTGTGTATGTTTTCTCTTCCAACATGGGGAAGTAAGCATCAATATCTATCAGTTGTAAATAGATAAAATAGAAATACACTTGCCCAAAGTCATGTATAGATGGGCTACTATCATTACAAACATTGGCCCTAAAGTGACCATGAAACCCAAAAATACTCTTGCTCTCTTGTGGAGCAATGCATTGCTCATATATGGTGAGAAGATACAAATACTCAATGGAGTAATCAACAAGTACAAATTTGTATTTCTTACCATGCATGGTGAGTAGGCTAAAATTGAGGTGCATGTATAAGTTCCTCCATGAGGATCCCCTCATAAAAATTTTCAAGAAGAAGGGATACATATACTCATTGGAACACTCCATCAATAAGAACACACTCCCATGTGACAGCGCTGTAGGCCTTAGAAATAAGGCTCCATGACTCCTCTCTTTGACATTCCATATGCCAAAGCCATCCACCATCATGTTGCTATGTGAGAAGATCTTCTTCCTACATGGAAGTCTCTCATGATCCTTGCACCATGAATGTGCCTTCCTTCTCTCTAGAAATTTCATGAAAAGTATGGGAAGAATTCTGCCCATACTCTCCCAAGTGCAACCACAACAACAACAAATCTTTCTCCTCCCTCATCTCTCCCTCATACAAGCCATGGAGTAAGATCATGATGGTCAACTTGTATGTTGCCCCATCAAACAATTCAGACATGAAGTGCCTCCTCAATTTCTCCAAGTGGTTCCTCCCACAAGAAGAGAAAAATTGTGATGTGGAAATTAGGGTTTGCCCATGGTTCCTCCTAAAATGTACAACATATAAAGTGGGGAGAATCATGCTTGGAATGTGAATCTTCAATCTCAAGCCCACTCTCCAAACAAATCTCCCCATGAACATAAACATACCAGCCATATATGGAAGAAAAGTAAAATGAGAACAAGTCGCCAAATGACAACCAGAGAGTGAATCATAGTTCCACTCATGGAACCATTGCAGTGCATCCTTTGCCTGCTCCAAAAAAATAAATAAAAACTGCTCTACTAGCCACTTGTTTGCTGCCATAGTCATCTCATAAGATTGAATCATGAAGTTACAATATGGTGTCAATCGTGAACACCTAGAAACATGTGGCTTCCCCCACAAACCACCAAAAGGATGGCCAAAATCAATGCTACAAGTAGCTGCAAGTACATCATCATACAATATGCAAGAAGGAAAAACTCTTCTTGACACATCATGCTGCTCAAATAAGGAAAAGAAGTACAATACAAAATATGAAATGATGCCTCCTCCATCATGAACTTGAGATCTTGAGCTGAAATGACTCAACTGGATATTCTCCCTCACCTCCAAAGAGTAGGGAAGTGGCTGTGACCTCCTCTTCATTACCATCTGGGATATGCATCTCTCCATATGCTGATATATGTCATGCTGGATGCCCTCCCAAGTGAACTCCTCTATCAAATGGAAATATCCATCAAAGTGCATAGAAGAGAAGTCCTCATGTGTTGCATGTAAAGGCTTCTCCTTGAGACTAGAAGATCTAGTCAAGGAGATCCTACCATAGGAATTTATGACCACATCATCCACCATGTATCTATCAGCGTCATCCGGGTCATCAAGAATCATGCATGCACCAAGATCCTTGGAGTACTCTACTAAGAGCTGAGATATCCAATAAGTATCAATCCTCCTAAGAGACAGTGCTGGTGATCTGGCATGTGAAGCTCTCCTCATGATGATGCCTGCTACTTTGACATCCACCATGAAAAATTATTCCTTAAAACTCTTCACCTCTCCAAATCCAAGAGTGGTGAATCCAAAGACAATATTTCTTCCATCAATTATAGATCAGGTGGCCTCCCAGGTGGAATGCCTCCATATAGTGAGACATCAATGTCAAGAGTAGACTGCTCATGTGGTTGGGCAACCTTTCCCCTGTGCTTACAGCACAAATCAGTCCGCGTCTTCCTTGCATTGGCTCTTTGAAATATAGAAGTGTGTGTGCCTCTCATCAAGTGATGCTGATCTTCCTCCCTACCTCCTCCTTCCAGCTGCAATGCTGCACAATCATGCTGCTCATTGATTGTGCTTAGACCTCCATGTATGAGATCCTGGGGAACTTTTTGTAAGGATACAATAATCCCTCCTGTGGGATCATGTGCTCCTCCTCCCTCTGCATGAGGTACTGGATGTGCTCTAGATGTGACAACGTTGTTGCCCACATCTTCATCAATGTGTATGGGCAACATCTCAATAGTTGGATCCTCCTGTGAAAAAGAGATCCTCATGCCCTCTTGTCTAGGAATATGAACTAGAGGTCTTGCCTCTGGCAATGTGTAATGCAAGATGTTAGATTCTACCATGCTTTTCTGAAGTGAAGTTTCCTCCATCACATGCAAAGGGTTTGTCCTCTCAAGTTTCCCTTGCTCATGTGTCTTAGGATTTTTTTCACCAAACATTCCACCTAATGTTTCAACGAACCTTGCATAAGAGGTAGTGTTTGCATTATTTAAAGAACAAGATTCAAAAATCCACCATGCATGAGCCTTACCTCTGAAATTCAGTGCTGCAACTCTGATGGCTTCATCTTCAGAAATATGGTGCAGCTGCAAATAGGAGTCTAGCTCCTTCACCCAAGCTCCAGCTAAACATGTAGGTGATCTGGTAAAAGTAGATAGAAGAAATCTACCTACATCCTACTGCTTTCTCTTCTCCACCTGGATCTTTCAAAACTCTTGGAAATTAGTATGATCTCTAAACCTCTTAGTTCGAGATTCATACTCCTACAACAAATCACTAAGAGTTCTTCTCTTAGGCATTCTTCCTCCTCCCATCCATCTCAAGATAGATCTGGGCACTTGACTGCGCTGTGCATCATGGTGTGTAGCTGCATGCTCACACTCACCATGTGAAAGTATAAATTAAACTCTGGATCCAAACTCCTTTGGAGATCCCATCTCCAATCTCATTTTCTTCAGCTCTCCTTGAAAGCTCTACATAGATTTTGGAAGAAGATTTGTAAGCTTGTCTTCCTTTCTTCCTTCACATACTGAAGCCATCTCTTTTCTGTCCATCTCTCCTTCCTCTGAAGTATAATGGCCTGAGATCCACAGGCTGAGCCAAGATTGCAACTTTGATACCATTGTAATATCCCAAATTTGGAACAACTATCAAGGCATGACTGGAAAACACATTTTCCAGGAATGACTGCTATAGGAATTGAAACTAGGACCTGGATCCCTTAGAAAAATATGTCTAAGTCCTGAATCTAAGAGGAGGCTCCAAAGAAATCCCTCTAGGTGGGTTAAACAGATCTCCCACACCTATTTGTCCTCAGAAAGTGCCCGATGAGGGACTGCAACAATGCATGAACATACAATGGAATGCCAATGTTATTATTAGGAGCTATGAGACATGAAGATACAAATAGCCTTCCATTTGATATTATAGCAGCAAATGTGTACAATGCTTTGAGGAATCAACCACTCAAGCTTGGCTATGAAAGTCTCAATGAGACATGTACATGACAATAGAGAAGCACTGCTATGCAGGAATGTCATAAGGCTAAAATAACACAGTTCATTGGAGACACTACAACAAAATACATGATAACAAAATGATATGACAATACTAGCTCAAGAATTGTGGGGAAGCAAGATCTCAACCCTTGAAAATAACAATACAACAATCCTCGAGAGGATTGTCTACAATATAGATACAAATGGAAAATCTACAGAAATGCCAGAGTTGCTGGGTAGCAGCTGCAACTCAGAAAATAAGTGGAGATGGATAAATATGATGTACAATCTGAAATAGACCTACTCCAACAAATCTCTCAAGTGATAGGATGATCCTATCCCTGAAGATGTCTTCCTCCAAGACTGCATTATTCCTTCTTGGATTCCTCCTCCTCCGTAACTGCGTTGTTGACTTAGTCAAAGTGGACTGAATCAACTTGATTTTATCCCTGTTCACACATGGAGGTGTTTTATTAAGCTAAAAAGAGTGTCCCCTTTCACACTTGGAGTGTTTTTATCCTCCTTAGGAGACTTATGGGCTTTTATACCCATTTATTCACCAGCTAGAGTTGCTGCTAACTCTAATGTTCCATTTATCTTTGAGGCTAAAATTTTGGAACATTACAAAGTCCAGACAAGGATCTTGAAGGGAAACATCTCCTTCTGAAGTTTTACTGCAAAATATGCCTCTAAAATATCTCGAAACCACTTAAAATAAAAATTCATAAATTATGAAACATACCTTGATGACTTCGAGCTTTTTTTTGTATTGGTTGAGCTACTCTTTGAATTTGTGCCCAAGTTCACTGATTAGGGCTTGTAGAAGGCCCTAAGACAATGTCACAGATTGTCCTTTTCGAACTCGAACTTGTCCTACCACAGAGGTCTGAAGGTGACTTCTGCTAAAATTCCTTGATTTTCCTCCTATACTATAACTTCAGTTGAAATGATCTGAATATGATTTCCTGCGAGATACAATGATCTAGATAAATGACCAATATGAATTTCCACTTCAACTTGACTTGGACAGGGACAATGATGAATATATTTCTCCAAATGCAAGTGTCTTGTTGAAGTTGTTGGATCTATCTTCTGATGAAAACACATTAGCAACTACATATGGTGAACCTCGACCTTCTCTTGGAAATCACTGTTTAAAGATAGTGGAGCTCATTACAGTCCCACTATGGATGGGCAGTGAAGTTGCTCAATAGGAATTACTCAAGTTGGTTTTTATTCAAATGATTATACATCTTTTTTATTATTATTTTAACAATTACTTACATCATCAAGTGGAGAGCATCATAGTGTCATTCTTAGAGGAAAATAATACATCTCCTATCAAACATATCCTTTAGGATTGTAACTTAATTCGATTTTTTTGGCAACATAAATAAATCCCACTGTTCATGTTGATCATAATAAGGCAACAGTATCTTACCCAGGAAAGGTTCCACCAAGAATATGGAACATTGGTCACTTTACAGGAATTGCAAACAATCTTACTCAGTTGAGAATAAATAATATCTTGATACGGTCATTTTTGCGGAGAAACGACTAGTGGACTAATTGGGAAACAAATGATCCTTCAAAGCATTGTCCAGTGGACATGAAAACATTCAATAATACACAAACGGACTATAGCTGGTGATGAAGATGATTTTCGTGGTAGAGATTATGATAAGTCAACAATGGCAAATAACCTGAGTCAAGTATTCTGATATCGAATGTTTTACATTGAAGATGGGGAAGAGGCTAGTAGAGACAATGAGGATGCCTTCCTTGATGATGAGTCAGCATAAGTGGTTGTCTTCTCTCTTAGAATGGGTAGAAAATAGGATGGTGTGATGCTCAAAGAGACGATGTTCACCAATACAAATTGGTTTTCCCTTCAGGAGAACAGGCATACTAACTGGTTGATGCCGACATCTCTTGTTTCGTCATCTCCTAGAGTAGAGGATGGTCAAACAAACAACATAACAACATCAACTAATATTGGTGGTAATAGTAGCAGTGACGATGAAATTGTGTTAAAATATGTTGGAAGTTTGTAGATACAAAAGGAATACCAGTGCCAAACATGAACTTAGGACAAATGGAGTCGAAGGACATTTAGAGAGGTTGAATATATGTGAATGGTGATGAGAGGTAATGTTTTTACAACATGCTAGGATCAATCTATGATTTTTTTTTCATATTGCAGAAAATTAACAAGAGGGCCCTTCCCAGGGTGCTCCATGTACATATGGATGGAAACAAAGAGGTTACCTTTCTATAAACTAGGATCTACCCTACCTTTCACTTAGACAATAGCAATAAAGTATCCAATTAATAACAAGAATCAGCGAGGGAAAATCATAGGAAACACCTCAACGGACATCATTATTTAGATGGCAGATTTTTCCATTTAATCAAAGCCCTTTACAGTAGAATTTAAGTGTAATTTCCAGTCAATAGAAACAACAATATGGATTCAAAAATGAAAAGCATTACATGAAAAAATACACTCCATCATTAATTTTCCTTTCAAAACTTAGGTAAGTGAAGGTACTTCTATTATATATAGATTGAGCTCAAAATCCTCAACAATGAAAAAATAATTAATAAATCTTAGATCTGTGATATTTCCTACAGTGAATAAAAATTATGTATCTCCTAACGGCCTCCCAAAGATAAGTAAAAAATACATAATAATGTTTGAGGACGATTAAGTGGGATGCCACTTGTTCTTTCCTCAAGCAAGATTCCCTATTAACATTGGCTTGTTCGACTATGTTATAAGCATATTGGAATATTGTGCATTGTTCTCTGCTAGAGTGATAGTCAAGGGATCTCTCAAAATGTGCCAATGGTCAAAAAATGAATGGAGCACTCCACTATGTGAAGGGGTCAACAACCTAGAGATGCACAAAATGTGCTAAAAGTACCATGATCAAGTAGGGTGTTCTCTCTGGTGAACAAAAATGTCCCCAAAAATATGGATCTCATGAATAAGTGTGCAATAATGGTCCTTTGGTTGTTCTAACAAGCTCCTCAAGGAGGCTGGCCTAAATAAATGTGAAGAGAGTATTTTTCCATGTGGATAGTAACCATATCTTCTCCAAACAAGCCAATAGAAGCGGAGCACTCTAGAAAAATTTTCATGAGAGGTGGATCCCTTCTCATAGAATAATTTTGGGGACCCAAAACCATGTGCCAAATGACATGAATCCATGTTCCAATACCATTAAACCATCTTAGTACCATGGACTAAGAATAACATGCCCTCGGAATATGTGCCACAAAGTGGAGCGATCCTAAAAAATGGGAATGCAACCGATTGTTAAAGCATCTATCACTAATCCTACTGCTCCACCAACATATGTAGAAATCATCATGTATTGTAAAAAATATTCATACTGATGTTTTTCAATTTTCCAATTAGATCACTGAATAAGGTACTAAGCTCTTTGATAAATAAATCATTCAAGTCATGGATTCTATTATATTTGGAACTGTTCTGCATTTCAAAACTATAATCTATGGTTCAACTCTTAACAATTTGTAGTGACAAACTAGAAATTCCCTTTAGAACTTGGAGTATTCAATTGTCTCTAAACATATATCTTAACTGAGATATTTTCTTGATGATGCCAATAGACCCGCCTTAAGATGATAAGGTTTTGTCCTTCCAAGCATTAATAAAGAATCACTACATTATCATGGCACAGATACCAAGACTCTCATTTAAATTGTCATCCCCAATATACTCCAGCATTGATATATATAAACTTTGTTAGTCATGCAATGTTATTACTTTGTTCACTAATTGTAAATATGTTCATACACAACAATATAATGAGCAATCCCAAGTCTTTCTTAGATATCAAATCTCCATAGACATAATCCTTAGCATATGGATGCATTCTACAGGAAAAAGGGATGTTGATAAGAGCCTTTTCAAGTTCAAGAAAGGCTCCCAAATTTTTTAGAAAGGTCATAATGCAGTTCTGTTATTTTTTTGTCATCATCATGCAAAACTGATTAGGATATGATTCTCCGCATTGTGGAAAAATCAAGGCCCAGACATCTAATCAACACATCACATGGATCTTATCATAATTTTTATGAAAACCATTCTAAGAGTGTATTCCAGGTCAAATTCTTGGTCATTGGATCGATGTATGTATATTTGATATTAATCTAATAAAAAAAACAAAATTGTTCAGAATATCTTTAAGAGGGCTAAAATTTTGCTCGAACAAATATATATATCCTCCACCAACTTCTTAAGTTATTCCAGATTTCTATTGAACATAGATGCTCACACAATGCTTGTCACTAAGCTCAGTATGCTATGTAGATTGGTTTGTAGGCAATCACCGAAGAATATATATGTATATATATGTGACAAAGGATATCTCCGTTACACAACACTTCTACATCTTGAATTTTCACACAGTGATATGTTAGATATCACTATAACATATGTATCAAACTTCAATACTTCAGGTTGATTGCGTTAGGTCTGCAAGCTTCAAGATTGGCACTTCTTATTAAGAACAAGGCCTAAAGAAAAAAATAATAATTTGTTGACTTCGGTAGCTGCTTTAAACTTTGTCTAGAACTGAGATTAGGCTACCCTTCAAATGGAGTTGCACAAGTCAGCATAGGAAGATTAGGTCTTCGTTGTAAAGGAGGAACCGAGGTTCTATTCAAATTTTTTGTTCTGTTATTGTCTGAAACTTTCGATCTTCACAGAATATTACAGAGACTTTTTTGGAGTGGTGCCCTAAGAGGGCCACAATAATGAAGGTCTTAAAAACAAGATCTGAGTGAGACCTTTCATTGACATGTAGTGTCTTGAAACAAGGGAAATTTTACCAAAATATTTCGCTATTTTGTGATGAATATCATAGAATATGGTGAAACTTGGAGCTAGGTCTTGCAGAGATCAACTGCCTTATGATGTCCAAATGGAGTCGGAATCACTACATATTAGTCTTGTGCTTTGACGTCCTAATTGTAGGATAAGGTCACTATTTCTAAAGCTTCACACATCAAAAGAATGCTCAGAGTTTTGATGTATAAAAGAGGTCGAGATTAGCATTTTATTCTTACATTGATACTATAATAATTCCAACAATACTTCTTACTACTTTTTTAGAGAATAGGAATCAAGTTACTAAATCTTCCACAATACTCATGAATTTAAAGCATAGTAAACTATGAGTTGTATTAACTCCGCCAAGCTAAGGGATTATGAGTTCTTGACATATAAATTATTTTTTGTTACTATGATACCTTAGAGTCCAGCCAATGATCTTGAAGGAAAACATCTCCTTCTGAATTTTTACTGATAAATATACCTCTAAAAATATCTTGAAACTACTTAAAAGCACAATTCATAAATTATGAAACATACCTTGATGACTTCCAGCTTTTGTTTGTAATGAATGAGCTGCTCTTTGAATTTGTTCCCAAGTTCACTGATTAGGGATTATAGAAGGCCTTAAGACAATGTCACAGATTGTAATTTTTGAACTCGAACTTTTCCTACCATAGAGGTCTGAAGGTCATTTCTGTGGAAATTCCTTACGTGCTTCTTAGAGATCACAATATCTTAAGCATGGGCTTGTCCTCACCTGGCTTTCATACCATGTTAATTTTGAGATAACATTTTGTTAGCTTAGGTTAGTTAAATTATTTTCCCATTAATCATTAATCATTAGAAATATCATTAATAATAATTGTAACTAATGAAATAACATAAGTAATAAAGTTTGAAGACAAATCAACACAGAAGAACACACGAATATGGCTCAAGCCAAGGAAAAAACCCAAGATGGGTAAAACCATTATCAATTCTTCTTATCATTAATGTCAAATGTTTATAAGAGAGAGAGAATAAAATACTTCAAAGTAAGAATGAATTTCAAATGAGAATTTTCAATACCACTACCCTTAGACAAGATGATGGTTCCAACAAGGCTGCAAATCTGATGTTTGGTGTAGGCTCCAAGGACTTGTGTCTTCTCTGCAATTCCGGTAGGACTAACTAGGGCATAAACACAGTCAACAACTACCCAATTCACACATTTAAATACCTTTACTAGACTGTATATTACCTTCAACCAATCCCTTCAAATTAAGCCCATGAGCCTTCTTTTAGGCTTCAAAACCCACTACACATCCTCATGATAAAGCATCTATGACAGTGGCTTTCTTGCTGTACATTCTTGGCCTCCAAGACAAAGTTCTTAAGTCTTGTGGCCTAGCTATAGGTGGCCCAAACTAGTGCGGATGGCTTCAAGGAGAATGACACATTCACAAAAATCCCAAACTGTCATCAAAATCACCCTTAATAGGTGTGGCTTATATCTACTTGAACTCAGACCTGTGATGATCATATAATAATAGATGGAAGTGATTCATATTTTGAGGTTTTTTAGTTCTTAGGCTTCTATCTACGTTCCAATATTTGGTTGTGGCTATACAAGAAGCAAAGTGCCTACGAGGATCTAGTAAGAGAGGAAAGGAAGCAAGCAGGTGATTTGAAAATATTTGCTTCAAACACTGAGTATTGAGTTGGGACAGAACATGGTAAAAAAGAATAATTTACAAAGGTGGTTGTTGATGATTTTGATGGTGTATGTGTTAAAATGGACAAGGAAATTTTTGCAATAGAAATTAATAATTCTAAAAAACATGGAAGAAATTGCACAACCACCTGCATTATTGAAAGATAATCTCTCACACAAAGAAAACTGTCCAAATCGAAAAATAAGAAGAGAAGGAAACATGCGTATATCTAATTGAAGACATTTCATCATTATCCCAACTTAATTTGGATCAAATTTTAATTCACATAGGGATCCCAGTTACATGAAAAATGTGGAAGAATTTTTTGCATCTTTTGAATGTTAGAAGACTGCAGAAATAATAATGAGAAAATGGAGGGGAGAAAAATCACTCGTTTGTAGCCAATATCCTAATACATAGGTAAGGTGCAAGGGACAAGAAGTAAAATAATGCTTAGGAAATATGATGTGAAGCTTCTTGGGAACACTAGAAAATTGATGGGATTAGATGAAGGAAAACTGGTGATAGAGGTGGAAGAATGCCGAATGTCTACTTTCAATAATTCTAAAGGACAAGCTTGTGAATTGATAAATGAAGCTAATGGAAATATAGAATCTCTTATTTAGTGTTTTTTTAATGAACTGTAGTCCCAAAAGGATACTCATTTGGATAGAAACTCGTAGAGAGCTATGCGCACTCACGATCAACATAGTATGGCACATTGTGTTGATGATCTAAAACTAGATCCATTTAAAAAAAATGAATCATTTTTACATTGAAAATTGAAGAAACAGTAAAAATTCCCTCCAAAAAATTGTTGTCATCCTTTGATTTTTCCCTGGGAAGTGCTTTTCAACAAGATTTTAATTTTATGGGCAGAGATGCGTTGAAAAGTTAAAATAGATGAGACAATGGTTGAGAAGGAATGCCCATCTGTTTATCAAAAAACTCAGTTTGGAAAATTTTCATATATAATTGGTGATATTCCTGCTACAGATTACTATATTAACTTAACAGAGATGATATTCACAAATGGCCTATCTGGGATGTGAGGTTTTAATGCCTTTATATAGCAGGATATGATTCTTTCTGAGCTTGACATATATGCTCTAGTTGGTTCAAACACTCCACTTTTTTCGATGGATACACCTCCACATGTTATTGATGCAGGAAATTTAACTCTTAGATATGAAGCAGTCATTGGTAGCCCTATTGTACGTCCCAACTACATTAGAAAGGGAATTCTTTTCCTTGATTTTCCTCTTACACTATAACTTTAGTTGAAATCATCTGAATATGATTTCCTGCGAGATACAATGATCTAGATAAATGACCAATATGAATTTCCACTTCAACTTGACTTAGACAGGGACAGTGATGAATATATTTCTTCAGATGTAGGTGACTTGTTGAAGTTGTTGGATGTATCTTCTGATGAAAACACATTACCAACTACATATGGTGAACTTCGACCTCCTCTTGGAAAGCACTGTTTAAAGATAGTTGAGTTCATTACAGTCCCACTAAGGATTGACGGTGAAGTTGCTCAGCAGAAATTACTTAAGTTGGTTGTTATTCAAATGATTATACATCTTCTTTTTTATTATTATTTTAACAATTACTTACATTGTCAAGTGGAGAGAATCATGTGTCATTCTTAAAGAACAATAATACATCTCCTATCAAACATCTCCTTTAGTATTGTAACTTAATTGGAATTTTTTTGGTAGCATAAATAAATCTCACTGTTCCTGTTGATCATAATAAGGCAAAAATATCTTACCTAGGAAAGGTTCCACCAATAATATGGAACATCGGTCACTTTACACGAGTTGCAAACAAGCTTACTCAGTTGGGAATAAATAATATCTTGATATAGTCATTGTTGCGGAGAAACGACTAGTGGACTAATTGGGAAACAAATGTTCCTTTAGAGCATTGGCTAGTGGACATGTAGATGATCAACAGTACATAAACAAACTCTAGCTGGTGATGAAGATGATTTTCGTGGCAGAGAATATGATAAGTCAACAATGACTAATAACGTGAGTCAAGCATTCTAATATGGAATGTTTGACATTGAAGATTGGGAAGAGGCTCGTGGAGCCATTGGTAGAGACAATGAGGATGCCTTCCTTGATGATGAGTCAACATAAGTTGTTGTCTTCTCTCTTAGAGTGGGCAAAAAATAGGATGGTGTGATGCTCAAAGAGATGATGTTCACCAATACAAATTGGTTTTCCCTTCAAGAGGAAAGGCATACTAACTGGTCAGTGCCGACATCTCTTGTTTCGTCATCTCCCAAAGTAGAGGATGGTCAAACAAACAACATAGCAACATCAACTAATATTGGAGGTAATAGTAGCAGTAACGATGAAATTGTGTTAAAAGATGTTGGAGATACAAAAGGAAGACCAGTGCCAAACGTGAACTTAGGACAAATGGAGTCGAAGGACATTTAGAGAGTTGGAATATATGTGAATTGTGATGAGAGATAATGTTTTTACAACATGATAGGATCAATTTATGAATTTTGTTTTAGATTGCAGAAAATTCACTAGAGGGCCCTTCCGAGGGTGCTCCATGTACATATGCATGCAAACGAAGAGGTGACCTTTTTATAAACTAGGATCTACCCTACCTTTCACTTAGATGATAGAAATAAATTATACAATTTAATAACAAGAATCAACGAAGGAAAAGCATAGGAAACACCTCAAGAGACATCCTTGTTTAGATGGAATATTTTTCTGTTTAATCAAATCCCTTTACAACAGAATTTAAGTGTAATTTTGAGTCAATAGAAACAACAATATGGATTAAAAAATGAAAAAAATTACACGAAAAAATACACTCAATCATTCATTTTCCTTTCAAAACTTAGGTAAGTTAAGGTACTTCTATTATACATAAATTGAGCTCAAAATCCTCAACAATGAAACAATAATTAAGAAATCCTAGATCCGTGATATTTCCTAGGGTGAATAAAAATAATGTATCTCCTAACAACCTCCCAAAGATAAGTAAAAAAAGCATAATAATGTTTTAGGATGATTAAGTGGGATGGCACTTGTCCTTTCCTCAAGTAAGATGCCCTCTTAGCATTGGATTGTCCGACTGTGTTATAAGCATATTCGAATATTGTGCATTGTTCTTTGCTAGAGTGATAGTCAAGGGATCTCTCAAAATGTGCCAATGGTAAAAAAATGAATGGAGAACTCCACTATGTGAATGGGTCACAAAACCTAGAGATGCACAAAATGTGCTAAAAGTACCATGATCAAGTAGGGTGTTCTCTGTAGTGAACAATAATGTCCCCAAAAATATGGATCTCATGAATAAGTGTGCAATAATGGTCCTTTGTTTGTTCTAACAAGATCCTCAAGGAGGTCAGCCTAAATAAATGTGCAAAGAGTATTGGTCCATGTGCATAGTAACCATATCTTCTCCAAACAAGCCAATAGAAGCGGAGCAATCTAGACAAATGTTCATGAGAGGTGGATCCCTTCTCATAGAATAATTTTTGGGACCCAAAACCATGTGCCAAATGACATGAATCCATGTTCCAATACCATCAAACCATCTTAGTACCATGGACTAAGGATAACATGCCCTCAGAATATGTGCCACAAAGTGGAGCGATCCTAAAAAATGGGAATGCAAGCAATTGTTAAAGAATCTATCACTAATCCTACTGCTCTACCAACCAAGTCTCTAAATTCATGAAGCGCCAGAATGTGACATCATATGAAGCCAAGAATGCAAGATTATTATATTATTGTAGCCCCTGTTGATGTGGCATGCCTCCACATATTTGCTTGTCCCTAGGGAGATGTGAACTATTCTCTCAAGAAAACAAATATGCACGTAAATTTTTGGATAAATGCTTCAAAAGGTGCACCCAAATATGTGAAGTAACACCTCAAAAGTTCCCCCAAATATGTGAAGTAACACTTTAAAAGATGATTCATAATAAAGAAAAGGAATAAAGAGAAAAAAATTGCTATCAAGCCAACCTCCTCAATATGAAGGCTGCTTGAGTAGGACTTCAATGTGTACCAAGGCCTCATACAACATGAGGGGTAAGAGGCTCAATCAAAAGTATAGTAGGAAGAACCTGGCCAGATTAGGATCTGGAAGATTACATTTATTGTTGGAAAGGAAATGTGTCATGAGGTGAAGGATATCTTGGTAGGCCTGGGTAATGATCTCTATGATTTGTATGGCTATGTCATCAATTTTCTATGTGGATTGATTTTTTAAAGGAAATGGTATCGTAGGTTTTAGTAAGAACTTTGATATTGATACTAAATAAAGTAGAATCCTTATTAATAAACTACGAAGATCTGGCAGGCATCTACATTCATTAAGGCATTGGATTAATACTTGCATATTCAACGAGAAGCATTCTTTTTGGAGTTTTAATACATCATAGGAAATCTTTGAAGCATATTTACATTGAGAAATTTTCATTATAGTTGTACATAATTCCATATAGCTCAATTTGTATGGAGGGATAGACAGTGTCCAAATTTTAATGTGGATGGTGTGGTACTACAATACTTATTTTGGGTTTTATCGCCTTGTTTTGTATTTTAAGTCATAGTTGGACTCTACCATCTTGTGATGGAGTCTAGCTGATGAAATATGATGCAGAGATTCTACAAACATCAGACACTTGTGCATACAACAGATTGCATTGACCCTTTTACATGAAACCCTCAATCGATTTCATCATTATAATCTTTATAAAAATTACTTAGAATCAACTCAAAACCATATATGAAGAGAGAGCCAAATAATAACTAAAATACTTGCATAAAATACGTTAGAAATTTATAAATGCAAATGCTTATTTGGCCGAATATAACATTTTTTGGCCTCTCGGCTCTTGCCCCCTTTACATAAGCTCTCAAACCATCTCTCTCTATCTCTCTGTGTCACTCTCTATCCTCAATCCTCACACAAGCCTCATATTTATACATAATTGTGGATTTATTTGAATCCATGATTTCCTCCACACAAATCTCAACCAAATCCTAAAATATGTTTATCCCTTCTTTGACTCAACTAAATTCTATTTAAGGAATTTCTAATCCATAAAATATCTACCCAAAATAATTCCACTCATATCCTCAATTTATTAAGAGAATATTTACAATAAACCTCACAGATATTTCTCTCAATTTATTAAAAATGAGCATAATAATTTATAAAATAATTAAAAAGACATCACCCCCTAATTACACAATATTTTAATGAAAATCAAGTAGGATTCTCCTGCATCAGAATCCCCATGTAGAGAAGTTTCCATAGACTCCTATCTATGAGGTTTAACACTTTTCTGTAATAATGCGATAGCCACAAGTCTCCATGACTTGCTCCTTCCAGGATTCCAAACTCAGTTTTTTCGCTGGTCTTTTAAAGTATCAACTCCATTTTGTAAATTTGCGCAGAATTTCGAGAATAGTATTTTCAGAATACTATTGAATGTAACTCTTGCTTTGCCATACCACATCATCTTTATTTAGGAAATTACAGACTTGTGTAGAATCAATGCTACCCATTCTTTTGGTCTCTAAACTCTGGAAGAATCTCGAACTGGCTATACATCAGCATCATTCATTCTATCAACCATATTCCATCAGCCTCTCCAACAATTTCTTTCACCAATTCCTCGGAGTAATTCCTCTTTGTCTGATGCTTCCGTCTCCAACTGCACTGAACACTCAACTTCCTGAAATGAATAATAATCAAGAACTTCTCCTTGATCACAACTATAATCATTGATTATTCCTATAGTAACAAATTTCTCATCTGGTGTTGTACCTGCATTCATCAACAAACTATTAGTTTTAAAAAGATAATACCTTTTGGCCTCTTTTGATGCTTCAAGCACTGTTGGACGGATAAATCATTCTTGCGGACAAGACTGATCTCCCTAGTGTCAGAGGACAATCTAGCAACAAACGAACAACTAAGTTTGTCTTTCTCTAAATATATTCGTTTTACAAATAAATGTTATGAAGGTGTCGATCCTACCTTAGATCCAAATGCTTATTTGTAGTCGTAAAGATTTCGTTGCATCAAGAATCCTTCTGTCGCAACAAGAATCCTTTTGTCAATCTGCAATCACAAACAAGAAAATATCAGTAGCACCTATATAACAAATAATTCTAAAACATACCTATCATAGTGATCAAGGAATCTATGAGATAAATGATCAAACGACAGCTTATTGAAATAAACAATCGAACGACAATTTATTGAGAAAAACAAAACTTGATTGTATTAATCTTAAAATATACAGAAGAACCTTACAACCTTAGCCTTGATGTTCGAAAGGCCTTCCCAGGGTCCGAAGTAGGAGTCTCCTCTAATTTGATAAGTCTTGCACTCTTCCTTCAGGAGCACAAAGAGGTATGTGATCTTTCCTCTCAAAAGCTCAGTAGAAAGAAGTCTAAATCTCAACAGCACTTCAACTCAAAAATCTTAATTCTCCATCTCCAGAATCTCAATCTCCAAAAACTTTACCCAAAATATTCACTTTAAAATCTTTTTAACAATATCTTAACTTTACTTTTAAGAGTTGTTTCTTAAGTCAATAGGTGTGGAAATGAAACTTTGGTGGTGTGAAGACTCGACTTCCAAAAACACTAAAAATGCACCTAAAAATGATAATTAATTCTTTTTATTTCAATGAACTTCTATCTAAAGAAAGAGTTGGAGAATGCAAATATTTTAATAAACAATTCTTCCTTTAAACATAAAGAATGATTGAAATAAAATATTTTTGTCTTTTCCAATAAATAATTAAAGCTCACAACAAAATCCTTTTTCTTTCAAAACTTGTAGCTACAAAAACAATTATCCTTCAAAAGAGATCTACAAATTTCTAAAAAGCACTCAAAACTACAAAACTAATTTTAAGATCTAAAAAATTTTAAACAATCTAAATGAATCAAAGATTTAAGATTTTTTGAAAAATGTTTTACTTAGTTGTTCAGAAAAATAAGGATCTATTTGTCCAGAATAACAAACAGATCAAAAACACTCAATTATGTTTTATAAAAATGAAATTCAAAAACCAATAACAAAGTTCTTTTTCGAAGATTTGCAAAGAAACAAGTAGCTCTATTTCTCAATAAAGGATGATTTCACAAGCAGGTCAGATACAACAAAATGACAAGAAAACCGATGTAATCTGAGGTATTTCAAAATGTCAAATGCTTCAAATCGCTACAAAGACCAAGTGAAATGCAATCCAAAATCCAAAGTCTTCTTGAAAATCATCAAAATATCAACACTGTTGGAATTCATTCATAGAAAGTTTTTGACAGAAAGAGTAATCAATCTGGGCAAAAATAAAAAATACTAAATCAAAATAAAGATAAACTAAAGAAATAAATCTAGAGTTTTTCTAAAATTTAAACAGGGTCTGCAGGCTTCCAGAAGTACCAGGTGCGGTACCGCACTATTTACTAAAAGAAGATGCGAAACTGCCCGCACTGTCAAAAGAAGACAGAGTGCGGTTCCTGAAAAAATTAGACAAAACCCAAAATATTTGAAAATTTTCTAAAATAGAGAAAACCTACGCTACCCAGGTAGATATCTATCAATCAAAAACTAGGAAAAATGTTTCCTCAAATAAAAATAAAAGAGAACCAAAAAACACAACAAGTTCTTCCCCAGCGAAGTCGCCAATTTGTTGGACGGATAAATCATTCTTGCAGACAAGACTGATCTCCCTAGTGTCAGAAGAAAATCTAGCAACAAACAAAAAACTAAGTTTGTCTTTCTCTAAATATATTTGTTTTACAAATAAATGTTATGAAGGTGTCGATCATACCTTAGATCCAAATTCTTATTTGCAGTCGTAAAGCTTCCGTCGCAACAAGAATCCTTCCATTGCAACAAGAATCCTTTTTTCGATCTGCAATCAAAAACAAGAAAATATCAGTAGCACCTGTATAACAAATAATTATAAAACATACCTATCATAGTGATCAAGGAATCTATGAAATAAATGATCAATTGGAATAAACAATCGAACGACAATTTATTGAGAAAAACAAAACTTGATTGTATTAATCTTAAAATATACAGAAGAACCTTACAACCTTAGCCTTGATGTTCGAAAGGCCTTCCCCGGGTACGAAGCAGGAGTCTCCTCTACTTTGATAAGTCTTGCACTCTTCCTTCAGGAGCACAAAGAGGTATGTGATCTTTCCTCTCAAAAGCTCAGCAGAAAGAAGTCTAAATCTCAACAGCAGTTCAACTCAAAAATCTTAATTCTCCATCTCCAGAATCTCAATCTACAAAAACTTTACCCAAAAATCTTCACTTTAAAATATTTTTAACAAAATATTAACTTTACTTTTAAGAGCTATTTCTTAAGTCAATGGGTGCGGAAATGAAACTTTGGTGGTGTGAAGACTTGACTTCCAAAAATACTAAAAATGCACCTAAGAATGATAATCAATTCTTTTTCTTTCAATGAACTTCTATCTAAAGAAAGAGTTGGAGAATGCAATCCTTTTAATAAACAATTCTTCCTTTAAACATAAAGAATGATTGAAAGAAAATATTTTTGTCTTTTCCAATAAATAATTAAAGCTCACAACGAAATCCTTTTTCTTTCAAAACTTATAGCTACAAAAACAATTATCCTTCAAAAGAGATCTACAAATTTCTAAAAAGCACTCAAAACTACAAAACTAATTTTAAGATCTAAAATTTTTTAAACAATCTAAACGAGTTGAAGCTTTAGAATATTTGAAGATAAGTGCTGTTGAGATTCAGACTCAGTTAAACAAGAATTTTGTGAGGAGAGATTACATACCTCTATTTGTCTTGATTGAAAGAGTGTAGAGCTTGTCAAAGTAGAGGAGACTCCTGCTTTGGACCCCGGGAAGGCCTGTGCAACATCAAGGCTCAGGTTGTAAGGTTTTCCTTCTTTTGAAATTAATACAAAGATACTCATTTTTCTCAATAAGCTGTTTGTTAATGGTTTATTTCATAGATTCCTTAATCACTATGATAAGCATGGTTTATGATGATGTCTATACAGGTGCTATGTAATACTTTGCTTGTTTGTGACTACAGGTTTACAAGCGAAACTCCTTCAAGCGTGCGAAGGATAACAACAACTTCAAACAAGCACTGGACATAAGGTAGGTCTTTTAACACCTATATAGAGCTTTTCATATATCATATATTCTTAGAGAAAGATTAGTCTATTTGGCTATTTGTTGCTAGATACTTTTAGTACTAGGGAGATCGGTCTTGTCCGCAAGAACGATTTATCCGTCCAACAAGCACCAATCTTCCATCCTAGTCCTTCTAGATTTTAGTAGATCCTATTTTGAATTGCTGGTTGCTTTCATATTTATCCTACTGGATTAATATTTTTTTTTCCATTATGTCTCTAAGGACATAACTTTCTTGCTGCTCCCGATATTTTATCTCATCTCCAAATACTTTATGCCCAATTTCTCTTACTTCAAACTCATATTTATTAATGTTTCCTACTATACCTAGAACCACATTATTATTTGAAAAGTTACAAAATTCACTCAACTCTATAAATGTTAAAAAAATTTCATCCTTCTTATGCACGGCAACTGCAATCTCTTCTGTATCAGGTTTTGCAAGCTTCACTTCTCCCTCAGGTTCCTTAAGCCATCGTTCCAAGAACTCTATTTCCATGTGAAATATTTCCAGTATTTCATCACAACATTCATTCCTAGATTCATTCTTCTTCTGGAAATCCTTCTAAGCTATCCTATTTTCTGTATCATCACATTATAAAATTCTGTCATCAATTTCATTAAACAAATTCATTTGTTTACCTCCTTGGAATATCACTTCGGCATTTTCATTATGCTTCTGCTCCATAACAGCTTCAACTGGCTGTCTTACACCAAACAATAATTCAACTGTGATTTCATTCTGCTTCCATAAATCAGTACCTTCCTCCTCTGAAAAGAATTCTCCATCATAATTCACCTTAAGAGTTTCATTCATCTCTGTGATAGTTTCACTAGACTGTCCATCATCTTTTGCACATCCTGCAAACATACACAAACTACGAGTTTTAAAAATATAAGGCTTCATGGCCTCATTTTCTTCTCTTGTCAACATATCTTCCAATTCTTCTGAAATATTCCAATAGTCCATGAGATCTTTCTCATTGATCTCTTCACCCATAATTTCACCCTGTTCTGGGCTACAAATGGAAACTTCCATTTTCAACTTAGCCTCTCTAAGTTGTTCACATCTCAATTACACACTCATCATCTACTCGAGCTTCCTCAACTCTTTTGTCAACTGTATGTTTACCTACTGTTCTCTCTTTGCATGTAGTCTCTGGAATTTCACTTTCTTCCTCATGGTCCAACCATGTCTCTGGTATTTCTTGTTTCTCTGCAACAATTCCATCAATAACTCAAGGTGAAATATTATCTCAACTTTATCCCCCTCATACTCTTCATCAGTCAACTTCTTCCATATGCCATTTGACTTGGCATCTCCCTTCATATTTCTTTTGTTGCGGTATTTCTCAAAACCTCTGAAATGACTATCACTAGTCATCTTCTCCTCCTTTGTGAACTTCATCTGTTCACGTGTGGATTTCATTCAATCCAATTTTTAGCAAGCCTTCATACTTTCTATCCAATAATACAGGCTCTCTTCCTGCGCTTGACCTCTTGTGGTTATCTGTCTTGGAATCATTTCTTGGAAACTCTTTTGCTCCTCTTTGCTGCAACACAACAACTGCAGTAATTCTTATGTTACAATGACCTAACTCTTTGGGTGTCGGGCTCTGCCGATCATGCACCTAATTACATTCAAACCTTTGACTTGATTTAAGATTCTTTGACTCTAGAATTGACATCAACTCTTCATCTTGGATGGAAAATGCAACCTTTTGTACAATAACTCAGTGGTTTAAATTGACGCAAGCTATCCAAATTTCTTCATTTAACCTTAACATATTATTTGACTTCAAAGCTTGACCCAATAGTTTCAATAGTGGATATTTTTTACTATAATTCAAGTTATACAATATACCAATGAACATCCACCCTTAATACATTCTCATGATGTAAAATATTTACCTTACCAATTCTCTCTCATAATCTTTCTTATGACAATATCATAAGTCAGTAATTACATCATATCCCTTTATCACTTCACATGACACTTGAGCCTTTAAATCAAAATGCACTTCACTTTTCCCAAGATTTATTTTATGATGAAAAAAAAATAAACCATTTAATTTTCAACATTTTAAAGACCAATTTGAAACGAATTTTCATACCTTATGTTCCCTTCAATAAACCTTTTCTTTGCAATGTCAATTATCCAGATTTCATTCTTCTATGTCATTCTTATCACTATGAATATTTGCATGCCCTTCATACCATAACCTCTTCAACATGCTCATCATCTTAGCACAGACAATTTTTATGTACTTCCATGCAGCTCGTTCTTGCAGTGATGGTTCTCATGCAACACCGTCTCTCCTCAGTGCACAAACCAATTCCTTCATAGGAATTTTCCAAAACTTCCCTTTAACTCGGTGGCATCAACATATTTCTCTAGCAGCAATAAACACAATCGTGCTTGAACCATATTTTCATATCAATTTCTGAGATGTATTTCAATTCCAAATCTTTTGGATTTATTTTACTCTTTCATAAAATTTACAAAAAACTTAACTTCTCAAATATGGCAAGGGAAATTTAATCATCCAAATTTTAAAATTACTGATAAGGCTACTCGCAAATGTTGTTTTCTTCCATATCAATCAATAAACAAGGTTTTATAAACCACACACCAACATCCCACAGAATTTGTGCTTGTATTGGTATTGCACTTGTTTCAAAGTTCCACACTGGCACATTACCAGCTACTAGCATTTGCAGCCACAACACTTGATTTCAAATGTTGCCAACAAATCTCAATCAACAAGGTCAAAACACTTCTTCAACAGTTCATTTTTCTTCATAATTTGCAGGTATTGTGAACATATCACTTTAAAAAACTCACAGAAATCATAACACAATTCACAGGCAACAATGCCGTTTCTGCTGATTTGATTTAGCCCTCAACCTCAACAATCGATTAAAATTTCACACCTAGTGAAAGTATGCATACCTTGGTAAATGGATAAATGTGTGCAACATATATACTGCATTGATTTCATTCTTAATCTGATTTCTCATACCAGCACGCTCAAAACAAATTATGCAAACAATGTATCTACCTTAACACTTAAAAGCTACACTAAAACCAATTCTAGTTTTGTAACTCTTTTCCGCCATTTCACTGTATAACAACTACTGGTCTTCGTCTTTGGTTTCCACGCTTAGAAAGTTCCATGTTCAGACTTATGTTGCACACAATTCCAGTCCACATGCTCTACAAAGCCTCTTTACATGCTTCCACGGATCTTCACACAACACTTACCCAATGTTTTGAACTCAACAGTGCTTCACAAATATTGAGTCTTCAATAGGGGAATTCCATGCTTTTTGCAGACAATATTTCAATGCATATCTGTAAAAAATACTTCAACGCCTTAAAAGAGACAATTCGACCAACCTTATCTTCTTGGTATGGAATTTGAAAGACGGAGCCACAAACATATGGTTTTTTTTATGTTCATCTCGTATTACTGGATGATCTTTTGCTTGGTACAGTCAATTAACGTGCACGTTAATATCCAATGGAGTAAAACATTATATCAATCATAGAACTAAAGTTTTAATTCTCCACATGTTATGGAGTCCATCATTCCTGCGTTTGTCTCACAAATATCTCACACAGCTATTACAATAAAGGGCTACAATTTAAATTGGCTGAGATCTGAATCACAGCTCTGGCTCTTTTGATGCGCAACTCTGAATTTTTTCTTTTTAAACCACATAAAACATCAATACTGCGACCTATACCGACCTGACCGAGATCTATATCTCTAATTTATAATTTACATTTTAATCTTCACACTCTATCAATGTAATGGAATTCTGAGGCAATTCAGAACATGATATTGAATGCAATTATTTCCACACAATAAATGGTGTCTAAGGAATGTTACACCATACTTACAAAACTACTAACGAAATTATGAATTTTGAAGAGACATCTCGCTTGCTGGGATGCTAACACAGTTACGAACTTGGAATGGGCATCGTATTTATATGACTGCTAACAGAGTTATGAATTCCATGTCACACTGTTTGCATACTACAACTCCACGGTGCCAGCATCAAGGATTTAACACAATTTCATAGTCAGGTCTGCACGTCGACCCAGTTTGAAACCTTCAGTTCTCATTTTTCCTTACGGCATTATCTCTACAACTCCAATGCCGCGTTCAACGTTGACTACCTCTACACCCAATATGCAGCGTTCGATTGTCTCATACGTTGGCCAATTCCTCCTTTAGCGGACTTCGCCAACGACATTGATTCCAAGTGAACTCACATTCCTGCAAATACCATACTTGTCTATTGCATATATATATACTTGTAGATTCAACACAAAACATAGAACAGGTAGCTTTTTGCCTCTCATACCAAATGATGCAGAGATTCTGCAAACATCAGACACTTGCGCATACAACATATTGCATTGTCCCTTTTACATGAAACCCTCAATCACTTTCGTCATTATAATCTTTATAAAAATTACTTAGAATCAACTCAAAACCATACATGAAGAGAGAGCCTAATAATAAATAAAATACTTACATAAAATACATTAAAAATTTATAAATTCACACCCTTCTTTGGCTGAGTATAACAATTTTTGGCCTCTCGGCTCTCGCCCCCTTTAAATAAGCTCTCAAACCATTCTCTATCTCTCTGTGTCACTCTTTGTCCTCCATCCTCACACAAGCTTCATATTTATACATAATTATGGATTAATTTGAATCCATGATTTCCTCCACACAAATCTCAACCAAATCCTAAAATATATTTATCCCTTCTTTGACTCAACTAAGTTCCATTTAAGGAATTTCTAATCCCTAAAATATCCACCCAAACAAATTCTTCTCATATCCTCAATTTATTAAGATAATATTTACAATAAACCTCACACTCAGATATTTCTCTCAATTTATTAAAAATGAGCATAATAATTTATAAAATAATTAAAAATACATCACCCCCTAATTACACAATATTTTAATGAAAATCAAGCAGGATGCTCCTGCATCAAAATACTGGGAAATATGGTTTTTCCTTTCTTTTTTGGTGAAATAAGAAGACACAGGGAATCTATGGTTAACTTGATTTCTTGGTGTGGAACATTTTTCTCAAGGGGAAGAGGTAGCCAATATAAATTTGATACTTCCATCATGTATAGTATGGTATATCCTTAGTTTAATGTAATGTGTACTCGATTCTATTGTTTTATTTATTTTTTAGCTCACAATTCTATTCGAGGTGTATGTTGTATTGTTTGTCATCTACTTATAGTTACATGGAAATCACTTAATTTCATACTAAATTATAGTGGTGTAATCATGATATTAAAACTAAGTCCCCAAGGTACCCAAATGATTTATTCTAACAATTCTCAAATTACAATTTTGAACCCTGTGAGGCCAGCGAAGCTATAATGCATGGTATTCAAATGTCTCTTATTAAAATTTGGAATAATAAAATCAGGGTTGTGGCTTTGATAGGATGAGTAGCTAAAACATGAATGTTAGAAAGAAAAATTTGCATAAATATACAATGCTCGGTGGTTGATGAATTTGCCTTTGCAAACTTGATTTCTCTCTGCGTAGATTGTAAAAATAAAATAAAATTGAATAGTGTTGAAAACAAATGAACAAATCACAGCAATAAACCCTAGACAAAGAGACCGTAATTCCAAACTTTCGACAGAGAAACAACAACTCTGATATTCATGAAAATATTAATTATTCGGGCACTAGCACTGGATGTCAACTCCATATCAATCCCAACAATGATGATTGCAAAACATTCTCCTAATTCTTTACAGTACGAATGATCATAGGGTCAAATCCAAATTGGTTATTTCAATTTGAACGGACTAAAACAAAGAGAGGAGAAAATGTATCCAAAATGCAGTGTAACATTGAAACTAAGTTTCCAGGAAAAGAGAAAAGGATCTGAGAAATAAAAATGTAGCAGTTTAGTGAGGCAAGTGGTTTATGAAAAAAAATATAAATATCACAACCTTTTTGCAACAGTTCTTTGCGTATCTTATAAAAAAATAACGCTACTTATAAAACCCGAACGTTGGAAAGAAAAAAATTGCATATAGTGCCAAAAGCCCAGGATACTCGGTCATAACCATTTCGATAGAACATACAACAACGCTACTTGACTGACCTTAGCACAAGAGACTTGGATTATGCTTTGAGAACTTGAACTCAAAAGGATAATGAGTTACCACTAACTTCAACCAATTGATGAAATGTAGTTTATGAATTTGCCTTTTAAAACGCAATTCGAGGGTAATCTTGGTCTCTCTATCTGCATTGGCACTTCCTTCAATCACCCTTCAATAACCGAGACATACTTGTAGCATTACAGAAGGAATCCACAATGTCTTTGGATGCATTCACATCGCTGAGTGAGTTGTCCAGGAATATAAATACATGAACAATAGACGTGTGAGAAGTGTATATCCTCTGCCTATTTTATCAAAATATTCATTAATCCCAAAATGTTCTTTAATCCTAAGAATATCCATGACTCCCTCCTCCCACCTAAATATTTATTAATTCCAAAAATATCCATGACTCCCTCTTCCCGCATCAAAATATTCATTAATCCTGAAAATCTCCATGACTTTCTCCTCCTGCCCCTTTTATGTCAAAGCCAATTTTAGGTCAAGAATTGATTTTCATAGTGTCATATTTATATTATTAAACTTCTTTTTTGAGATGAAAAACATTAAATGTTTTCCCTAGTCTCCATTTTAAGAAAATTATAACTAATTTTTTAATACTTTCTAAAAATTTAATAATTGTTTTTTTAATATTCTATATTAAAAATAATTAATAAATTATTAACTATTTTTTAATAATACTTTATATTAAAAAATTAATTGTGTTATAATTTTTTAATACTATGTTAAAAAATTGATTGTGTGTGGATAATTTATAATCAATGTATTTATTATTGTAAAGTCCAATTCAAAAAATATTTAAGTTGAGATAAAAAAAAAAATTAATGGATATGGCAAAAACCCTAACCTGCAACAAACACTAGTTTGTCAGCAGACTCCATGGGAGCTTGTCTGCACGCAATATTGGAATGATAGTGGATTAGGGCAGTGGTTATAGGTTTATTTCGGCGACGAGAGTTTTAGGGGACGATTCTGCCACAACGTTGGGGAGTTTTTTTATTATGCGCCATACCAACAAAATTTCTCGGAGCTCAATACTTGATTTTATAAGGTGGTCTGTCGCGTACGGTCACGGGATTCACTGCCATAGCTTGGAAGTTGCGCACTTTGGAATTTCATTAACGGTTTCGAAAACCTGACAGAGGGTTATTATACCCCTGCTTTCCTTCTAGACCCCAGCAGATATGGTGGACGGTCACAACAGTTGAGCCAGCTCCTCGTAACATACAAGGTTTTATGCTGTAAGGAGAAGGCACTCTCAGAATGGAGGTGAACAGTCGAAACAGAGAGATGATTGAGGACAATATGGAATAGTTATCTGACAACTTAGAACCATCTCATATTTGGGCTAGGTTAACACCTCAGCGGATAGGTGGGATGACTCAGGGAGACGACTTCGTAGGAAAAGAACAAGTGGATATGGAGATTTGTGACTCATCACATACTCCATATGCCTTATCGGAATCCTTCTCGATAGTTGAGAAGGTTTACTTGGAACCCTTCCTGACAGTACTGGCCTCTCCAGCATATTCTATTCCCTCGCCGTTGGTTCTCAAACTATGGGAGCAACAAGCCCAAGTCACACCAGATGTTTTGGGTTTGATAACGAATGATTTGGGGGCTAATGATAGAAACTTGGAGGCGTATTTTGGTTTCAAACATTTAGGAATCAATCATGCAAAGGATGAACTAACACACACGACCAATTTATTGGAGCCCCCTTTTGTGGCGACATGAGGTTGTTTTGAGGGCATCACTCATTTGGTTCCACCTCCGGAGGACATCAGAACATCAGACTCAAACAATACACTGGAAGGATAAGGGAACATTTGGGACAAGACCACCAACATGAATGGAGTTTTCAGACACTGGATACTAGAGGGAGTGAAAGTGAATGTGCAATGGGATTCAACAAAAGGACTATTAAAGTGGGTAACTGGTGGGGTAGAGAAGGGATAATGGGGGTTGACATCATTATAATTGGACTTGACATGCCCATATACATGATCAATGTTTATGACCCTTGCCACAACAGGGATGGCTTCTAGGACGAGTGGATGGCCACTACCATCATGAAGGGGGAGCACATTATCTTGGGAGGAGATTTAAACTTATCCATTGGAATTGTTGAATCTTGGGGGTCAAACAATGTTCTAGACCCCTTGTCGGTATACTTTTGACATGTTAGATTTGGCCATGCCCAAAAAAATCCCCACTTGGTGAAATAGAAGGACTTGAGAGGCTACTCTGGGTATAAGACTGGACTGCTTCTTGATCAAGTCTAGGTTGGCTAATAGGATTGACAAGGCCAAACAATGGGTGGGGTCGGGAGGATCCTCAGATCACTCACCCATATACCTTGAAATTCAAAGGGATAGCTTCAAACCACACTCCCCCTTTAAATTCAACTCTAGCTGGCTGGAGGATCCATAATTCCACCTTATTGTCAAAAGAGCATGGATTCACTATGATCAGATACCTAACTTTGAGCCTCCCCATGTACTGTACTACAACTTGTCAAGATTAAAAATCTTAACTATAAGATGGGCCAGAGAGAAGAAAAAACATGAAGAAGAGACATCAAAAAATATTGAGAATGAGTTAGAGAATCTGATGGGCTTGGATGGAATTGGCTTGGAGTCCACCAAGGCCAAGGATCATCTCATACAACTAGAAATTTAGAAACCCAAATTGTTAAGGAAACAAGACAAAGAGGGGAGACTCAAAAGCAGGGCCATTTGGCTCAAAGTGCGAGATGACAACACAAAATTCTTCCAGCAATGTGAAAAGGTTAGAAGGAGTATTAATACTATATGGGAATTGAGGGACCAGGCTTGAAGGGTATTAATACTCTACCTTTTGGTATGTCTATAGTCCATAGTCCTCCAAATACACTATAAGGTAGATAATGTTTCAAAAGTTTGCTAATGGAAGTTTCTGTTATGTGTATGGTATTACTAGTGGACACATGATCCTCTAAGTCAGATTAGGAAATGAAGGGCACCCAATGCAGTATCTTATGTACTAATTTTTTCTATTAATAGAAATACATTGACGAATTTTACAACAACAAAGAAACCTCTTTCACTCTAGTAGTGTTATGTCCTTTTTTACTATAAATGTTATGACTTACCTGACCTTTCATCCTTTAATTTTCAAATTTTGGATATGTGGTGGTCTATTATTGATGAAAAACCAGATGGAGACTATTTTTCAAGCATTTTGGGGCTCATGTCAAGGTACATAACACTAACATCATTTTTCGTGTCACTAGTCCTGTCAGTGTCCATGTCAAGTCTTAGGTTAGTTGGTGTAGTCATTTGTCTATTTTTTCATCGACCCTACAAATGTTATGACTTACCTAACCTTTCATCATTTAATTTGAAACTTTTGGTGAGCTAACAGTGCTGCATAGCAACTAGTAGCACATAGTAATATTTCCTTTATGGCTGACACCTATTCGATGAGATATGGGTTGAGATGGCATCCTGATGTATGACAAACCAACCTCTAAAATCTCTGACAACTGGCGGCTCCAAAACATGCATGAAACTCAGTAGGCAAGGACTGTGCAACACAATTTGTTTTGGTTATATCTCCCAAATCGTAACATTTTTTTTTTGTATATCTCCCTTTATTCATTATATAGGAAAAATATCAGTGTAATAGGTAGTTTCATATAAAACATGTTCAATCCATGGAGAGGATCAACACCAACTGGAAAAGTATAAACATCATTGTTATTTAGATCCTTTTAAAAATTGATAAAGGGAAAATTTCCTAGGATACTTTCCTTCATCCAAAAGAAAAACATATTTGAAACAGTGTGTATCTTCGAACCTCATCCATCCTCAATAAAGAAAATAGAAACAATAGAAAATCATAAAAGTTGCTAGTGAACTAACAGTGCTACACAACAACTAGGTAGAACAAAGTCATCCGTCCTTTATGGCTGACACATGTTTGATGAAATATGGGTTGATATGGCATCCTAATGTGTGACAAACCAAACTCTGAAATCTCTCACAGCTGGCAGCTCCAAAAGATGCACGAAACTCGGTAGGCAAGGACTGTGTAGCACCTGCGCAATACACTTTGTTTTTGGTATGTATCCCAAACTGTAACATATTTTTCTTGGGTATATCTCCCTTTATTCAATATATAGGAAAAATATCATAGTGTAATTGGCATTTGCATACAAAACATGTTTTATCCATGGAAAGGATCAACGCAAACTGGAAAAGTATAAGCATCATGGTTGTTTACATCCTTTTAGAAAATGATAAAAGGAAATTTTCCTAGGATACTTACCTTCATCCAAAAGAAAAACATATTTGAAACAATGTGTATCTTCGAATCTTATCGATCCTCAGTAAAGAAAATAGAAGTAATGGAAAATCATAAAAGGTGCCAATGAACTGACAATGCTACGCAATAACTAGGTAGCACAAAGTCATATTTCCTTTATTGCCGACATTTTTTCGATGAAATATGGGTTGAGATGGCATCTTGATGTATGAAAAACCAACCTCTGAAATATCTGATATCTCGCATCTCCAAAACATGCATGAAATTCAGTAGGCAAGGACTGCGTAGCACCTATGCAACACACTTTGTTTTGGGTATATATCCCAAACCGTAACATTTTTTTTGTTATATATCCCTTTATTCATTATATAGGAAGAATATCAGTGTAATAGGGAGTTGGATACAAAACATGTTCAATCCATGGAGAGGATCAACATAAACCAGAAAAGTATAAATATCATGGTTGTTTACATCCTTTTAAAAAATGATAAAAGGAAAATTTCCTAAGATACTTGCCTTCATCCAAAAGAAAAACATATTTGAAATAGTGTGTATCTTTGAACCTTATCCATTCTAATTAAAGAAAATATAAAAAACAGAAAATCATAAAGGCTATCAGTGAACTAATAGTGTTGCGCAACAACTGGGTAGAACAAAGTCATCTTTCCTTTATGGATGACACCTGTTTGATGAAATATGGGTTGAGATGGCATCTTGATGTATGAAAAACTAATCTCTAACATCTTTGATAGCTGGCAGCCACAAAACATACGTGAAACTTAGTAGGAAAGGACTGCACAAAATCTGCATAACACACTTTGTTTTGGATATATCTCTAAAACCGTAACATATTTTTTTGGGTATATCTCCATTTATTGATTATATAGGAAAAATATCATAGTGTAATAGGAAATTTCATCCAAAACATGTTCAATCCATGGATAGGATCAACACAAAATGGAAAAGTATAAACATCATGGTTGTTTACATCCTTTTAAAAAATGATAAAAGGAAAATTTCCTAGGATACATACCTTCATCCAAAAGAAAAACATATTTGAAATCATCTGTATCTTCGAATCTCATCCATCCTCAGTAAAGAAAATAAAAACAACAGAAAATCAGAAAATATGCCAGTGAACTGAAAGTGTTGCACAGCAACTGGGTAGGACAAAGTCATCTTCCCTTTATGGATGACACTTGTTCGATGAAATATGGGTTGAGATGGCATCCTGATTTTGACAAACCAACCTCTAAATTCTCTGACAATTGGCAACTCCAACACATGTATGAAACTTAGTAGGCAAGGACTGCATAACACCTGCGCATCACACATTCTTTTGGATATATCTCCCAAATTGTAACATATTTTTTTTGGGTATAACTCCCTTTATTCGTTATATAGGAAAAATATCATAGTTTAATAGGCAGTTGCATACAAAACTTGCTCGATCCAGGGAGAGGATCAACAACAACTGGAAAAGTATAAGCATTATCGTTTTTTACATCCTTTTAAAAAATGATAATTTAAGGAAATTTTCCTAGGATATTTGCATTCATCCAAAAGAAAAACATATTTGAAACAGAGTATGTCTTTGAATGTTATCCATCCTTAGTAAAGAAAATATAAACAATAGAAAATCATAAAAGCTGTCAGTGAACTGATACTATTGCGCAGCAACTGAGTAGCACAAAGTTATCATTCCTTTATGGTTGACACCTATTTGATGAAAGATGGGTAGAGATGGCATCTTGATGTAGACAAACCAACCTCTGAAATCTCTGACAACTGGCAGCTCCAAAACATGCATGAAACTTAGTAGGAAAGGACTATGCAACACTTGCGCAACACACTTGTTTTAGGTATATCTCCCTTTATTCATTATATAGGAAAAATATCACAGTGTAATAGGCAGTTGCGTACAAAACATGTTTGATCTAGCTGATGCCAATGTACCTCTTCTTGGTTCTTGCGGCCCTGAAGTCGGTCATCAAGAAAATAAGGGCAATCCAAAGAAACTTCCTTAGGGATAGTACTGAGAATAAGAAAATATGGGTATTGGTTGACTGGAAAATGGTTTTCCTCCCCAAGGAAGCGGGTGGTGTGGGGCTCAGAGACCTAGAAGTCAGTAATGAGGTATTGGACTAGTAAATATGCCAAAGGTTGGAATAGACATAACCTAGTTCGATTCAACGAGGAACACCCAGGATCAATAATATGGATGGCATCTAATTCCAACTGTAACATAGTAAAAGAGCATATTTTTTTATCAGATTTTCCTTTGTGAAGATTTTCTTGTGCATTAGAACCCATACGAAGAAATTCATTTTGGGGAGACCAAAGGAGTCCTAAACCTGCTTCCAAAATATCGTAGGATGATTCATCTCGTGTTGCGTTTGGAGATACATAAATCCTTGCGTAGCAGTGTAGGTTTTGGTGTTTCCCCAACTCCAAGAATCTGAAGCCTACTTGTGAATCAAAGCTGAGAAAGTTAAATTCGTTCTAAGAATGTACTGTTGGGACTGTAGATACTCAGGGACACTAGGAAAGGCCCAGGATTGCCAATTTCCTATCTCATCCCAAATCGAAATGTCTTCAAGTCTGAGAACTCCATGCTGATAAAGCCAGTCAAGGATCTCTTTTAGATCTTCAGAATTGGAAAGAGGTGGGTATCCCATTATACTATCTTGCCACAACAATATTTTCCTTCCGTTACCAGGAATACGATAGAGATGGTTTGAAAAAAATATATTCCTCTCCGGTATAGCTATTGTTATCACTCCAATAATTCTCATGCTTGTTAGTATTTTTTGTTTAAAGAATATTAGAGGTAACCACAAAACTACTTTTAAGCCTTAGGATCTAGCCTTCCTAATGCTCAGAGAGGGCTCTCTCTTTAATTGATTTTAGGCTAGTTATGTGAGATTGATTGGGTTTTGATTTTGGGTTTGGTTTGGTGGTAGAATCACTATTTCAGATGGATAGATGTAGGTCTATTTTCCATTGGGCTAATATAGTCAATGTGTCAAGCAATCAGAGCAGAATCAAGGTTCTAAAGGGAAGTGTTCACAGGGCAAGATAGCTGAGTAACTTCAGATCTTTAGGCTGATGGTGAAATGGTTTTAATCGGGATGAGAGAGCAATTAAGGATTCTCAGATCCGGATAACGAGGGAAATGAGAAAGGTCAATCAAAACTAGGGTGAAATTAAGAATTCCATAATCTAGATATCATTAGAAAACATGAAAATGACATAAAAATTCAAGACAAATTGTTTTTAAACATATTCTACAATAGTATTCATGTTATATATTTAGATTTATAAAACATGCAAGTATGTGAAAACATTAGATAATAACAAATAACAATTGAGAGTACTTCACTGAAGTGGCCCAACACATGAATCGTGTAATATAATGCCTTTATTGGTCAATCCAGTCTACTGACTTGAAAATGGTACAAATAACCCTATGGTTCAGATTAGTACATCTATAGAAATGTTAAGCAATCCACAATCCACCCTCAATACTTTGAAATGTGAAGTATTTATACAAAAAAATAATACAAATTATCCTTAACCGTCTTAGGAATTATTCATGGAAAAATAAATATCTTCATGTAAGAAGATAGAGACAGCTATCTAGCTAATGCAAGTTGTCCTTGCTTTTATTGATTTGTTGTTTGATCTTTTGCTGATTTGTCTCTGACTGTTGCTCAACGAATATTGTATTTTAGGCTATTTGAGTGTCCTTTATGTTGACATCTTTTACTTTGATTTATCATTTCTGTTTTGACTTTAACCATCTGAATTTCATCTGATACACTTTAAACTATGATACTCTTTACTGTTACTGCTCTGTTGACCATTGAATTTCCTGTTTTACCTTTATCATTTGACTATTATTTTTACAATAAAATTTCATAGTAAATAAATCAACTTCTCCAAGTCTTCTGCTTCTCATAACTTGATTTTTACCATTCTTCTGAATATCTCATCTGCCTCTGTATACTTTGAAAATGTAGGTTTTTTAATGAATAAATTTTTTACCTCATGTTGTAGGTAAAAGACATTCTCAAAAATTTTGTAGAGTAATTTTCCTGTTGGAATTCCTTGCATAGCTAAATTGTTGGCTTGTTCCTTTGGCACTTCTCTGATCTTCTTATCATACTCATCTTGTTTCATCAACCTGCAATTGATAACCAATGTATTTGGTAGTCCTTTTTGCCTTAGAATATCAAACTTCATTATGAATCTAGTTATGCCAAGCTCTATGTTATGAAATTTTTTATTCAAGTTGAACCATTAAGTTTCTCTTAGAAATCACCTTCCTAACTTCTAGGATTTTTTATGTCCGGTCACTAATTCCAATTTCCTACAATTCTTTCTTATTCTTAGAATTAAGAAACTTGATGATTTCATTGTCTTCTTATGGCTTCTTACTAAGTTCTTCCTTTATTTTCTGGATGGCTTCATTTGATGCTTTGATTAGATCTTTCTGTTCATAAATAGCCTGAATGGATGACCAAATATCATTGATAGATTCATTGATATTGGCCCATAACTGCTGCTTG
Organism: Pinus albicaulis; assembly: GCA_034641835.2. Taxonomy (NCBI): domain Eukaryota; kingdom Viridiplantae; phylum Streptophyta; class Pinopsida; order Pinales; family Pinaceae; genus Pinus; species Pinus albicaulis. The sequence continues at coordinate 1,671,412,327 of CM076575.1, read as the reverse complement.
GCTTGTGCCATTGGTTCTTTCAGTGTTAAATCTTTTTCTAACTTCTTCAATTTCTCTGTCAATCTGTTTGTGTTTTGTATTTCATTCTTTTCATAATCTCAATTCATTTCTTCTCATCCTCCAGACTTTTCAACTATTCATTAAGTCTATTGATTTCATTTGTCTAATGGACATTTCCTACATTGCTTTAACAAGTTTGTCTGCTTCATCATTGGGCTATGCTGCTGCTGAAGATGACTCTATAGTTGAAGTGGTTGTTGATGTAACAGGAAGTGTTGTAGCTATTGGAATTGATGGAGCCAATGACTCTGCTAAGGTTTAAAGAACAACTGTAGTGACTATAGGAATAACAGTGACAAGGATTGATTCTAATCTGGCATTTTTCTCCTATACTAACATATCCATTTCATTTTCCATTTCTTTCAGTTGGGCAGTTAACTGAAGAATGAGGTTCATTATCTCATCTTTTTGTCCTTCATTTTCTAACACTTCCTTTGCCTCTGGATGTTCAGTAGGAGGTAGTTTGAGCTGTTTCTTTAATGCATCAATGTATACATTATTTTTATTTATGAGTTCTTATGCAACTTTGACATTATTAGGATCAAATTCTACTTCAATAACCAAATCTTCCAGAGATTTAATTATGTTATCTTGAGCTTGTTTGGATGCCTCTTCTAAATTTAGCTGGCCTCTTATGTTTTCAAGATTGTTTTGTAGCTTTTGTACACTCATGGCTTTGTTTGTAATGGTAGAATACAACATTTCACCAGCTTGTTTATGAAATTCTATCCGGTCTATAGGATAAAGATTTTTTTCTTTAACTTCATATGATTTATTTTTATAATCTGCTGATGATTTTGGATGCTATAGTGCGTGCTATAAGAAATTCATCTGCATTTTCCTAGTCTTGTAGTCAAAAGCAGAAAGGAATCTTATTTGGTCACTAGGTGACTGCTTCCAGTATCGGGTATATGTATCAGCCTTTAATGCCTCATTCTTGATCTTGATCTCTTTATACTTCTACATAATATATTTCTCTTTCTCTGTTATCTTACTGGATGAAGACACTTCAACACTATGCTACTTATAAATAATCTAAGTGTTAGATGTTGAAGGCTGGTGTGTTTCCTCCGAAACTGCTAGAGGAGAATTGTCTTTTACCACTGTATCTGTATCAATCAATTCAATAGTTTACACTTCTTCCTTTACAGGATTTAATTTTGGCTTCTTCCTATACATTATTTTAAATTTAGTTTTAGTGGTAGTTTCAGCTGAGTATGATCCTTTTTCTTTGATTCTTTTAGAGTTACTATCCTATGGGGCTGGAGTCTGCAAGATGGAACTAGTATCACCTTGATTTTCTGCCTCTTTCAAAGTGTTCTCCAACCATTCAGACTGATTGGAATACTTCTCTATGTTTGGCTTGGTTTCACGTACATAGGGAGTTAATTTAAATTTTACTCTTAACTTCCTTATTGCTCCTAAAGGATCATAATACCATTGAAAAATTTGACTGAACTTAAATTCCTGCAAATATTTCTCTGCTTGTTGACCTGCATCTCTACAGTTGAAAATAAAATGACCAATCTAATTCTTTATCTTAAATTGTGTCTTCTTTTTGGCTGACAAGAAATTTATTCCATCAGAGTTAAGGATCTACCTAATATATACAAGTGCAAATAACCTCATTGGGAGGTATTTGGGAAGCTTATATGGAAAAATATTAGATCCATATAACCTAATCTGTGTGTGGTTCTGATAGAGGTACCGATCTCCTGTCCTACTATGTTTTGATAATTGAATGACATTTTTTATATCATCACTGACTCTTGGTTGAATGCTGTTGTTCAGCATGTTGACAATAGGATAAATGAATGAGTCAATAAAGTGTGTGTATGTGGACTGTGTGGAGTCTTTCCTGATTAATGGAGTCAAAAATATTACTAACTATGGAATACCTTCAACATATAGTTTCTAAAATTTGATGGAAAATCTTTGAGGTTGAAAGTATATAAACATGTGGAACAAAACAAATGAATACTTGAAGATGCCTTCTTTAGGAATTTTAACAATCTGTTCATGGATTGTATCAACAAGGTACTAAGAAAAATTAAATATGGTAGTAGGAGGCTGACGAGGGGAGAAAATAGACAGGAAACCTAAGACTGAAGCATCAACATGCTCATCAGTAAAATAATCCAAAATACAAGACAACATAGTGATGATGTGCCTAGTTCTATATGAGAATATAAAAGCTGGATAAGGAGGGTTGGTATGGGGAGTCTTTACTGATTAGGGAATGAATGTTTGGAATATCTCGAACCTCTTGGCGAAATCCAGATTCAAATATAACTATGTGGGGGTCTCAATCGACAGAGGGGATTCATCAGGTCTAGGTTGAACTTGCAACATCTGATTTATTGATTTAGCTATGATGGTGAATAATATTTCTTTATCAAGGGTTATTATGGCTCTTTGATCAAGGAAATAACAAGTTTGGAAAATTCTAATAACCTCTGGACACTGGAAGGTCTATGGGAAAATATACTTGGGAAAATTGGACTCCCAAAGGAAAACCTCATCAACTTGGTCAATTGATTTGTCATAGCTCCAACAGTGGAGCTCAAGAAGGTTAAACTCAGTGACATGGTCACTGATTTTAAAGTATTTGTCTACTAAGGGAGTGTTTTCCACATCTACAAGTGGAGGTTGCAAGGGATTGACAGTTACATTACCTTGAGAAGCCATATTTATTAATTTTAATCAATTGATTACTCTTTTGTTTTAGAAAAATAGGTTCAAGCCTTTAGGAGAAGCTCTAAAAGATTATTACAGTATACAGAAGTGTTTGGGAGGAAAAAGTGGATTTTCCTCCGATCTATAATGCTTCAATTGATCAAATAATTACTCTCTGTGATAAAGAATAGTCTTAGGACTTCAGGAATTCTGTGAAAAGATGACTAGGGTCTGCAGAAAGGATTTGGGAAGAAACAATGGTTTTCTTTTGGTCTACAAAGCTCCTAGATTAGTTCAATTACTTGTTACTTTCTTTTAGATTAAGTACAAGCCTTTGCACTGAGGAATACCTGGAGAAAATGAAGATTTTGGTTTACATAATGAGTTCTAGAAACCGCAGAGGCTTTGTGGCAATGAAATATGCTTCAAAATGGTCTTTATAGGGCTTTAGAATAGTTTTGCAGTGATTGTGGGAGTGAAAGTCTTTAATTCTAGTTGAACTAGCTTGATAACAGGTCGACACCAATTGTTTGGCTCCGAAATAGGAAGGTAGTAGCTTTATTTGTGCAAAACTGTAACAGAAAAATAGTAAAAGGCTTGAAAAGGGTGCCTTTTTGTGTTTTTAACTATCATTGATTAAAATTTAATGCGAATGGTAGATTCAAATGCCAGGGTGGTTTTCATAATGGTTAGAAGAAACCGCTTAGAGTTTTTATCATCGACAGAACGTAGTAGGAGGTATTATTTCGGAGGATGCGATACAATGAACTGCTACCACGTAACATGGAGCGGGGTTGCGAAAATGACTCATTTCCCAAAGTCTCAGAGTTTTTATAACTCGGGCATTCAGGAATGCAACAAAGGATATTTTCAATTGGATTTAATAAATCATGATCAGATGGTTGGGTGAATAGAAAATATCTGTCAGGGATTAGAGAGGCGTGGGGCCCAAGTTTTTAAGTCATGCGATAGGGTTATGTGATATAATAGTGGTTGGGTTTATATGAAAGGGGGTTTCATATATAACCAATGGGATTAGAGGAAAGTGGGACCAGAAAGATGTATAAGTGGGGTAATATAACATAATATAATGTGGGTTGGGACTTTATAATAAGGAATTAATATATACGGGGTAAATGTTTATATATGGGAGCTAATATAATAAAGTTAAAACTAAGTTTAGTATATGGGTAGGATGTTAAAAGAAACTAAGATTTAATGTAAAAAGTGACATCGGGGAGGGATGTTTCATAGTGGGACCTGATACATTAGTTTAAACAAATACTTAGGATAAGTGTATTTTAGGGGGTTTTGGGGGTATTTTGAATGAAAATGGAAGTTAATGAAGGGATTTTACTTTTCCAAATGTAATATGTTTTTTTAACTAAGGAAAAGGGGTTTTATAAGGGGAAACAGAGTGAAGAAAGGGGAAATGGTTAAAATGAAGGAGAAGGAGTATTTTTACAAGGGAAAATGAATTTAGAGGTAAATTACTAAATATGAAATGATCAATTTCTGCTATCCATGCCTTTTGAAAACTGCTTTAGCCTACCCACTATCTACCCTAACATTTTTTTCTTCATTTCTTTGGGTTCATTTGAGCTTGCAAACCCTTATTATTTTTCTTTTAAATAAGTAAACTATCTAATTCTATCATTATGATTTCCAATGGCTCAGATTAAAGTGTTGAGCTCATTTTATTATTCTCTACCTAACTACTGATCTGCCTTAAACAGTTTGGCTAGATCATTATTCTCTATCTATCAGCATGAAATTTAAAGCATGAATAATCAAGATTAAGTTATTTTACTATCATGGATTGTGGAATTTTTGACAAGCTGCACACAATCTCATTTTGCAAAGTAACATAAAAAGTAGTGTCATTTGAATTTGCATCACTTTCGAGATCTATTTTTGTCTCTTTTTTTGGGTTCATTTTTTATATTCTTTTTTGATCTTTTTCTTTCAATCCTTTGATTTTTCTTTTAGGACTTTTACCCTTTTTACATTTTTTAATATGGGAAAATAATTTGTAGAAAGAAAAGTATGTACATATTACAAGACTAATTATAGTCAATTCAAAATTATGAATCCTATTATTATAGGACCCTAACAGTGGTCCCACATGGGGATGGAATTTCCTGGTGAAATGTCAAGAAATTTAAGATCATTAGCCTTTGAAATTTGACTATGCTTGCCTTGAAACTATTTTCTGAGCTCTCCTTTATTCATACTTATGATATTTTGTCTTTCAAAGCTTAGGCCTTCTCTCCGGGCTTCAAATTTTCAAGAAAAACATCCAATCCAATCTAAACTTTGAAATGTTATGTACAATGAGAAAAGTAAACAAAGTGAATTACTGTTAATATGGGGAATAGTAATGCTTCAACATCCTACCATTGATAGGTCCACTTGGCAGATCTAATCCATCTAACTCCTTAAAAAATAATGCATTGTTACCTCTATAACCATACCTGAAATAGGGACCTTTCCATAGGAAATCAAGTTTACCATGTTTACCTTTATCTTCTCTCCTTGAAGCCCACTTAATTAATTTTTCACCTATGTAAAAATCATCTTCCTTTGTTTTCTTGTCAAATAACTTTTTGATTTTATATTGGATAACTTGTGATTTGACATAGACTTCTTCCCTAGTTTACTGCAAGTGTATAGTCTGATTTATCCTTCTCTGTATATCATTTTTTTTTACCTACAGTTCTTTGATCATCTTCATCACTGGAACTCCTAAATAGGATGGAAAAACAAAATCCATCCAATATACTAGATGATAAGGGGATGTACCAATGGATTTATTTGTGGTGAGTCTATTTTCCCATAAGGAATTAACTAACCTTTTGTTCCAGGTATTTTTATTGTCTTATAACAATTTTTTGATGATATTAACCAGGCTTTTATTTGAGTATTCTGCAAGTCCATTACCTTGAGGGTAATAGGCTATGGAATGGCCAAGGTTAATGTGATATTTGTTACATAATAAATCATTTTCTTAGACTTGAAAGTAGATGCATTATCAGTAATGAGATTTTGAGGGCATACAAATCTACACATTATATTGTTTTCTAGGAATAAGATTATGACAGAATCCGTGGCTTGTTTGGAAGGAATGGCTTCTATCCACTTGGTGAAATAGTCTGTGGCAGTAAAAATCCATTTGTACTGGGCTCAAGAGGGTGGGTGAATTTCACCAATGAAGTCTAGACCCTAATGCTGAAATGAAATTTCTATGGAGATGGGTTTGAGGAGTAAAGGTAATAGTTTTTTCTTCCCTTCAAATATCTGGCATTTGTGACAGGAGGTCACCTAATTTCTTACATCTGTAAAAAGAGTGAGCCAATAAAAACCAACCCTTAAAATTTTATATGTAGTTGACTTCCAGTAAAGGTGTCCTCCATAGTCACCTGCATGAAACTCTTCCATAACTTTATCAGCTTCATATTTAAGTAAACAATTCAATAAAATTCCACCATGATCTTTCCAAAACAAAGAATTATCTATGATACAATATTTCATTTCTTTTAACTTTGAAAATCTAGATTTAGTGCTTGGTAATCTAGGAGAAGCTTGTAAGTTTAGTAATACAAATATGATATCTGCATACCATGGTGAATCTAATAAATATTCACTAATATGTGGAGTCATCATATCTTCTTGATCATCTAATTGAGCAATAAAATTTATATCTAAGGCCTGATAGTTCGATTCAACCATGAGTTTGGCTAACCTTGGCCTTTAATGAGTTTGGTGGGCTTAATTTCCATGTCATATTCCAAAATAGTGATAATCCATTTGCCTCTCTTACCATCAGGCCGATTCTAAGTCAAAATTTCCTTTACTACTAAATTTGGAACATAAGCAATGATGTGTGAATACAAGATATACACTCTAAAGTCTTTGATAGCCTTCACTAAAGCAAGTGCCTGTTTTTCCATTATGTTATACTTTAGTGTGGCATCTCTTGTGATTTTCTGAAGAATGCAATGGTTTATTTATAACCCCGATCATTATTTTCGAGCAAGACTACTCCAATAGTATGTTCTAAAGCAAAAGAAAAAATAATAACATCTTTTTGGAAATCAGGCTTTATTAGGACTGGTGTTGTTGTAAGGGCTTGTTTGATTGATTGAAAGGATTGTTTGGCCTCTACTGTCCATTTAAGTGCTGAGTCTTTCTTTAACATGTTATTTAGTACTCTAATTAATTCTGCTAAATTTGAAATGAATCTTCTAAGTAAATTGATTTTACCTAAGAAATCCTGCAATTCCCTAAAATTTATAGGATGAGTTATGTTCAAAATGGCCTCTATTCTACCTGGTTCGATCCTAATTCCCTCTTTTGAGATTATATTTCCTAATATTTTACCTTCTTCAAGTCCAAATAGAGTATTTTTTGGATTCAAAGAAATACATAATTTTCTACATTTAATAAATACTTGTCTCAGATGATCTAGATGTTCATTATCAGTTTTTGAAAATACAATTATATCATCTAGATAAATGACAAGAAAAACATGAATTTCTTTGGCAAAAGCTATGTCCATAGATCTCTGGAATGTGGCTCCTGCATTCATTAATCCAAAAGGCATTTTCAAATACATGAAAGTACCCCAAGGAGTAGTAAATGCAGTCTTTGGTTGGTCTTTTGGCTGAACTAAGATTTGATTATATCCAGAGAATCCATCAAGAAATTAAATCTTGGATGATCCTACCACCTTCTGTAAAATATTGTCCATTTTGGGGAGGGGATAGTTGTCTTTTACGGACACTTTGTTTAAGTTCCGGAAATTAACACAAAGTTTGATTTCCCTTGTTTTCTTCCTAGTCGGAACTAATTATGAAACCCAATTAGAATATCTGATAGGTGCAAAGATCTGTGCTTCATACATCCTTTTTACCTCTTTTTCAATTAAAGGCATAAGAACTGCATTGATTCTCCTAAGCTTCTGTTTAAAAGGTTTTCGATCTTCTTTGATAGGTATTTTATGTTGTATTATGCTGGTGTCATAAGATTTAAGGTCTTCATAACTCCATGCAAACACATCTTGAAATTCCTTAAACAAAGCTATATATTTCAATTTTTCTTCTTGAGGTAATGCTTTGGAAAGTTTGATGAGCTTAGGCCTTTGTTTTGTTCTTATATTACATTCTTCTATGTCTGATCTTAATGGTTCGATTTTTAGTTTTCTTGAAACATCATTTGAATAAAAAATATATTCTAATGGGGCTAATCCCTTAGATAAAACATTATTCTTAAGTTTTAAAACATCAGAATCATCATCTTCTATTTCTTCTATTTCTACTTTTTCTAATTTATCTATTTCTACTTGAGTAAATCTAGTGGGTTCAATGAAATCTAAATTATTTACATCTATCTCAATGTCTATTTTATCATATTCTGTACAATCTATATCCATGTTACAATTATGGATTTCTCCCTCAGCATTCATAAAGTGATAGATTTGAGTATCTTGTGTAGAAATTTGTCGATATTTCAAGTTGTGTGATATAGTAGGCCTGTGTCTTACCTCTGTTGTATATTGGTGATTTGGCGGAAAAGGAAGATTGCAGGTGCTAGAAAAAGTTGCTAAACTATGTGCCTGTATGTTCTATTTTCTAGGAATTACAGCAAAGTCAATCTCAAGAAACTCTTTAATCAGATCTAAAACTGTTTCTCTGTATTGGCTTAATCTAGGATTATACACAGAATATTCTCCTCTAATTTGTTTTAAAATTAAGTAAGAGTCTCCCATGATAGAAACTCTTTTTCCTCCTAAATTTCTAACAATTTTCAGTCCTAAGATTAAAGCTTCATACTCTACCATATTGTTTGTACATTTAAAGTTAATCATAAGGCATGACCTTCTGAGTGATTGTTTTCCATGTTATGAATACAAACTCCTGCTCCTGCTCCTAATTTAATGTCATTTTTTTATCTATGTCAGAATCAGAATTACATAAAATGAAAGAATCCATATCAGAATGTACAGAGTAAACATGATAGTTTTGTGGTTGTTCTGTACTACTGACCATGTACTTCATTAAAGTCTCTTGGTAAAGTTTCTTGGGTTGACCAAATACTGAAAGTGTCGCATAAGACATGTCTAATTGTAGAGATCCCTACAATTTTTCTCCCCATGAGCGAGATAATAACATTCCATACTTTGGAGGGATTTCAGCTACTATAATATCCATGACTATACTTTTCCCCGAGTATTGGACTAAAGTGACACACACATATTTTATCAAGCCTAGACATTTCAATTTACTGGAATAAAATGAGGAAAGATTTTTGTATGGTCTTGTGATATCTAAATTCAAAGTTTCCATGATAGATTTTGGCGTTATATTGTGTGATGCTCCTAAATCTAGCATAGTATTGTGTAAAATTTGATCATGTATACTCAAGATAATGTAGAAAGGGGGAACAACACCTTCTTGATGTTTTCCATTTACCTCAGGGCCAAAGAATAGTTTTGGTTGATCATCATTTAGATTAACAGAGTCTTCTCCTTCACTAATATTCAATGTTTCAATGATCTGTGATTTTTATAAATCATGTTTTACCAACTCCTTTAAAGGAATTGGTATTTTCAGTTTGGATGTTGAATGGTGCTTGTGTTTTTCCTAAATGAATGATTTATTCTTTACTAACCGTAGTTTGAGTGTGTTTCTCTTCTTTTTGTACAGTTGGGTTTTCTGTTTTTGTTTCCACTGCTTTATTGTTTTCAATTTTCTTTTGTGGAACAATTTGAGTAGCAGTGGTAACTTTGGCAGGTTCTGAAATTTCAGCAGCTGTTTTAGCAGATTTCAAACTTTTAGCAGCTGTTTTGGTAGTAGATATTTTAGGATCAGTTTTTTTAGTGTTTATTGAAGTTTTCACAGTAGAAATTTTTTTAGGATCAACTGTTTTTTATCAGCAGGTGTAGTTTTAGCAGAGGCTGTTGTTTTAGAATTAGTAGATTTTTAGGATCCTTTGTTTTAGTGTCTACTAAAGTTTTAACAACATCATATTTTTTAGGATCAACTGTTGTTTTATCATTAGGTGTAGTTTTAGGAGAGGTTGTTGTTTTAGTAGCAACATATTTTTGAGGATCATCTGATTTTTGAACAACAATACCTGTAATGTCTACAATTTTAGGACTGGGTGCAATTTTTGGACTAGAAATTTTATGATTAGAACTAGTGTTTTGCTGGGTTTCCCTAGGGAGAATTGACTTACTTTGGTTGTAGGATCTTCTACTACTTTCTTTTTCTGATTTTGAGTAGTTTTCTTTGTAGGGGCTTCTACATTTTTCTTACTCCTAAGGTTATGTTGCTTGTGAAATTCATTAATAGAAAACTCATAACCTTGCTTATAATCAAAACACTCTCCAGATTCTAATTGTAACTATTGTAGCTCATATAGTTCATGTTATTCTTGTAATAGTATATTATCATTAATTCCCATTAAGTTAATCTAAGTGTCTTCATATTCTTCATTTTGGTGAGAACTTTCAGCATAGTTCTCTTGGAAAGGTGGTATTATTTGTTGGTCAGGTGTTGATTCTCTAGTTTTACCAGTGTTGGTATTCTTCCTATAGTTGGGATTTCTAATTTGAGGACCTTGTTGTTGATTATCTCACTGTGGTTTCCTTTCCATAATTTCTAATCTATCCATCGTTTTTTCCATAGATTTTTCTAAACTATCTATTTTACTATCTAATGTAGATGTTTCCTCTTTTATTTTTACCCTTATTTGATTTCAAATTCTCACTCTCTTAGCTAACATATTTTCTTCTACAGTAACTGCAATGTTTTTCATTTGTTCTAGTGTTTCAGGGTTCCTTTCTCTCAATTGGTATGACATATCCATATCAAAACCATCAGGAAATTTGAGTAAAGCTAGATCTGGTGGGGGTTTAATTTTTGCTGGAATAACATTATAGATACTGTTGAATCTAGTACAATAGTCCCGAACTGACTCATTAGGTGCTCTTTTGATGTGTTCATATTTTGACAAAATTTGTAAAGGATTATTATTTTTATCCCATCTACTAATAAATAATATATGGAAAGCTTCTAAATTAGAAATATGATTGGAAAGTAAAGAATTAAACCATTTCTTTAATTCTCCAGCTAAATTTTGGGAAAACAGTCTCATTTGGTATTCAGATTCATCAATTTCATGCAACTCAAAGTAATCAGTAATTTTGTTAACATTTTGTTGTGTAGTGTATTGACTAGTTCCATCAAATTGAGGAATTTTTCTTTGATGATCTTGGGGCATAGCATGTAATTGAGCTGGTAGGACCAATGGGGCATATCTGGTAGCCATGGCTAAGATTCTAGCTGGACTAGGAGGTAAATGTGTGGTGCTTGGTGATGAGGTTGAAGTACTTGCAGATGAGGTTGGTACACTAGAAGATGTACTTGGAAATGTGGTTGAAGTGCTTGAGAATGTAGCAGCGGTGCTAGAAGGTGAAGTTGGAGTGTGAGGAGATGGAAATAAAACTCTAGGTTGAAGAGGAAGCTTAGGGATGAAGGATTATGTGGAATGAGGTGTAGTGGAAATAATAGATGAGGTGGTACTAAATAAATTTGAATTTATAGACTGTGAATGAATGGTATAAGGATTAGGGGTATAATAAAATAAAGCAATCAATTCAAAATAATGTTGGAAATAAGCTTCATCAATTTTGTTAATCAAAGTTGCAGCTAAAGCATCAAGTTTATCAAAAGGTTCTAGAGCTTGTTGATCTGAAACAAGTGAAACGGTCTCCTTCTTAGTTTCGATAAATGAATTGATTTCAAGATATATTACACTATCATATATGGAACTTTCTGATTTATTTCTAAAGAAATATTGCTCAGAAGATAAATAAAATTCAATGTCTTGTAAACTTGATAATTTTTTGGGAAGAGAATTTTCTTTGATCAATGGATTTTTATCACCTAAACTTTGTACTTTTTTTTTTTCTTTAAAATTATGTCAGGATTATCTACTATTATAGCAGGTTCTAGATCAGGATTAGATCTGGTATAGTAGGTTCTTCTGGAAGCTGGAATTTTAGTTTTTAATGAAAAATTTACTCATAACCCTAAAACAACCTTAAGGTGAAAAGATAAGTAAAAGTATTTCTTTTAAAGTTTATTTTAAACACTGAGGACTGAATCCCCAGTATGGTCGCCAGTATGTTATCACTCCAATAATTCTCAGGGTTGTTAGTCTTTTTGGTTTAAATAATATCAGAGGTAACCACAAACCTACTTTTAAGCCTTAGGATCTACCCTTCCTAATGCTCAGAGAGGGCTCTCTCTATATGATTTATATTTACTGTTTTTAATTGATTTTAGGCTAGTTATGTGAGATTGATTGGGTTTTGATCTTTGGTTTGGTTTGGTGGTAGAATCAATTTTTCAGATGGATAGATGCAGGTCTGTTTTCCATTGGGCTAATGGAGTCAATGTGTCAAGCAGTCAGAGCAGAATCAAGGTTCTAAATGGAAGTGTTCACAGGGAAAGATAGTTGAGTAACTTCAGATCTTTAGGCTGATGGTGACACTAGAAAATTTGGCCCAATTTATGATGGAAAAATCGTCGCTATTCCGACACATAGTCATCGCAAGAGAGACAGTTCGAGGACGGGAAAAACGTGGTTTTCCATCCCGTCGCAATTCTGACCCACTTACAAAGTGTCGCACTATTGGCATTTTTTCCTTCACTTCCAAGCAAGCGTCACTCTTCCGATGTTTCCCAAACCATTGCGCTTCCGACATTTGTAAACTATCGCACTTTCGATGAAATGTGGTCTGATGTTTTGAACGTCGCTCCTCCGACGTTTGTAAACTATCGCAATTCCGACAAAATGTGGTCCGGCCTTTTGAACATCGCTCTTCCGAAATTTGTAAACTGTCACAATTCCGACATTTGTAAACTGTCGCAATTCCGACGAAATATGGTTTGAAATTTTGAACTTCGCTCTTCCAACGTTTGTAAACTGTCACAATTTCGACGAAATGTGGTCTGACGTTTTGAACGTCGCTCATCCAAAGTTTTTATACTGTTGCTCTTCCGACGTTTTTAAGCTGTCGCAATTCCGATGTTTTTAAGCTATTGCAATTCCGATGCTTACAAGGTGTCGGTATACCGACGACGGGTTGAATTTAAAAAGAAAAAAATGAAACTTTAAAACAGGACAATAAATCTCCAATATTTGTTATGAATTGTGGGCATTCCAATGACCGTGAAATATTAATATAATAAACCACCCCGTAGCGCTTCGACTATAAACAATCATATAAACATGGCTCTGTATTTCAAAAAGTAGGTTTAAAATAGAAGTAGGGAAACATTTTTTTTTTCCAATTGTTATGAACATAATTCGACTGTGAAATATTAATATAATAAACCACCCCACAGCACTTCGACTATAAACAATCATTTTTTTTTCACAAGAGAAAAAATGCTATTTTGAATATATTATATGAAGTAAAACAGTCCATGAAGTCATTACATTTTCACATCTGAAGATTGGAACCCAAATATCCATCCAGAAAAGTGGAAGTCCCACCCCAGACAATGATAGAAAAATACACCATGTCACATATAGGGACATGATATAAAACCCAGTAACGGTCCACATGGAGATTATCGACAATCTGAGAAAGCATCCAAATATGCCCGAGGCATCTATAAGAAAGTGAAATAGTAGTATGTAGAATAGTAAAGCAACAGATAGAGTACCGATGTCCATTGTTCCAAATACAAATTAAAGTACCCAAAATCTTGCAACAGAGAAAAACGCTAATCATGTGAGGAGTGTGATATGTCCAAAATATAAAAAGACCATCAGACCATATCAATAAACCAGCAACATAGACCAGCATCGCTAGTTTTGAAGGCAGAGTGATAAACATTAATCATTTATTTTCACAAGAGAAAAAACGTTGTTTTGAATATATTATATGAAGTAAAACAGTCCATGAAGTCATTACATTTTCACATCTGAAGATTGGAACCCAAATATCCATCCAAAAAAGTGGAATTCCCACCCCAGACAATGATAGAAAAATACCCCATGTCACATACATGGACATGATATAAAACCCAATAACGGTCCACATGGAGATTATCGACAATCTGAGAAAGCATCCAAATATGCCCGAAGCATCTATAAGAAAGTGAAATAACAGTATGTAGAATAGTAAAGAAACAGATAGAGTACTGACGTCCATTGTTCCAAATACAAATTAAAGTACCCAAAATCCTTGAACAGAGAAAAACGCTAATCATGTGAGGAGTGTGATATTTCCAAAATATAAAAATACCATCATACCATATCAATAAACCAATATTGCTAGTTTTGAAGGCAGAGTGATAACCTGTCAACACATAAAATAGTATCATAAAGTGGATATAGGAAATGTGCAGAGACATGTATTGTTGATATACGCCTCACACAAAAAGCATCCATGATAGAGAAAAAATATGTATAAACCCAGGTTCGATTGTATGTTCTGGCTCGCTTGTTCCCAGAAATAAAAACCATCTGCAAAAACCTAGGCTCGCTTGATTCCAAAATTGGTAACCATCTATTGCATCTGAGATGTAAGGTTCAGTTTGGCTTTTTTCCATTAGTAGCCCACTACAACATCCACCCTATTCATAGAAAAAAGGTTCCTGTAGATATACAAAGAAAGAGTATAACACGTAGACCATATAAACATGGCTCTGTATTTCAAAAAACATGTTTAAAATAGAAACAGGGCAACATTTTTTTTTTCCAATTGTTATGAACATAATTCGACCATGAAATATTAATAAAATAAACCACCCCGCAGTGCTTTGACTATAAACAATCATATAAACATGGCTCTATATTTCAAAAAACAAGTTTGAAATAGAAACAGGGCAACATTTTTTTTCTAAGTAAAGTTAATCTATTAACAATGGGAATAAAATTACACCGAAGTAAAAAATATTGCCCTGACTCATGGCAAATTTGCAATCAAAAAATAAAAAAAGAAGACTGCCTCATACGGGGAAACCAGTCTTGAACGTTTACATAATTCAAAAATATTATAGAGGTCTAGCACAGTAATATAATCTAAAAGCGGCCCACTTAAGTGGGCCGCAAAGAAAGAAAAACAAATTAACCAAAATACTCCTTCGGTGGTTCCTCGACGATTCGGAACCATCCTTCGGAAGGTCCAGAATCGCTAGGTGCTATCTCCACATTCATGCCACCGCTCCCCTCCTGAAGGCCCGAATGCTGGCTAGCTTTTTCTGAGCTCAGACCCGCCAGACGGGTGCATTGTTCTTCCATTTGGGCCTCCTCATGGAAAACCACAGTAATTGAAGTTGTGATTCATGGGCGGTTCAGAGAGAAATTAAAGGAAAAAAGCACAGTGCGTGTCATGGGAGAAGGTGAAGCAGTGGGGAAATGTGGAGTAGGGGAGCCCATACGGTGGCCAGATTCTAGAACCGGACCCCACCCACTTCTAGTATCTGGATAGCGACTTGCGTGATAATCACTGGACTAGGAGGACGATTCGGTTGAGGGGCTGGAGGGAGTGCACAGGGGTTGACCTCTAGTGCTCCCCCTTCGGCAACGCATCCTTTGACGCAGGCAAGGCATGGGTGCTGTCTCAGCAGTGGGCACAAGATGAGATGGAGAAGTAGAATTCCAAGAAACAGAGGAAGACAGACATAGACCAGACCGAGAGAAATGCAGATATGCACCAAGGTCTAAGCATTAGTTCAGCTGGCCACTTCTCCTTCTCATCACAATGAGCAGACAGTGTAACCCAACAATTGGTTCGTCTGAAAAACCATAACGAAATGCCATTTTATCCACCGACTGCAATGCAATCGAGGAACGCCCATCATAATTAATCTCTCATTAATGAGAGCCGAAGGCCGGATCATATTGGAGCATGCGGAATTGCTAACAGGAGTGGAGGTCCAATCTTGAACAGTGTTAAAACTTAATGCATTTTGATGTGAAAACCTTGGAACTTAAATATCGGCTAATTGAACAGTGTTAAAACTTAACGCGATTGATATGAAATCGCCATATCCATGTCCCATCGTCTTAAACGCCATAGAATGCACCCGCGTTCAAGAACCAAGGCAAATTTTGATTGAGGACACGTGGCAGAAATTGATGGGAGCGGATCTTTGTTTGGGCTGCTCGCGCAGTGGAAATATGGACCCGAAAAAGATTAGGGTGAATTTGATAAGAAATTCGTGTCACAACTCTCCCTCCGTACGCCAGCCCAACTTCGGACCCAAAAAATATTAGGGCAAAATTCATTTGGTTTTTACGTCACAAAATTGGCCAACGTCAGCAGGCTATTTTGGAACGCGAATTTGGTTTGAATTATGGTTTATTGGCGTTTGAAGTTTGGCGAGCTTGACTTAAGAACAATTTTGTTTGATCCCATATTATAAAATTTGTGTTGGTTTTCTTTGATAATACACATATTTATAATAAATCATGGGAATACCACACTAAACATGTGGAAAAGTTATATAAATTATTGAGAACAATCATTTTTATGTAAAAATATCTAAATGTGCTTTTGGGAAATAAGAATTTGAGTATTTGGTTCATATTGTTTTAAAGGAAGGAGTGAAGTTGGAGCCTCAAAAGATGCAAGCTATTACAAAATTACCTATTCCTAAGAAAATCAAGGTTCTTAGAAGATTTTTTAGACTTACATGATATTATTGATAATTTGTTAAGAATTATGCATGCATTTCAAGTCCACTCACATATCTCTTGAAGAAATATCATTTATATGGAATGATGAGGCTACTTTGGCATTCTCTCTTTTAATGGATGCCATGTCTTCTACACCAACATCGGTTGCACCTACTTTTGGTAAAACATTCATAGTAGAGTGTGAGGCATTAGGACAAGGAATTTACGTAACATTAACACAATAAGGGATATCATTGGCTTTTAAAAGCAAGGAATTCAAAGAAAATATTTGGTGAAATCTACGTATGAAAAATAAATGGAAGCAATATTACATGCAATAAAAAATGGGGATAGTATATCATTGGGAGGTACTTTAAAGTCGAGATATACCATGATAGCATAAAGTATTTTTTGAAGCTATGATTTTCATTAGAAGATTAACAAAAATGAGGAGAAAAAATGCAAAGTTTTAATTTTGAGATAATCTGCAAAAAGGGTAAGGAAAATTTAGTACATGATGCTCTTTCTAAAATAGAAGAAGCCTCAAATTTATATCCAATTACATTTTCTATTCCTAGGTGGCTAGAAGAATCTTGCCATAATGGAAAAATGACAATAGTACTAAACAAAAACTAAAATTTATAAAGGATGGGATGAACTCTATGGAGCATTGGGAGTGAAAGAGAGATATACTTTGGTGTAAATGTAGAATATTTTTATGCACGCAAGCATATTTGAATAAAAAAATATTAAGGGAGTCCCATGTCTCTCTGATGGTAGGATGCAAGGTTCCTTAAAACATCTCAAAGGATCAAAAAATATATTTTTGGAAGGAATGAAGAAAGATATTCAAAATTTTGTAAGAGAAGGTCAGGTTTGCATAATAAATAAAAGAGAGATAGTAAAATCTCTGGGGTTACTTCAACCATTCCACATACATATTCAAAGACTAGAAGATATATCAATAGACTTTATTACAGGGTTACTGAAATATAAAGGTAAGTATTACATTTTGTGGTCATTTATATAGACAAATTTTGTAGATTTTTTTTGTAGAGCTCAAAGTACATAAACAACAAGCCAAGTGGCAGAAGTGTCCATGAAAGAAATTCATAGTCTTCATGGTTTTCCTAAAGTAATAGTAACAAGAAACTTTTGGAAATAATTATTTAATATGAGTGGAGAAACACTAGCTACCATGAGTTCTACATATCAAACACAATCAAATGGTCAAACAAAAATAGTTAACAAATGTTTTTAAGGTTATATACAATGTTACTGTTTAGAAAAGAAATATTAATGGATGAAGTGGGTTCGTCAAGGAAGAATGGTAATATGATACTACCTATCACACATCTACTAAAATCTCCCCATTTAAGGCCCTTTATGGATATCCAGCTCCTAGTATCTTATACTTTTTGCAAGATAAGTCCAAAGTATAGGAAACAAAGTCACATATGGAAAATACTAAAGAAACTTTGAAAATTATTATGGAAAACCTTCAAATGACACGAAACATGATAAAACAACAAGGGGAACAACATTGAAGTGAAAGATAATTTGAGGAGGGTAATTGGGTATTTTTTAGATTATAGCATTATAATCAATCTTCATTCAAGAAAAAGAAGAATAAAGAATTAGCTCAAAAATGTTATGGCCTTAAATAATTATTCATAGGATTGCACAAGCGGTATAGAAGTTATATTTTCCTTCTTCTTGCATTCATAAGGTTTTTCATGTATCTTGCCTAAAAAAGGTTTTGGGAAAAAATATGCCAATGTAAATAGAACTTCCAAAATTAGATAAAGAATGAAAGTTGATTCTTGAACCACAAAAAGTTATAGATAAACATTCTATATCTCTTTGACATATAACCATTATGAAGTACCTAATCAAGTGGAAGAATATTCCTCTAGAAGAAGGTACATGGTAAAATGATCAATCCGTGATGAAATACCCACGGCTGAAGGGTTCTTTTGAAGTTTTGACAAAGGTTTTGTTATATGTTTTATATAACGCACGGCGGAATAGTTTTATTGTTTGTTAAGGTCCCACACAGTGATAAAATTTGAAGGGCAGGTTTGAATTTCAATTAGAAGGGCATATATCTATGTCACCCTTCCATAATGAAAAGCTTAAAAAAAAACCTTTTCAATTGACCACAATAAATTATTTTTACATTTCATTTTCAAAAAGACAAAACCATCAATCTTTATATTAATAAAATACTGTTACATATACAACAATGAAGAAGGCTCCATATTTCATTGCTTAAATGTCTCATTGGAAATGTCAACATAAGTATTGAAGACACTATTATAAGAATTTGGATACATACCACCGGGATATAGGAGATTCTTATGTGTCAGATTGTCTAATGCAATTTTGACTTTGTCTCACAAGGAGTAGCATCATGGAGGTCTGGATTTTTCTTATAGAACTTTATTATTATTATTTGAAACGTTGTTTATAGATATGAATACAACAATGAAATTATGAGCATGGTGGACAATTAGTCAAGATCATGATGCCAAACCATGATGATGTAAGTTTGGAATTTAACATTTTTACATGTTAAAGACAAATAGTCAAAATCACTGACAACTTAGTATGCCATAATTAATAATAATTCCTTGTTCACTTTTGTTAATAGGTTTATGTCACACGATGATCTCTCTTCTCTGGCATTTACTTGTTTTGAAGATCACTATTCTAGGAATAAGGAGTTATTTTCTCCAAAAATAACCCTAGCCAAACATTGACAATGCATCAAGGATATGTTTCTATGCTTCATAAGTACATATATTCTACTTCTAAATCATGTCTTGGAAGTGGTTGTTTTGTTGGAAATTATTCACCAGTTTGTTTCATACCAAAGTCTTTTTCTAATTTTCAGCATCCAATACATGAAAAAGATAATGGTTTAAAACAACATAAATATTTGAAATTTTGCAAGAATTTTCTGGCACACTTTGAATATGAATTTTGAAGTCAAGTGCATGATGCTATATAGGATCAAGTGCCATTTTGAATACCAAATGTTTCACAAGAAACTTCTCAACATGCTACCCTATAGTAAGGATTAAATGACAATATTTCATCAACTATTTCCATAATAAAAGTGCACCTCGGCCATAAGACTAAACAACTACAAATGTTGTAGATCTAACAAGACCACACAATCAAATGTATTCCACAAGGCCAATACTGTATGAAAAATGAAAACGAGTTTGCAACCAAAAATACCTTAGGAAACTAATTCAATTAGATACACCAAACCATCAGCAAAAAGGAAAACCAACCTACTCAAAAGGCAAGCGTTTACCTCCTTTGACAAAATTTTGAGTTCCGAAACAAGGGCCTTTATTGTCTTGTCAATGCCCCTAGTAATTTGAACGGGGTTTGCACTTGCTGCAACAACCTAAACAAAAAGGTTTCATTTCAAATTATTTTCCACAGATTTAAGATACAACCATTGTCAATTTTGTATTTCCTAACAAGCTCATAAATTTTGACAAAAGAATCAAAATTTTTTAATATCTGATAGCAATTTTTTCACTCAAAAACTATCTTAGAATCAATAAGCCCAACCCAAAACTAAAAAACCAAACACCATAAGACCCTAAAAAAATTAATAGATGATCTTAATCCAGTACTATCGACAAAAAGTTACCTTTACACCCTCACTTATTAAACCCTGTGTTGTTGAATTTTAACTTCAATTGCTGCACTAGAAGGACGGACGCAGCAACAACATTTTTTTTTGGAGGTTGCTTGCACGCCATCCAGAAATTTAATTTAGCATTTAAAATTCCTGTAAGTTTTTTTTGTAGATGGCCACAACCATATTTCTGTACAGGATTGTATTTAAACACAACAACCAACATTAACGCAATTCACCAACCAGAAATTAAACAAACAGAAATTTACCCCCCAGTTTTGTTAATTCAAAAGGAGGACGCGTGGAGCATTAATATTGGATCAAATGAAATTGAAGGGAATCTGAAAACCTGAAAACCTGACCCGAATTTTTTATAAGGCACATTGGATTGAGAATTCGCATTACAAATTAGGCAGACGTCAGCATCCCCTTTTGGAACGCGAATTTGGTTTGAAATTCAATCTATTCAGACTTTTGAAGTCCGACAGAAAGGGTTCTTTAATGTTTTGATAGTTTAATTTTATGTATGCTTTAATGTATACATATGTTTGAAACACACACACACACACACACACACACACACACATATATATATATGCGAAATGAAAGGTGGGCCATAGAATTTAGTTTTAATTTTATTTTTTTTAAAAGAGGGTTTATTATAATATGTTTTATATGTTACGACATATAAAAATAAAAAGGACAAAAAATATTGGTATTTTTTTTTAAAGACAATACGTAAATTTTTATTACACAGCAGTGTGTAAAAAGTGAAAGACTCAGTGTAACTTTTTAAGTGTGTATGCACAGCAGTGCGAAAGTGAAAAACACAGTAGAGTGTTTTAGAGACAGAGTATGTTTGTTTTGAACAGACAGTGAGTTGGTTTTATGCACTGCGTTTTTTAGTAGTCATAATTTTGTAATCCCTCTCAGTGAGGAAGAAGTGTAATAGTTTTTTTTTGAGTTATTGAAGGGAATAGAAGTTTGTTTTCAAAGTATTGAAACTCTGTCTCCTGTTAAAGAAATTTTTATTTTCTCTATGTTAGAGGAAGGGAGATTTATTCTCCATTCATTGTTCTGGAATTTTTCAATATTCCAACATGTGAAAGAACAACAGATGTTGTGGTTCCATCCCCAGCTAAATCATTTGTCTTTGCTGCAGCTTTCCTTACCAACTTGGCCCCAATATTTTCAACTGGGTCCTCTAATTCAACCAATTAAAAGGCCAAAACCATAGCATTGAGATACATTTCATTACACTGTCAATAAAAATAAAATTTTACTTAGCCATAACCCTTTCCTTTTATTGTTGTGAAAATATTTATGCATTACTCTAATGTGGCTAGTCCATAGGCCAAATAGACCACTGGGTAAAAAATATGTTTCCTTTCACCTTTGAGTTTTCAAATTATGCCTACCAAATCTAAAACATTTAAGAGGGGGAAATAATACAACGTTAAAAAGAAAACCAGAGCACACATCTACAAATTACCTCCTTATATACTGTCACACCATCATTAACTATTTTTGAAGAACCATGCTTGCTCTCCAAGACAACATTTTTCCCTTCACCCCAAGGGTGACTCCAATTAGATCAGCAAGTTTGTTCACACCGCCTACAAGACAAATTGAAAATGCTTTCAGTAAGTGTGAAATTGAATGCCAGACCATATGCCAAAACAACCCTCCATGAAAAATTAAAATAACACATTAAAATCGAAGATAAGTGGACAAGGAAATATCCACTGCAGTGAAGTTTCACGTGTAGGTGACCTTCCTTTAAACATAATTTTTTCTCTGAACTGCAATTTTTTTGTCACTGAGCCATCCTTGTTGAAGTACAACTCCTTTTCCATAGCTCTTGTATTAACTACCTTCTCTCTGTCGCGTAATCTCAGAGTCCCTCTTCTGCTTGAGCGATTAAAGGAAATGGGTGAAAAAACTAAAAGAGAAGACAATTGTCTGCCATAATTATCAAACATTGCACCCAAATTATTCCCCTTTCCATTGTTACCCAATGAGGTAGATGTGGAAATTGTTGTCATACTGCCCAAAGTAGAGGCCATCTTCTCTTATCCTGAATATAGAATTACAAGATCTTCATATTAGTATGAACCTTAAAAAACATGACTCCCATTGCTAAAAAACACTTTTAAGTTTTAACAAGCAAACTAAACAACTATCGCAACTTTTGGCAACTTCTGGAGCATTAAGAGAGAAAAAACCAAAGAGAAATACAACCACAATCCTCATTTTAATGAGACCGGACTATATATTTTCATTAAGATAATAGAAAGAAATCACGACTATATTAAGGCCAGCACAAAACAATCTTTAACCAGTGTCTCTCGCGGCCTTCAGGTTTCCATGCTAGAGGTTGCATATTTTTAATTTAAATTATTGACCTCTCGTGCCCATCTATGAATGCATCCAATGGAATATCTACATCAAATGCTCATTTATATCCCCAAAAAAAAATTCCCTACTACAAGAGCACCAGTATTGATGGATCACGCCACACCATCCCACCCACTAGAAACGGTGAAAAAGGAAACCCGATAAAACTTCTGAAATATATGAAGATGACTATATGGGTGGTTCTTATGAATCAACCAACCATTCATAACATGCTCATCAATCCAAACCATGAGTATTATGTGACGATATTCAAGTAAGCACTGAATCAGATTTCTGAAGCTATGTTAGAGAAACCCTAAACTCTCACTGAAAATAGGTGAAATGTGGCACCACTTAGAGATTGACATGTGCCAATTGGTACAAGTGGTAGAAAATTGGCATGCTCAAACAACAAGGTGATGCATGAATGACATGAAGGAGAAAATATTAGAAAAGCCCCAAATCTGGAGAACTAAAGCTCATCACCAACCTGAGATTGACAACTTTATATGATGTAACCTATGAAATCGTAAATGGATAAATCATAGTAACAATAAAGTAACCTATGTAACAATAAAGTCAGATTTATCCTAGGAGTGGTAATGGGAGAAATCATAGTGAACAACAGGAAACATGTAGAGTTGCTTACAAGAAAATAGATGAAAAAACACATACAAAAAACCTAGATAATAATCATGAACAAGCTTAATATTTAATTATGAACTGTAAAGGAACTTAAAAAATGTGACATTACGAACCTGGTCAAGTGCACAAGGAAAAATATCCTGGACATGACCCTGGTTCACAAGTTGTATTGCTCATGATGTAAGAGGATTTGTACCTGCACTGCCAAGTCAATCAAAATCCATCATTATCTATACAATAAATACAAGTAATTGATGTAGTATTTTTTACTCTAAGATGAATTCTTATGATAATGTTAGAACATATGTTTAAAATGTCAAAACATATCTGAATAAGCTCCTCTTCATTTCAAGAACAATTTATTGGAGTCGCATGAACTTGGAACAAGCCTCCCACGATCTGAAAGAGTAGCAACTAAGTCAACAATGACTTTTTTTTTGCTACGCTAGATCGAGGGAGGTTTGCTCCAAGATTAAATCACTCCAATAAATTATTCTCTACTAAACATGGCCAACCACGTGAAGGTGGAAGCTCTTATGGCCCCTCCCCCCCCCCTCACATCACTCTCAATTCCCCAATACCCAATATATATTTCATTTTTTACTTTCATAAGCATAAAAAAATATATTCAATAACTAATAAAAAAACAATTCAACAAAAAGTACGCAAGGAAACATTGCAATTAATGCTTGACATAAAAATAGTATGATAAATGAGTTTTTATATAACGCAAAAAACATTCCAAGTATGGTAACATTTGTCTTATAATAATACAATATTTTACATTATCAAATTTTATTTTTCTTCTTCCTATTTCTAAAGCTCCTAATTACATCATCAATATCATTGTGCTCTACTCATGTTTCGTGCCTTTCGACCCGCACTGCTGACCTAGTTGCATAGTCACGATGTCTGGTCTCATCCAGTGACGGGGCATCGCCTACAAAAACAAATAATATTAAATTTTAATTGCCAATTTTTAAATATCATTGAACTAGTTCGGTAATATTAATAAAAAAAATTGCAATGAGATTATTTACCTGGTGCACCAGTTGTCGCCGCTGACATAGTTACGTAGTCACGATGTCTGGTCTCATCCAGTGACAGGGCATCGCCTACAAAAACAAATAATATTAAATTTTAATTGTCATTTTTTAAATATCATTGAACTAGTTCGGTAATATTAATAAAAAAAATTTCAATGAGATTATTTACCTAGTGCACCAGTTGTCTCCTTTGGGACTGTTGCCCTGTCTTCCTCTCTGGTGGTAAGATCCTCAAGGGAAACATTCTCTGTCATTTAAACAAAAAACATTATAAGGAAAACCATCAAGCTATAATTAGAAAAAAATTTAAGTGGAAATTAATTACTGTCACAGCCCTCACTGATAGTAGCATTGTCGGCCTGGTCCCCACTACAATGATCAGGTTGCACGTGAGGATCATCTACATCTGGCTCTAAAACTGGGTTATTTTCCTTGTCCGTAGTGCTGCTCCCCTGATTTAAACAAAGTTGTTAGAAATTAAATTTATGGACGGAAACAAACATATTGAAAGGTTAATGTTTTACCTTATCAGGCATTGTAGATCTTGGGACCTGCCCCAAGCTTCTGCGATGTTTAACTACGGCTTGTTAGCCGAAATGGAAAGCGATATTTTTATCTTCCTCTGTAGTTTCTGTTCGGAAGTCATCACCCTAAATTACATATGATTGTGTATTTTTAATCATATTTGATAGGATTACAAAAACGTTGGAAGGCGATACAATTAATTATAAGATGTTTAGCTACTTAATTACAATTCTTGCGGCTAATTTCAAGTAGCCGCCCTGGCCTAGCTTGTGATGGCCCTTTTTTTCAATCCTAGCTTTGGTTGTCTTTGAGGTGTCAGGCAACCTAGCATCAAAATATTGAAGTCAGATATGACGTAGCACACTTTTATTTTAGACATAGAGAAAATTAAAGCTATTGAATTAAAGTTGTAATTTACCTTGTGGGTTCAGTTGGCATTTTTCTTTCTTTCTTTGCCCTTTTATCTTTTCCGTCATGGATGAGTGCTCTCCACTCACTCTCTGGAACTATGAGAGGAAACTTGTATCTAGGGTTAAATTACAATTGCATCCTATAGGTGTCCCTGGTATATTTCAAATATTTCCCGGCTACCCGAGCCACCGCTGTTCTTTCAAATGTGCCGACCCCAAAAAGGGCTTCTAGATAATCTAGAAGTTCTCTTTTCAGGTTGGAATTCTTGGAATTCCACCCTGTACGTATGGTTGGGCCAAAAATTACCAACGCATGGCTCTCCAAAAACCTATAGAACTCATTTTTTCCTACATAGAAAAAAAATATATTATCATTAATTTAAAAATAAAAATCATGATAAATATGTTTTAGATAGAGTACATGAAATAGTTAAAATATTAAAATTTACCCGGGATTTGTACGTGATTTATAGGGACACCTTCATCGTTCACCAACAACGTGCCATTAATGGTCCCTATGGAGCTGACACGTGTAGCTCCAGGAAACAAAATAATGTAGTTGGCCATATCAGCCTCATCACTGCCAACACGTTTAGCGGTTGACTGGGTGTCTGCTTGGGTAGGGTGTGTTTCTTGGCTGGCACCTAAAGGAGTAGAAGGTGTACGAGAGGGTTGCTGGGAAATATCTTTCCCTTATGTCCCACTACCACCAACACTGAGTTCAGCAAGTGTCAGAAAACACTCCATACAAAAGAACATTTTGTTAGTTTAGTCAATGTAAAAATTAAAAATCAAACTATCACAATTCATCTAATGCAGAACAAAAAAAATATCCTTTTGACTTTTTATTATTACCTGATATGCTTCTAGCTGGCTCATAAGTTGTTTTATCCTCTCTTCTGTTTCAGGTGTTTGAGGCACGTCTATCAAAGTATTAAATCCC
Source organism: Pinus albicaulis (assembly GCA_034641835.2). Classification (NCBI taxonomy): domain Eukaryota; kingdom Viridiplantae; phylum Streptophyta; class Pinopsida; order Pinales; family Pinaceae; genus Pinus; species Pinus albicaulis. The sequence continues at coordinate 1,671,386,263 of CM076575.1, read as the reverse complement.
GACCTTGCAGCTCGTGCCTTTTTTCGCAACAAGAGCACTGGAGAAAGGGATGAAGAAAGATCTTCCTCAAAGAGGGAATCATCAAGCGTACCATGGCTAGGTGTCTGCATATTTGAACAAAATTAATATTATTTCAATTATGTAAATAACTAAAATACCTGAAGATAGAGAAATTCTGGCACTTTACATCTTTCGCTGGCCTCTTTCCACGATCATCCCATCTCGGGGTTGTTCTTGTACTGCCCTGATCAGTCTGCCACATTGCAATAAAATTATAACTGTAAAAACTTGAAAACAATATGTAACTTTAAAACACAAAATGAAAATTAAAATAATTTCTAATAAGACACCGGAAGACATAGTTAGAGTTTCAAATATGCCTTGCATTGAATTTAGTCCTGGAAACATGTCATTGCACATTAAGGCACCCAAACAAGAGACGAGTTGACAATGAAGACCTTATTGAATATATTGTTGGAGCAACTTCTAGTAAACGTGTTGTGAAGACCTTGAGGACATTTTTGGAGAAACATTGTTGAAGATGATGGTATAGCATTGTTGGAGACGATCTTGAAGGGCCTTGAAGTGAAGCTTTTGGAGCAACTATTGAAAAATCCTTAGAGCATTTAAGTAAGGCGCTTTCTATCTTCCATCACCTTTTTCCTTTCAATATCCTTTAAATGATTTTTTTGATATTTAATGTTTGAAATCACGTTATAATTCCTTGATTATATGTGTTTGGGGACTTTCCCTTTGAAATTACCCAAAAATACCCTGGCAATTTTATCTTCAGGATGCATGTCCGACCCTATTGTTCAATATTTTGATTGATAGTAGTAAACATAGAGAGTTAGGGGGCTCTTGACTTGGTTTGGTTGGGCCATTAGATCCCTAACATCTACTAGGGAGAACCCCCCTTGAGTTGGAGGAGAGCTAGCCCGAAGTGAAAAGAGGTTGGTGAGGTGACAATGGGGCTACTGAATTACACATGGTATCACACTTTAGCTTTGGGACTTTATCTTGAGAAGTGCGAGATTTTTCTATATCAATTCTCAAATTGTTTACAACACTATTGTTAAGAACTAATAAGAAGTGATGTTGAGGGGTTTTTGGGTATAAGAAACAATACCATTTAAAAACTAGGGTTCTCATTCCTTGGCATTCCTTCACCTGGGCCTAGGGCACACTAGAATAATTTCACACTAAACCATGCAAACTTAAAAGTAACTTAACAGATCCATAAAGTAATAATAATCATAATTCCTAATTTCCTATTGTACGATATGATGCAAATTATTCAAACATGAAGCAATGAAGACATGCAATGTCTGAATTTCAAGATTGATGAACCAATACAAGAAGTTAGAAACTACAACTTTGATTCAATACTCGTGTCCTAACTCTAGGAAGGAATCTAGTTTGTAGTACAGAACATGCATCGTGTATTATCAATTCTTAATTGACAACAACTAAAGGTCATATACCTCATCAATTCCTTCCCATTTTGTGTTTTTATGTTATATTCCTTATAAAAGTGTCAAATTTCTCTCAAAGTAAGAAACCACTGAATAAAATAAAAAATAGTTGAGATATGATTGAGAAATGGTCATTTATTTCTTGAAAGGATGTTCACAATTTCTTTGGTTGTTTTTCATCTCAAGAAACAAGAAATGACTTAAGAAACTATCGTGATGTAATATAAGAAACAACACGGTGCAATGGCCATTTTTAAAGACAAATGATGTCCATTGAGGACATGGCCTTTATTTGGTTCCTGTTTCATAGGAGTTTCGGGTAGAAATGGAACTTTGTTGTACCATTTCTAGTAGTAAAAAGGGAAAACCTTATTTTTCCATGGGAAATAATTTACCTTTCCTTTTTCAAGATAATCTAAATCACAAAAAATATGAACTATGCTGCACATATTCTTGGATAATGTGAAAGTGGAAAAGGAATACCCTACACAAGTGATGCACACATGTACATTTGAACACTAATAGATTTTTGTACTTGAAATGAAATGCTTGTTTTCATTTAAATGTAGGGTTTTTAAAGCAGGGAGAAATAATGGCTACCAAATTAATAAGCATTTCTTTGGGAAAAATTTAAATCTTGTATTGGGTGATGAAGATAATAGAGGGTATTGAATCTTGATTCTTGACATTGTGTTTAACTTGAATAACTCAAATGATAATAAATATTAGTGGATGAGTTCTTTTTTTCAAGTATGTCACTCAAAACTCTTATGTCAAAGAATTGTATGATGTCTAGCATTTGCTTATTTCCCTTTCTTCAGTTCAATGTAAAAAGTATATTAATATATTGGAGCACGAATGATAACTACAATTGTTTGCTCTGTAGTATATCTAGCCCCAAGATTATGATAAGTTTTCTCAAGTGGAGCTATTGGTTATTGATGAAGCAACTACAATTCCATTGCCTGTTGTAAAGGCTCTCCTCGGGCCATATTTAGAGTTTCTGTGCTCTACTCTAAATGGGTAATAATTATAAATGAGCCAGCCAAAATCACAGATTTTGGAACCATTCGGTTTCCATGGATAACGATGATGATATTAACCCTATATATCAGTGACCTATATCTATATGAGAATGATCTCAACATTGACCTTGATATGGTTGTATGGATGCAACCTTTGGTATGTCATCAAAAATCTCCAAATCTGGAGAACTAAAGCTCATCACTTTCAATCTGGAGTACTACCCTTGTGATAAATTTGATGACTTTCGTTCTCCCATTCTCTACCACTTTGCACTTCACCTTCAATATAGATCAGACCAAGGGCAATTCGTTATTGGGTGTTGATATGGATGATTTTGTCGAACTAAAATCCATAGCTTAAACTTCATGAAACTAGTGGAGTCAAATTCATGCAAGCACAAACACATCTTACACATCCTCTTTGAAAATCATCTAAAAGAACATTGAAAGACATCCAGAGAGAACCCTACAGCCTAACACAATCTAATGGAATTGACCAAAAAAACCCAAATAGAGTCAACCCTACTATAGGAGGAAGGGCCTGCAGTAAGAACTTACCTTTTTGCAAGAGCTGAGGGCGAATGTTGTTCTGCAAGAGCTGAGGGCGAATGCTGTTCTGCAAGAGCTGAGGGCGAATGCTGAGGGAAAATGTTGTTCTGCAAGAGTTGAGGGCGAATGGTGAGGGCGAATGTTGTTCTGTAAGAGCTGAGGGCGAATGCTGAGGGAAAATGTTGTTCTGCAAGAGCTGAGGGCGAATGCTGAGGGCAAATGCTGTTCTGCAAGAGGTGAGGGCGAATGCTGAGGGAAAATGTTGTTCTACAAGAGCTGAGGGCGAATGCTGAGGGAAAATGTTGATCTGCAAGAGTTGAGGGAAAATGCTGAGGGCGAATGCTCTTCTGCAAGAGCAGAGGGCGAATGCGCGCGTGATATCAGACGTTAATGTAGTTTTTAATAAAATCATTTTTATGTAGCATGCATATAAGTTTCGTATTTTTATGTAGTGCACATATAAGTGTCGTTATACCGATGGCGGTCAAAGCGTCACTATTGCGACGGATGCCTCCAAACGTCATAATTACGACCCTTAGATATTGTGTCACACTTGCGACGTTTGGAGGCAGCCGTCGCAATAGCGACGCTTTGGGGCATAGTGTCGCAATTGCGATGTCTTCCTCTATACGTCGCAATTGCGAGAATTTGTCTAAACATCGGTATAGTGATGGTTTCGGGCGGGATTGAAAAAAATTGGGGAAATTTCTGGCATTTGGTCAAAAGAGTCAGAACCAAGTGTCTGAATTTCCCCCAAATTTACTAGTGTGAAATGATTTTAATTGATATGAGAGATAAATTAAGGGTTCTCAGATCCGGATAATGAGGGAAATGACACAGGTCAATTGAAACTAGGGAGAAATTAAGAATTCCATAATCTGGATATCAGTAGAAAACATGAAAATGACATAACAGTTCAAGACAAAGTGTTTTTAAACATATTCTGAAATAATATTCCTGTTATACATTTAGATTTAGAAAACATGCAAGTATGTGAAAATTTCAGATAATAACAAAGAACAATTGAGCGTACTTCACTAAAGTGGCCCAACACATGAATCATGTAATACAATGCTTTTATTGCTCAATCCATTCTACTGACTTGAAAATAGTACAAATAACCCCCTGGTTCAGATCAATACATCTATAGAAATGTTTAGAATTCCACAATCCACCCTTAATACTTTGAAATGTGAAGTATTTATGAAAAAAAATAATACAAAATATCCTACACTATCTTAGGAATTATTCATGGAAAAATAAATATATTCATGCAAAAAGATAGAGACAACTATCTAACTAATGCAAGCTATCCCTGTTTTTATTGATTTTTTGTTGTTTGTTGTTTGATGTTTTGCTGATTTGTCTCTGACTATTGCTCAATGAAGGCTATCTTTTAGGCTGTTTGAGTGTCCTTTACGTTGGCTATTTTCACTTTGATTTATCATTTCTGTTTTGACTTTAACTGTCTGACTTTCATATGATACTCTTTACTGTTACTGCTCTATTTACCTTTGAACTGTCTGTTTTACCTTTATCCTTTGATTGTTATTTTTATGTTAAAATGTCATAGTAAATCAATCAAATTATCCAAATATTCTACTTCTGGTAACTTGATTTTTACCATTCTTCTGAATATCTCACCTGCCTCTGTATACTTTGAAAATATAGGCTTGTTAATGAATAAATGTTTTACCTCATTTTGTTGGTAGAAGAGGTTCTCAAAACTTTTATAGAGTATTTTTCATGTTGGAATTCCTTGCATAGCTTAATTGTTGTCTTGCTCCTTTTCCACTTCTCTGATATTCTTATCACAATCATCTCGTTTCATCAACCTGTCATTGATAAACAATGGATTTGGCAGTCCTTTCTGCCTTAGAATATCAAAATTCATCATTAATATGGTTATGTAAAGCTCCATGTTCTGACATTTTTATTCAAGTTGAATCATTAAGTTTCTCTTAGAAATCACCTTCCTAACTTTTAGGATTGTTTCTGTCCTGTCACTAATTCCAACTTCCTCCAATTCTTTCTTATTCTTAGAATCAAGAAACTTGATCATTTCATTGGCTTCTTCTGGCTTCTTACCAAGTTCTTCCTTTATTTTCTTGATGGCTTCATTTGATGCTTTGATTAGATCTTTCTGTTCATAAATAACCTGAATGGATGGGCAAATATCATTGACAGATTCAATGGTATTCGCCCATAGTTGCTGCTTGTCTTGTGCCATTGGTTATTTTAGTGTTAAATCTTTTTCTAACTTCTTCAATTTCTCTGTCAATCTGTTTTTCTTTTGTATTTAATTATTTTGCATAATCTGAACTAATTTCTTCTCACCCTCTAAAATTTTCAACTATTATTTAAGTCTATTGATTTCATTTTTCTGAATGTACATTTCTTGCATTGCTTTAACAAGTTTTCCTGCTTCATCATTGGGCTGCGCTGTTGCCGAATATGACTATGTATCTGAAGTGGTTGTTGATGTAATAGGAATTCTTGTAGCTATTGGAATTTAAGGAGCCAATGACTCTGCTAAGGTAAAAGGAACAACTGTAGTGACTATAAGAATAAGAGTGATAGGGATTGATTCTGATCTGGCCTTTTTCTCCTGTACTAACTTATCCATTTCGTCTCCATTTCTTTTAGTTGGGAAATTAAATGAAGAATGAGGTTCATGATTCATATTTTTGTCCTTCATCTTCTAGCACTTCCTTTTCCTGTGGATGTTCAGTAGGAGGGAGTTTTAGCTGTTTCTTTAATGCATCAATGTCTGCATTCTTTTTCTTTATGAGTTCTTGTACAACTTTGATATTATTAGGATCATATCCTACTTCAATAACCAAACCTTACAGAGATTTAATTCTGTTATATTTATCCTGCAATGATTCCTTTTCTAACCTTAGCTGACCTCTTATTTTTTCAAGAGTGTTTTGCAGCTTCTATACACTCATGGATTTGTTTTTCATGGTAAAATACAACATTTCACCAGCTTGTTTGTGAAATTATATCTGGTCTATAGGATGAAGATATTTTGCTTGAACTTCATATGATGTCCTTTTATAATATGCTAATGATTTGAGATGCTTCATTGTGGGTTGTAAGAAATTCATCTGCATTTGACTGGTCTTGTAGTCAAATGCAAAAAGAAATCTGCTTTGGTCACTAGGTGACTCCTTCCAGTATTGGGTATATGTATCAGCCTTTAATGCCTCATTCTTGATCTTGATCTCTTTATATTTCTGCATTTTATCTTTCTCTTTCTCTATTGGCTTACTGGATGAAGACACTTCAACACTATGCTGCTTCTGAATAATCTAAGTGTTAGATGTTGAAGTCTGGTGTGTTTCCTCTAAAACTGCTGGAGGAGCATTTTCTTTTACCACTATATCTATATGAATCACTTAAATAGTTTCCACTTCTTCATTTACATTATTTAATTTGGGCTTCTTCCTCTACATAAGTTCAAATTTAGTTTTAGTGTTAGTTTCAACTGAGTATGATCCTTCTTCTCTGATTCTTTTGGAGTTTCTATCCTGTGGGGCTTGAGTCTACAAGATGGAACTAGTCTCACCTTGCTTCTCTGCCTCTTTCAAAGTGTTCTCTAACCATTCATACTTATTGGAGTAGTTATCTATGTCTGGCTTCGATTCATGTGCATAAGGAGTTAATTTACATTTGACTTTTAACTTCCTTATTACTCCTAAAGGATCATAATACAATTGGAAACTTTGACTGAACTTAACTTCTTGAAAACATTTTCCTACCTATTGACCTGCATCTCTACTGTTGAAAATAAAAGGACTAATCTGATTCTTTATCTTAAACTGTTTCTTCTTTTTGGCTAACAAGAAATTTATTCCATCAGATTTAAGGATCTTCCTAATATATTCAAGTGTAAATAACATCATTGGGATGTATTTGGGAAACTTATATGGAAAAATATTAGATACATATACCCTAATCTCTACGTGGTTCTGATAAAGGTACCAATATCTTGTTTTGTTGTGTTCTGATAACTACAGGGCCCTTTTTATATCATCAATGACTCTTGGTTGAATGTTGCTGTTTAGTATGTTGAAAATAGGATAAATGAATGAGTCAATAAATTCTGTGTATGTGGACTATGTGGAGTCTGTCCTGATTAATGGAGTCCAAAATATTACTGAATGTGGATTACCTTCAACATCCAGTTTATGAAATTTGATGGCAAATATTTTAGGTTGAAAGTATAGAAACATGTGGAACAGAACAGATGAATACTTGAAGACACCTTCTTCAGGCATTTTAACAAGCTGTTCATGGATTATTTCAGGAAGGTACTGAGAAAAAATGAATATGGTAGCAGGAGGTTGGTGAGGGGAGAAAATAGACAGGTAACCTAAGACTGAAGCATAAACATGCTCATTAGACCCAAAATACAAGACATCATAGTGATGTTGTGCCTAGTTCTCTCAGATAATATAGCAGCTGGATAACAAGGGTTGGTATTGGGAGTCTCTATTGATGAGAGAATGAATGTTTGGAATATTTGGAACCTCTTGGGGAAATCCAAATTCAGATATAACTGTGTGAGTGTCCCAATTGATAGTGGGGTTTCATTAGGTCTAGGTTGAACTTGCAACATCTGATTTATTGATTCAGCTGTGATGGTGAATAATATTTCTTTATCAAGAGTTATGATGGCTCTTTGATCATGGAAATAACAAGTTTTGCAAAGTATAATAACCTCTAGACATTGTAAGGTCTGTGGAAAAATATACTTGGGAAAATTGGACTCCCAAAGGAAAACCTGATCACCTTGGTCAATTGATTTGTCATGGCTCCATCAGTGGAGCTCAAGAAGGTTAAACTCACTGATAGGGTCACTAATTTTAAAGTCTCTGTCTGATAAGGGAGTGTGTTCCACATCTACAACTGGAGGTTGCAGGGGATTGATAGTTACAATACCTTGGGAAGCCATATTTATTAATTTTGATCAATTGATTACTCTTTTGGTTTAGAAAAACAGGTTCAGGCATTTAGGAGCACCTCTGAAAGAATATTATAGTCTGTAGAAGGGTTTAGGAGGAAAAAGTGGTTTTTCCTCCAGTCTACAATGCTTCAATTGATAAAATAATTACTCTTTGTGATCAAAAATAGTTTTAGGACTTTAGTAGTTCTGTGAAAAGATGACTAGGATCTAAAGAAAAGGTTTGGGAAGCAACAGGGGTTTTCTTTTGGTTTGTAAAGCTCCTAGATTGGTTCAATCACTTATTAATTTCTTTTAGATTAAGTACAAGACTTTGCACTGAGGAATACCTAGAGAAAATGAAGGGTTTGGTTTACAGGATGAGTTCTAGAAGTAGCAGAGGCTTTCTAGAAATGAAATATGCTTCAAACTAGTCTTTATAGGGCTTCGAACTAGTTCTGCAATGATTGTAGGAGTGAAAGGCTTTAATTCTGGTTGAATTAGCTTGATAATAGGTCGGCACCGGTTCTTTGGCTTGGAAATAGGTCGCCATTAGCTTTATTTGCGCAAAATTGTAACAGAAAAATAGTAAAAGGCTTGAAAAGGGTGGCTTTATGTATTTTAACTAGCATTGATTAAAATTTTATGCACGGGGTAAATTCAAATGCCAGGGTGGTTTTCATAATGGTAAGAAGAAACTGCTTGGAGGTTTTTGCATCGGCATAAGGTGGTAGGCGGTATTATTTTAGAGGATGCGATACAATGAAATGTTGCCATGTAGCATGGAACAGGGTTGTGAAAACGACTCATTTCGCAAGGTCTTAGAGTTATTAAAAGTTGGGAATTTGAGAATGCGGCAAAGGATATTGTCCCTTGGACTTAATCAAAAGTGATTGGATGGTTGCACGAATATCAAAGATATTTTGGGGATTAGATAGGCGTGGGGCCGAGGTTTTTTAAGTCATGCGATAGGGTTATGTGATATAATAATGGTCCGGCTTATATGAAAGGGGGTTTAATATATAACCAATGGGGTTAAAGGAAAGTGGGACCAGAAAGATGTATAAGAGAGGTAATATAACATGATATAATGTGGGTTGGGACTTTATAATAAGGAATTAATATATACAGGGTAAATTTTTTTATACGGGATTTAATATAATAAAGTTAAAACTAAGATTAGTATATGGGCAAGATTTTAAAATACACTAAGGTTTAATGTAAAAAGTTATATTGGGGAGGGATGTTTCATAGTGGGACCTGGTACATTAGTTTAATCAAATAATTAGGATAATTCTATTTTAGGGGGTTTTTGGGGTATTTTGAATAAAAATGGAAGTTAATAAAGGGATTTTACTTTTCCAAATGTAATATTCTTTTTTAACTAAGGAAAAGGGGTTTTGTAAGTGGAAACAGACTGAAGAAAGGGGAAAGGGTTAAAATGAAGGGGAAGGGGTATTTTTACAAGGGAAAATTATTTTAGAGGTAAATTAGTAAATATGAATTGATCAATTTTTGCTATCTATGCCTTGTGAAAACTACTTCTACCTACCCATTATCTATCCTAAATTTTTTTCTTCATTTCTTTAGGTGCATTTGAGCTTGCAAACCCTTATTATTTTTATTTTAAATAAGTAAACTTTCTAATTCTATCCTTATGACTTCCAATGGCTCAGATTAATTTGTTGAGCTCATTTTATTATTATCTACCTAACTACTGATTTGGAAATATTAAACAATTTGGCTAGATCTTTATTCTTTATCTATCATCATGAAATTTAAAGCATGAATAATCAAGATTAAGCTATTTTACTATCATGGATTGTGGCATTTTTGAGAAGATGCACACAATATTATTTTGCAAAGTAAAGTAAAAAGTAGCGGCATTTAAATTTGCATCACTTTCAGGATCCATTTTTATCTCTTTTTTGGGGTTCATTTTTAATGTTCTTTTTTTATATTTTTCTTTCATTCCTTTGATTTTTCTTTTAGGACTTTTATCCTCTTTACATTTTCTAATATGGGGAAAAAATTGCAAAAATAAAAGAATGTACATATTAAAAGACTAATTATAGTCCATTCAAAGCTATGAATCATATTATTAAAGGACCCTAACAAATTCCAGATCAACGATTCGTTCAGAGTGTTATTGGCCTATAGATTTATCAAAGGGACACCTTTGGCATACTTATTTATTAGAATTTGAATGACCAGGTGTTTTGGATTCATGTATATCTTCCACAAAATTTTGCAGCCCAGGGAAATGTTTTCTAGGTGGGATCTCTGACCTGAAGTCCACCTTCTGAAATTGGACGTTTAACCATTTCCCAGTTAACTAAATGGAACTTTTGTTGGTTACCTTTCCCTCCACGTCAAATAAAGTCATGGATTAAATTAGAAACCTACTTGGTGATAGAATTTGGGGCAAGAAGAAAGGAAGCCTGATAAATAGCCAATGTAGAGAGCAGCGATTTAATGAGGACTAATTTCCCGCCATTTGTGAACCTATGGCCTCCCCAAGAGGAGATTTTCGACTTGATTTTTCAGATAACATCAACCCATAATGAACACTTTTTTACTCCAAGAGTTAGAGGAAGAATATCCAAGATATTTAATTGTGTCCCAATAGGCATAACCAACAAAACCCAATTGTTGTGCAATTCTTTGTGTGGGTTGTTGCTCAACATTCCACCCATACACCACACTCTTCCTATCATTGATGAGAGCACCAAAGACGTTGTAGAAGCTATGTAGGATTAATTTATAGACATTTGCGATCCTTATGGAGGCTCCACCTAATAGGAGAGAATCACCAGTGAAGAAGGAATGGTTGATAACAACCAATCCTTTCATCAGTGTTATGCTTGGGACTGTCCCTGCGAGCTTTTTGGTTGTATGTACAAGGAGGGGGAGAGAGGGAAGCCTTGCCTTAATCCCCTCGAATCTTGAAAATAGTTTGCAGGTCTTCCATTGAAAAGCGGGGCTATCCATGGCTTATATGTGCAGGCTTTTATCAGATTTACAAACTCAGGAGAGAAATCAAAGGAAAGAAGGACTCTATAGAGGAAGGTGAGATTGACCCTATCAAATGAATTTTCCATATCAATCTTAATCAACATCCCTTGGTCCTTTCATTGATGGCTAGAATTCATTGCTTCTTGCACCTGAATGACATTATACAGGATGTGTTTGCCTTTGACAAACCCTCCTTGAGAGGGGGAGATGAGGTTTCCAACCAACGTCTTAATTTTGCTAGCGAGTAGCTTGGCAAGGATTTTGAAGGAGGCATTGTAGAGGGATATGGGCCTGAATCTATCAAAGGATCTAAGATTCACCTCTTTAGGGATTAATGCTAAGAAGGTAGAGTTAGTGCCACCCACCACCTTGGATTTTTTCAGGAAGCCTTTAATCATTATAAGAAGGTCAACTTTGATTATATCCTAAAATATTCTGTAGAAGTGGATTTAAATTCCATCAAGCCCAGGGGCCTTTTCGGGTTACATTGACCAAATGAATTTGCAGATTTCTTCATCAGTGAAAGGATTCATGAGGACTGAATTGTCTTCTCTGCTAAGAAGAGATGGAATGTGAGAGAGGAATTTGAATGTGTCCTCTTCACTGCCATCACTCTCTCTTCTATAGAGGTTCTCGAAATGAGACTTCGCAACTACTTTGATTTGATCGAAGCCTTTATAGACCAACTATTCAGGAGAGGTGATTTTTGATATGTGATTATGGAAGAGGTGAGCTCTGTATTGGTGGTGGAATAAAGAAGTGTTTTGATCTCCAGCTTTGAGCCATAGGCTGTGATACTTAATTCTCCAATATTATTCTTCAATGTGGAAGAGCAATAGGAATTTATTTGGACGATATGTTCCTTTTCAAGCTCTGAAGAGGTGATTTATTTTCTTTCCATATCCATTTGCAGGTCATCCAACCGCTGTAAAGCTTATTTTCTATGATTGGTAGGGGTCTTAGTTGGCAATCTGATCCACTCTTTCAAAGCATGCTTAGTGACCTTGAGTTTATATTCCCACACAAAACTTGGGGATCCTATGATAGGTTTGGACCAAGCCAAACGAACAGTGTCGAACAACCCATCTTTATCAATCCAAAGAGGGTTGAACCAGAACGGAATTAGGCCCAAGTTTTCTTCCTCTTCCAAGAGGAGAAGGATAGGCTTGTGATCAGAGGCCAAATTAGGAATGATTTTGGAGGAGATGAGCCTCTGTTACAACAGAAGAGAACTATGAAAAGGAAACCTATCCAAATGAGTGGGAATGTGCTCTTCCCCTACTCTATTATTGGACCAAGTGAAGAGGCCTCTTATGGGTTTGAAATCCAGGAGGTCCCATTGGTGAACTAGATCTTCCACCTGGGGAAGAATTTGGTCCCTGCTATAGATGCCTCCTCTCTTTTATTTGGAGTCCATAACAATGTTTAAGTATTCAGCTAATATGATGTTCTTGGGAGAGTGGAGGTCTAGAAATTCATAAAGAGATTTCCAACAATCTCTATTTTCAGCATAGATCTTAGGGACATAAAGATTAAAAAGAGAAAAGGTTAACATACTTGTGGAATGCCTTAGCTTGGTAAAGATCTAGTCCTAGGTCTCAAAGAATATTTCTAGTTGAAATTGGTCCTCCGACCATAGAGTAGCAATTCCACTTGAGGAGCCCCTAGCAGTTACAACCTTTCTTGTGTTTTTCTTCCATTTCGATTTACTGATGTTGAGAAGGGAGTCCCCTTCAATTTTAGTCTCTTGGAGCATGAGGATTTCAGGATGGTCCATATTCAGGAGATCTTTGATGGCTAAAGTTTTCATTGGATTCCCCAAGCCTTTGCAATTCCAAGAGACTAATCACACTATTTACTTATAGTGGGGTTGGTAACTCCTCCCTTAGGAGGCCTTGTTCTCGTGTTTCTCCCGATGGACATTTTGATTGTGGATTGGCTTCCTTGAGTTTTTTTCCTTTCTGCCTCTTCTTCCATAGTTTCCTTATGGAATTTTCTTCCAACTCTTTTTGAAGGCCTCTCAAAGGTCTCTTCCTCTGAGGAACAAGAGGTTTCCATTGGATTCTTTCTGATTATTTCTAAATATGAGGGAGGGGAGGAAGTATCTAGGGATGATCCAGAAAGGACTAATTTTGCGTTACCTTTCTCGAAAGAGGTGAGAGTGTTCTACTGTTTAGTGACTTCCAATGTTGATTCTGGAGGGTCTGCTACAGTGTTAAGCTCTTTAATATGATTTTTTGTGGCTTCTACTGAAGAGGGAATGAACCTCCCTTCGCCAAGAGTCTATCCTGTTGTTGGTGCATTGGTCCCTTTTGTGGCCCCTTTTCCTTTAGATTTTGTTGTAGTTGTTTTATGTACCAGAGCCCATTGATCTCCTTTCGATTTCTTGCAGTCTTCTTCCACCTTCTTTTTACAATGCCTTGCGAATTGCCATAGCCATAAAAATGCCTACAATTGAACAAAAGTTGTTCATAATCCATCTCCTAGATATGGGTCCAATAAACAACCATTAATTTAACAGCTTCTAGCATCCCAACTTCCAAATCTACCTCAATGCATAGACCTGCACATGAGTATTATTATTTTCTCACTGCTTGGTCGATATGCTTTCTGAGGGTATTTCCAATGGTTTGAAGCGACTTCTAGTTCTAAAAATTGAGTGAACTATGAAGGAGACGTACCCACACTGGGATAAATGAAGGCATATATTGTGCAGGGTAAAAATTAGGAGTCCATTTGTTTAAATATAGACCTTGAGGACCCTTAAAATATGAAAATGAGGACCTTGTTTCTGAAGATGAGGCTTTTTGTCTTCCATGTTATCAAACAGAAATATAAAGAATCCTTTACCTAGAAGGTGATTTCTGATGCCTTCTGAAACTAATGGAGTCCAGTTTCTTTGCACCCAATCTTCCATAGCTTTGGGAGAGGGCCAAAGGCTAGTAAACTGCCCAATAAGCCCCCTTTTAGCAAGTTTCAAAGAAGAGTGACATGTTTCTTCGATTGGGAGGGAAACCGACGAAATGCTATCCAACTTCTTCACAATTTTTTGTTGTGAATTTTTCAAGGGACATTTACAGCTAGCTGCAACCAGTTTCTTGAATGCCACAATGTCTGAAGGAGGAGGAATAGGAGCCTCAGGTCCCCCTCTTGTAACCATGGCGTCCAAGAGGAAATCATAGTTAGGTATATCGCAAAAGCGTGCACTACTTTTTGTTAGAGATAACAAGGATTATATTTTAGCCAATAAAAGGAAGACATAAATAAAACTTAAGCCCATGTTAAATGTTATTTAACATTGGACAGGAAAAGAGTTATATTAATAAGAATTATTTGTAATTATTTTTTAATAGAATTATTTAAAACAAAAGAGATTATATTTTAGCCAGTAAAAAAAATGTAAATAAAACTTAAGCCATGTTAAATGTTATTTAACATTAGAAAGTAAATGAATTATATTAATAACAATTATATATAACGAAAGTAAATGAATTATATTAATACGAACTATTTGTAATTGTTATTTAGTTAAATTATTTAAATGTTATTTACCATTGGAGAGTAAATGAATTATTATTAAAAATTATTTGTAATTATTATTTAATTAAATTATTTAAAACAAAAGGGTTATATTATAGCCAATAAAAAAAATGTAAATAATACTTAAGCCATTTCTGGTTTTGTTCTGATGCTGAATTTCTAGGAATGGGGTTTCAATAGCCCCCGATTTCCATAAATGGCATAGGGTTAGGGGCTATTTCACCCTCATTCTTGGAAATCTCAAATGTAGTGTTGAATTCAGGTTTTTCTATCTTATATAAATTGCTAATGATGCAGCTAGATCTCAAAAGAAGATAGGCCAGTTCATGAAATTTCCACGATAGCGGTTGCTTCTTTGTGTACTGACTTTATTGATCTAGTGATTGTTTTGTGTGGTTACCAAGTGACTGTGAAGAGGAAAATCAGAAAACATATGTGACCAGGTGACTTTGAAGAGGAAAATTCAAACCAAGTAAATATCTGCTCTTTGCTAATTGTATATATGTAAAATTATTTGCTTTGAATGGTTTTCAGTTGGCCTTAGGCATGGAAAAATGTGAAAAATGTGTTATCTAAGGTAAAAGTCAAGCTGGAATATTGGAGTGCTAGATGGTTCACTCTTGTAGATCACATTGTTCTTATTAGGAAAATACCTTCTGCAATCCCCCTATTCCAATTTTGGGCATTGTTAGCCCCTCAAAATATTCTTCCAAGTCTTGGGAAAATCATAAGAAAGTTCCTTTGGGAAGGTTCCAAATATTCTTCGAAGAAATTTAACTTGGTAAATTGGGCTACTATTCATTTCCCCATAGGTTTTCTCGGAATCAGAGACTCGACCTCGATGAATCAGGGAATCTTCTCTAAAATAGTCTGGAAGATAAAATGTGATACGAATGCTTAGTGGGCTTGCATGCTCATCGCTAAATATTTGAAGAATGAACATGGAAACATGATAGACCCTTTGTAGCCAGTGTGTATGGATATGGTAGAGGAAAAGGATGTATTGTTGGTCCGTCAGCTTAATCACCCCAATCACATTTTACCTCGCATACTGAAATCACTGCTTATGTTTATTTTCTATTATGAAATATACAACAACTTACACCTATCTAAAATCCTATGTTTAACCCAACCCTTAAATCAAATATGCTAGTAGTTTATACTAAATACACCTTCTCACTCTAACCATCGAGGTGTGCAAGATAGATGGGGGGTCCTTCCCTACACCCTGGAAAATGAACAAAGGAGATTGATTGGACTGAAATACACATCCTCACTGAATGCTTGCTAGATTAATTGGATTGAATGGATTGAGATACACCTCCCTTCACCATCTTCAAGAGTCTTTTCTCCCATATGGAAACTGATATCTTCCGCCTCAAGTTTGATTAATAAAAATATCAATTGGACATTGGGGAATGGTACTCAAATCAAAATTCAAACTAAATCTGTAATGAACCACCCCCCACATCAAGAAATGAGGCCTCTTCAACTTCATCTATCTAGTCTCAAGGTCTATTTATGCAAATTCAATGTGAAAATTCAAAACAGAGAAAATGTTTGTTCCAAACTGATATAGAGTCTCCAATCATGTTACATTGTCACAGTCAAATGAAAATTCATTGTTCAAGCTTCAATGATCTTTCAATTCTGAGTTTTGTGGTAAGTTATGTCCCTCAAAAAAATTATTTATGTGGTATATCTCTCCTAGGTGACTATAATATATATAATCCAAAATTTGAGGAATGTATAGAGCTTCAAAATATGATTGTACTCACTTAAGAGCTGCCTCAACCCTGCAGCTAGAGCGGAACAACTTTAATAGGCCTAAAAAGCCTCAAAAAATTCCTCACAAAATTCTACTACATCAACCTTCCTTTGTAGCCTTGTAACAGAGATATGTCACACAAAAAAACACAACCTCCAACTTATGCATAAATTGACATAAGTGATATACGCCTTGTTTTGTATGATCCTTCTTTCCTTTTATCCAACCAATTTTGAATTCCAAGCCTTAGAAAGCATCCTAAACAGATTCAAAATAAAATCCAATATGTTTTAGGTCTCTAAGAAACTCATAAACCTCATCTTCGGTGGCAACATTTAACTCTGCATATTGATCCAAATTATTATCAACACAATCAATTCTCAAAGAAAGGTGTCGTTTTACTGTCCTTATTGAAGTGGAAACTTGTTCAAGTTTTTTGTTAGCATTTTAACATGTCTTTGATAGGCTACGTCTAGTAGAAAAAATCATATTAGAAATCTTCCAAGTGACACAATATAAATTCAATAAAAAATCTCCATATTTTGACCAAAGACACCAAGTGAAATTGTAAACCATATAAACAGATCTTGTTTGACAAACGATTAATTCATATACTTATGCAAGGATTTACAATGAAAATATTTTCTAATTGTGTATGTGATGAATCACTTGGGAACCTTAGATTTACTACAGGTTTAGTTTCTGAAAACAACATCATCATCACACATCCTTTTCACATTAAAAGATGTCGGATTGAGCAATGGGTTTCTACGTATCAACTTTGCTTCTTTTAGTTTTAAATCCTCTTTTTGTTTTTGATGCTCCATATGCTTCTTCTCTTCATCTCTTTCATTTATTATCTGTTATAATTATGACAATAAATATTTTGTCTCATACAGTAAACCATTATTACAATAAATCTCCAGTAGAGCACACAAAGTTGAAATTTAAATACTAATTTTTTGCATCTATCATTTCAGAAAATGTTTCCCTTGCTTTCTTAACAAAGCCACAATGCCCATATGCCAAAATCAAGCATTCATATGTAACTTGACTTGGCTCATAGCCTAATCTAGTGATCTTCTTGTAGACCAATTTTTCCTTTTTCATAAGCTTAGCCTTACCATAATTGGTGATCATTTAACTGAACGTTCGTAAAGTAGGATTCTCCTTTGACATGAGCACACTCTTAAATACTTGTTCCATTTTGCTAAAATCGTGATGCTTTCCATAAGCATCTATAAGTAAATTTAAAGTAATGATATCTAGTTTACATTTGTCTTTCTTCATACGAGCAAGAACCTGCTCCATTTATGTGAGAATTCAATGTTTACCATAAGCATCCATCACACCATTATAAGTATCAACATTGTCCCAATCTCATTTGTTTCAACATCCTTAAATAATGAATTAAATTTATCCACCTGGCAGGCTTGAGCATAAGCCCTAAGAATAATGTTGTAGGTTACAATGTTGGGTTGACATATAACTTTATCCTTCATTTTTCAAAGTATTTGAGGATTTTGTGAGATCCTTTTTGCTAAATATAGGATTTAGGAGTTCATGCATAAGTCAAAAATTTAATTAACCCATCATATATTTCTTATTACATATGAATCATGTTAACCATTGAATGAAAAGAAAATGCAGAAGACAAGCCAAGAAAAGAGAACACAAGGATTGGCTCAAGCTAGGGAAAACACCCAAGATGGGATAAACCCTTGAACAGTTCTTCTTATTATCAAAATCAAATGCTTAGCAGAGAGAGAGAGAGAGAGAGAGAGAGAGAGAGAGAGAGAGAGAGAGAGTACAATAAAACGAAGGATTGACTTGCCATGAATGATGTTTTGAGTCAGTATCCAAATGCCAAGTCATTAGGGGAATTCTGAGGTCTAAAATGGGCCTCCTAAGGAAATTGTAAAATAATAGTGGAAATAATAAAATAAAAATTGATTACATCATCAAATTTTAGAGGGAAAAAAAAATTACTTTTTCAACTCGTATTTTAAACTTATCTCCCAAATTGTTTACTCAAATTTAGAGTAGGAGTACTCGTTGGATGAAAAATTTAATTCCTCATCCGAGGAGTACCCATGTTGCATAGTTTTGATGGATCCTTCTACGCGAAAAATGAGAAATACATGATAATCATGTTTTTTCATGTATTTCTCATTTTTCATGTAGTAGGGTCGATCAAAAGTATGCAACATATGTACTTCTTGGATGAAGAATTAAATTTTGCATCCAACGAGTACTCCTGATCTAAATTTGAGTAAAAAATTTGGGAGATAAGTTGAGAATACGAGTTGAAAAGGTAGTTTTATTATTTTATTATTTTTTAATCTTTTTACCCTTTTACTTAAAAAATGGTGAATCATCCCCCATGGTTGACATCATCATCTTGAATCCTATTGGTTCTTATAAATTTTATTTTGGTTGTACATTTTTCTTAGGAGGCCCATTTTTTACCTCAAAATTCCCCTAATGAAGTAGCCCAATCAAGTATATAGAGCAGTCCTCAAATATCAGCAGACAAACCATAACCAGAGATCAGGAGAAGCTGAAGTAGTGGAAGAATAATGTCCATAAGGAAATTGGTCCTTGATCATATGATGAAACCTTCTATGCTGAATGAAATGAGATTAGAATAGTCAAAATTCTGATGAACAATGTTTGCAACCTAGGGTTTGAGACTATAGTCCAACAACAACGATACAAGGGTTCCACCCACTGAATTTACTGCGGCCTAACCTCCATAAATGTACCTCATATGATGGATTATAACAAGCCCATTCAATCTTTTCATAAGTTTCTACAACATGCTGTAGTAGAAACCCTTACTACGGCCCAAACTAAAGTAAGAAACACATAAAAACTTCTTTGAATTGTGGCCTGATGTAGAAGGGCATCCAAAGTCTTAAGGTGCCTCCAAGCAGTCCTCCTTGAACATGTCCCAATATCATTTGTTTCAACATCCTTAAACAATTCATTAACCTTATCCACATCGTAGGCTTGAGCATAAGCCCTAAGAAGAATGTTGTAGGTTACAATTATGGGAAATTTACGACAACCTTTCCTGGCCTACTGAGGAACAACAAAACCCTATTTATTTGTCGTAATGGTGATAGTTTAGGAAAGTCTAGAGATATTAGAAGCTAATGAAGCCATGTCGTAAGTACTAAGAAATTGCTTTATGTTGAATTCCTCCAGACTCTATGAGATGGTAAATTTTCCTTGCTAATAGAGCAGTTACCTCTATACTTCATCAAAATGCCTTGGTGCAAGATGCCAAAAAAAGAGTGCTAGAATAGATATAACTTTAAATACATTATATTGACTTATAACTTACACATATTCTTCACAAATTTGATTATGAAAAATAACGAATGTTAATTCTTATGTCATTGAAGACCTTCCATGCTTGATGTGCTGATGGAAAGTATAGATCGCTCAACTGAAATATCAACCATACTACTGTTGTGCTAATGAAGTAACAATACAAGATACGAGAATACACCTTCTTGGTTAGAGTCAGAGCTTCTCTAATGATGTTTCCATGCCACATCAACACTGATATATATGATGTTCTACTATTACTGTGCTTAATATTTCATACAAACTTATCAATACATATACAGTCCCATTACTGCAATGTTTTCTAATACTATTTTTCACTTTCTTCCAATCACTACAATATGTATATATATATTACATAAACATGGTTGCTTATCAAATTCTAGGTTACAACATACATCACAAATATGCCACTCCTGCAGATTCAGAGGATGATACCTGAATCATACTGTTCTAGCATAGATGGCACTATTGAAATTACATAAGCTCACATATGAGTCAAAATATTCTAGAGTATATGCCATTGCTGCAGTTAAAGTATCAGGAATCCTAAATCGTTTTTCTAAGAATCATGCATCAAGAAATGAGACCATAGTACCCAAAAATCACATATATAAGTCATAGTGTCAAATGACTATGCCGAGAAGCAGGATGATAACTATAGATTCCAAAAATATGTGCAAGTGCATGTCTATAAGGGATAGAAAAACCATCATGGAGCCATCATGAGAGGATACAACTGTGCCAAGGTTGAATTTGTCATCATTCAATGCTCAATAGTGCCATCTATCCTCAACAAGAAGCTTATCCACGGAGTATAGATGATAAAAGTATAACTGATGCATCCCTTAAGAAGCTGCAACAAAGATATCATATACTATGATTGTTTCATATGAAAGAGTGAATAAATTGACAAGAATAAAGTGTCATAAAGTTGAGAATTGAATCAATATTGTTGTGCCAAGATCATCTCATATAAACTTGAATGTCGAGAGTATACAATTGAGATGAGGCTGAGATCAATGAATGCAACAATACTAGAATCACATTATCGAGACTATACATATACCAATTACAGTATGATGAGGTTATTAAAAAGAGTGATAACATTGTGATTATGTTTAGATCATTCCAGAATCCTCCATCATGTAGAAGTCCATGTAGGAGTAGTCCTAAAAAACCTGCATCAACAATGCTTCAACAAGTCCCAATGCTTCTACAGAATATTTCAAGTCTTAATAATGATGACTTTAAACTAAAGCTCCAATGGTTCTTAATGTTTGATGTAATGCATGCTTCTTTAAGGGAAGCAAAATAAAGATAAATATGAGCTTCCAAGGTTAGTAAACTGATGCTACTAATGATCTTCCAAGGTTTCTTTAGGAGATAAGGTTGTTTGTAATTGCACAGGGACAATGAACCGAGGATTGACAGTTTGTAATAGGTCTGCAAGGCTGCTAATTCCATTATCCACCTAATGAGACTTGATTTTAAGCAAAGATGAATGATACACAAAACAGGGAGGATAGTGACAATAATTTTATTCTCTATAAAGGTCACAAATCTGAATACCAGGTCTGAATGTAGTATTCTAACATAGATCTGTTCTTGCTACAAGAATACATAAGAATAAAAACTGAAATGCACAGGTCTTGTAATAATTACATAGATCCGAGATATCCTTCATATTTTATTTTGTTTATCTGCTCTATGATGGATGCAAAAATGACCTTCCTAGATATCCAAAGATATTTCGGGATGTCAATCGAAACAAAACGTATAATCATTTCTTGGTTCATCAATGAATGAGGCCATAAATAATTTTCAATAATCCATCTGAGATTTCTTTTAGTGGGATTTCCTTCTCATCGCTAAATATTTTAACAATGAATATGAAAAACATGATAGAACCTTCACCATCTTCAAGACTCTTTTCTCCCATAAGGAAACTGATATCTGCCTCCTCAAGTTTCATTAATAACAATATCAACTTGACATTGGGGAATGGTACTCGAATCAAGATTCAAACTGAATCTATAATGAACCACCCCCCACTTCAAGAAGCTACAAAATTGAGGCCTATTTAACTTCATCTATCTATTCTTAAGGTCTATTTGTTGTGTCATATATCCAAGTCAAAGGACTATAGATTATGGTATGAATGGTCGTTGGAAAATATTCTTATCAAAATCGCGGGGCTTATGGATAAACAAAAGGAAATTTTGAGATGATGTACTCCTTAGTACTATAATGCAGATGGAAAACTCGGTTGGAAATCCCATGTATATATTGTCAATGAAAGTTATGAAGGTCTTCTTTTCTTCATGCAGATCCCCCATAATTACTAACTATGGAGATTTAGTTGTATCTAAATAGTGCCATCCCTAAAGTCAACACCTTTTGTAGTCTTCTCACTCAGAAGAAAATTTTTATTTCTGAAAACCTCAAAAAAAGAGGCAACCAAGGTCCCTTGTAGTGCCCCCTCTTCAATCCCTATGAGGAATCAACCTCTCATATTTTCCTATCTTCCTCTTATTCCGCTCAACTAATACCCATAACTATATCTTCATTGCCAAGAGACTCATATAAGGGTGATACAATTATCCTTGTTCCTTCATTACTATATTTAAGACATTACATCTTTGGGAGAGTGAATGAGGAACACCAAAAAGAATGAAAATAAAATATTTGATAGAAAATCAATTCAAATCCCATTGTTGACAAGTTTCCCATCCCACATCATCTCAGATTTCCATTGTTTGATAAGGTGCATAAATATGGATATTTCTATGAGTTTGCTAAGGAAGACATGAAATAAATATAGAGACAACTCCTTTCTCATCAATGAATAAACAAGAACAACAGTCAATTTAATGTGTCAAAAGAAAAATTATAGCACCTGGAGGAAATTAATTCGAGTTGGCCTTCATGGTGTTTCCCTTTTTGCAGTAAATCTATCAACTAATCACATCTCTGGGTTAATCAAAACATGTTGAAGGTATTAAAGGAGGTTGGTGAAAGTGTTTGAGATTTTCAGATAGATCTCGGAAACATTTAGTTATAGGCCTTTCCCCATATTTAGTATGTTGAAGAACACATGCATATTAGGAAGAACCGAATGAAGAGTTATTGGCAGTGACATGATGGATTTATTTTGGAAATCACATGGATTCAGAAGTCAAAGAAAACTTTATCTGAAGCTGGGCTAGAGATGCTAACCAATGTGCCTATTATGCATGGCCACAAGCATTTGGTCTCATCGTGCAAACTACTAGTATAAAGATTTTGGAATGAAAGTTTGCAAAAATGCTGAAGTCATAGGTATAAAGTGTGGTGAATAAGTTATGAAATCAATTCTTCTAACATCAACATTGGATGTATATCAGCACACAGGAAATACAACACCATTTTGCAAGATGAGAATAGTATTCCCATAATTTGAGGATGAATATATGTCATTTATTATATATGGATTAAGAATAGAACATTTGATATTCCTTCCAGACAATTTCTATCCACCACTAATATTTAAATGGGATGTCACCTATCTCTTGTACAGTTACAACCAGTGCAATCTATTGCAAGGGATTTCTATCCCTAGACGTGGTGTTTAATTATAAAATACATGATGGATGACATGTGCTCTATGCAATGGATGACACTTTTTCAACATATTTGTTTATTAATAAATAGATACATAGTAAATTTCAGATTATAAACCTTCGTAGAAAAAAAGTTATAGCGAAAATGGCATGATGACCTGTTTGGAGCAGTGAAACCCTAGAATCTCAAAGCTCTGATACCAAGTGTTGTGAAATCAGCTCCAAAAAGAGAAGAAAAGTGATATCAATGCCTTAGAAATAAGCCACTTCAAGGAGGTAACCTCCAATACATTACATGAATGAACAATTCTTGGATGATTCAAATTACAAAACCTCCTTTCTATATATAGGAGTCCATAGGGCCGTAATGTAATCCTAGTGGGGCCACAATGTAATCCTAGCCAACCTAACAATAATAATTTAAGGGCACAATAATAACAATATGGGGGTTACAAGGGTACAATAATAACAATAAGGGGGTTACACTAACAACAATAAGGGACTATACTAGTAATATAGGGACCTAACATGACCCTCTCCTTCAAAAAAGTGTTTTCCTCAATGCTTAAGTAGCTTTGGGTGATTCTGTATAAAATTCTCATTCTCCCATGTAGAATCTTCAGTGGGTAAGTTCTTGCACTTGATGAGATACTCTGAAATTGATCGAATACGTAGCTATCGAGTTCTTGTTTCTGTGACCGCTTCAGGTTCCAATATGATTTTTCCTTCCTCGTCAAGTTCTGGAAATATTGTTTGAACTAGAATATTTTCACCTATAACCTTCTTTAAGCATGAAACATGGAAAATTGGATGCACTCATGAAGAAGAAGGAAGCTCCAATTTGTATGCCATAGTATCAATCTTTTGCAACACCTTGTAAGGACCATAGTACTTTGGCGATAATTTATTATCCTTCTTAGCTTGCTTGAGGGACATTTTTTTGTATGGTTGTAGCCTTAAAAATAACCAATCTCCTACATCAAAACTTCTCTCGTTGTGATGTTGATTTTCCTATTGTTTCATTCGATTTTGTGCCAAATTCAGGATGTCCTTTAAGATTTGGAGAGATTCTTGTTGCTACTCGATGTGATCTTCCACTGCTTGAACCTTTGAATTTTCTCTTAAAGATGATGTGATGGATGGTGGATGATATCCATAATGTGCCATAAATGGAGTCATTTTTTCTGCAGTATGGAAGGAAGTGTTATAGCACCATTCAGCTAGAGGTAACCACTTGACCCATTATGTTTGTTTATCAGATACAAAAAAACTAAGATATCCTTCCAAACATTTATTTACTATCTCAGTTTGACCATCGGATTGAGGATGATAAGATGAGCTATGAGCTAATTGAGTACCCAAACAAGAAAATAAATCTATCCAAAAATTTCCAGTAAAAATGGGATCTCTGTCACTCACAATAACCCTTGGGTTTCCATGTAGCTTTTGAATTGTGTCCATAAATGTAGTAGCAACTGTACTTGATTTAAATGGATGAGATAATGCACAAAAGTGTGCATACTTGGTAAGTCTATCAACTACCACCATGATGACACTCTTTCCTTCGGACTTAGGTAAACCTGTGATAAAATCCATTGAAATCTCCTCTCAACGTTGACTTGGAATGGATAAAGGTTGTAGAAGTCCCGGGGTCTTAATTGTTTCCACTTTATTCTGCTGGCAAACCAAAAATTCCGCCACAAACTTTTGAATATCAGATTTAAGGCCATCCCAAAAAATTTCTTTCTTCACCCTGTGGTAAGTTTTTAAAAATCCTGAGTGTCCTCGTAAAGGAGAAGTGTGCAATTCCAGAAGAATATTTTGTTTTAGTTGGGAATTCTTACAAAGATATAAGCGATCTTTGTACCATAAGGAATCCTTTTTCCAACTAAATGTATCAGATGTACTAGGATCTTGCTGCAACTTTTGAATGAGTGTCCATACATCTTTGTCCTTCTTCCATTCATCTCTTACTTCGGTTATCCAATCTGGTTGGATAATAGAAATGGCACAAAGCAATGCTTCCACCTCTTCATTCTTTCTTGAGAGTGCATCTGTAACAACATTTAGCTTCCCTTTTTTGTAGATTATTTCAAAGTCATAACCCAACATCTTTGTGACCCATTTTTGCTGCTCTTCTGAAGATAGTCTTTGTTCCAAAAAGTGTTTAAGACTATCATGACCAGTTTTTACCTTGAAGTGTCTTCCCATTAGGTAAGTTCTCCATTTCTTTAGTGCATGCAATATTGCTAACATTTCCTTCTCATAAATAGGTTTCTGTAAATACTTTCCTTTGATTGGAAGACTTTCAAAAGTAATGGGTCTTCCTTCTTGCATTAAAACAACACCAATTCAATTTCCTGAGGCATCACATTCCACAATAAAGGTTTTTGTGAAGTCTGGCATAGCTAAGACCGGTGCTAGGCACATTGCCTCTTTAAGATGTTCAAAGGCCTTAGTTGCTTCAGGAGTCCATGAAAATGCATCTTTCTTCAATAATGTTGTTAGAGGTGCTTCTATTCTCCCGTAATTCTTAACAAACTTGCGATAATACCCTGTTAACCCGAGAAATCCTCGCAACTTCTTTATGGTTGTGGGGACTTTCCATTCCTTAATGGCTTTAATTTTGTTAGGGTCTACTTTAACACCCTCGTGAGATACAATATGACCCAGATATTCCACCTCTTGTACTCCAAAGAAACATTTTGATGTTTTTGCATATAATTGTTTCTCCTGCAATAGTTTGAGCACCCTATCAACATGTTCAACATGATCCTTCCAAGACCTGCTGTAGATTAGTATATCATCAAAACATACTAGCACAAATTTTCTAAGGAAGGGTTTGAAAATGGAATTCATCAACCCTTGAAATGTAGAAGGTGCATTGGTAAGGCCAAAAGGCATGACCGAAAATTCATAATGACCCTCATGAGTTCGAAATGCTGTTTTCGGAATATCTTCAGTCTTCATTCTAATTTGATGATATCCTGAACGAAGATCCAACTTGGTAAAATAAATTTCTCCATGTAATTCATCCAATAATTCATTAATCACAGGAATGGGAAATTTATCTTTAATGGTGAGCTTATTGAGCTCCCTATAATCCGGACACATGCACCATGATCCATCCTTCTTGTGTACCAATACTACAGGAGCAGAGAAAGAACTTTGACTAGGTTGAATTATACCCACCTCTAACATTTCTGCAATGATACTTTCAATTTTGCTCTTTTGGACATAAGGATATCTATAAGGCCTAATGTTTGGAGGAACACTTCCTGGAATCAAACGAATAGCATGATCTTGATCACGAATAGGTGGGAGTCCTTTTGGAGTTTCAAAAACCTTGGAATGATTGTCCAAGACTTTTTGGAGATTTGTAGAAATATATGATTTTGATGTTGGAACTTCTAGTGAGCATAATTGTGTAATTATGCCTCGCTGTTATTTCCTTAGAATATTTTTCATGACATTAGAGCTTACTATCTTTCCCATTTTCCCTGCAATACCCCATAATTTGACTTCCTTTCCTTCTGAAAAAAATTTCAAGAAAAGTTCTTGAAAATTAAAAGTTACCATCCCCAAAGATTGTAAGCATTGTAATCCTAGTACAACATCAACACGTCCCATAGGAATGGAAAGAATTGGAATATTCAATAAATATTCCCTCATGGTTAGCTTGATATTATGGAATTTTCCAGATCAATTTATAGTTCCTCCATTTACAACCATCACTTGACATTCTGGTGCTGGGTATAGGAAACAATTCAATTCCTTGGCTACCTTACAATGAATAAAATTATGAGTACTACCTAAATCAATCAACATTATTACCTTTTTCTTCTTGATATGTACTTCTATCTTGAGAGTTTGAGGATTGGTAATTCCTGCCAATGCATTACACAATATGGTCGGACTCATTTATTTCTCTTCTTGGGTTGGTTTCTGGTGTATATCCTATTCTTTTTCATTTTCTTCTTCCTCTTCACAATCTATGTAAAATAATTTCTTCTTAGCACACTTATGACCTTTAGTGTATTTGCTATCACAACTGTAGCAAAGCCCTTTCGCTCTTTTTTCTTCCAATTGTTGTGGTGTCAACCTTGTAGGTTGTGGAAATCTAGGAGTAGCAACACTTCCCTCTTTATAGAAGTGAGTGGTAGGCTTCCTTGTTGCCATAATTTTACATTCAATTTTTCTGGCCAACCTGAATGCCTTCTCCAATGAATTAGGTTCCAAAATGCGAACTTCATGTTGGATGTTATCCTTTAAAGTACCTATGAAGAGATCAATCTTGTGTTCCTCTAGAATATCAGTTACCCTTATATTCAATTTTTGGAAGTCCTCAATGTGCTCCCCTATTAAAACCTTTTGTTTGAGATTTATCAATTGGCTAAAGAAGGTGTTGCTCTTTGTATCCTCATAATGTGCTATCATTTCCTCCGTAAAAATTGACCAAGTGACAATTTTTTTACGGGAGAAAAGCCATCGATACCATACAAATGTATTTTGTTCTAAATGTAAAGTTGCAATGCGTACCTTTTGTGTGTTTTTCACATTATGGAGATCAAAATATTGATCCATCTGTAGTATCCATGTTATAGGATCCTTTCCATCAAACTTCCTCATATCCATTTTTGGAATATGGTAGTTCTTCCTGCCAACATTAGATTTTATGAAATGACGATTAACATTTATTTTGTTCTCATCATGAGTGTCCTATACTATCTTTTCACCATTAGGAAACATTTCTTGTATCAACTTTGTCAAAACTTCCACGTCTGATTTTAGATCATTCTTCATGTTTTCCATTTTCTCAACGATCTTAGCTTCCATGTCATCCATCTTAGATTCCCTACTAGTTTCCATGCCATCTATCTTAGATTCCATGCCATCTATGCCATTCTTCAAACCATCCATCTTAGATTACACAAATTTCTTCAAACCATCCATCTTATTTTCTGCACATTTCCTCAAAACTTCTATGTCAATTTTTGTTGCTCTTTGCAAGAGCGACATTTGTTGCACTTGCTCTTGTAATTTTGATATGTCATGTTGCCATTCTTTGCCTTCATGATTCATAGTAGAGATTTATAAAGGCTTAATGGGTGTTGAATTATTTTTAGGGTCCATATTAGAATCCAATACTTATATCTATTCTACAATATGCCCTTGGAATCAAATCAACTTGATTCTTCAAACAAGACTTTTGCAATTTAGAAAAAAAAATACACACCTTTTACTTGATTTTGAGGAGCTTGATATTGAAATTGAATTATCTCTATAATTGTGGATCCTCAATATCTGAAATTCAGCCTTGTAGTATCCCTCTAAAGCTTCTTTCAAATTCCACAGGTTTGATTTGATTTGGATTCTTCAAGGCAAAGTTATGTCCAATCTCCGACAATGACCCAATTTTGGACTGGTTTAGTAGAGTGAACTTGTACGACTTGCCACATGTCATTGTTTCATCCTTTGGCTCTTTAATTGATAGAATAAAAACTAAACTACGTGTGCTTAGAGCCACATTTTACAGCATTCCAATCCGATGCTCAGAGAGAGAGATCTATGAAAATTTTCCCACGATCACCTCTTTGAGATGAAATTCAGAAGCCTCCAAAAGCCCTAACTTCCACAGATCATATCTCCAAAAATATTGAGAACCAATATCTGATATTTGGCAACGATGTTACTTAGAACTGTGGCTTCACACTCTAAAAATTTCAGCTTTTGAACCTTTGTATAAAAAAATTATTACGAAAATACCATGATGACTTGTTTAGGTTAACTTCAGGAGCCTGCAAAATGACTTAACTTTCACAGATCATATCTCCAAAAATATTGCGAACCAAGCTATGAAAATTTGAGACAATGTTCCTCAGGATTTTGGCTTCGCACCCTAAAAATTTCATATTCTAAACCTTCATATAAAAAAATTTATAGTGAAAATGCCACGATGACCTGTTTGGAGCAGCGAAACCCTAGAATCTCAAAGCTCTAATACTTAGCTCCAAAAAGAGAAGAAAATCGATATCAATGCCTTATAAATAAGCCACTTCAAGGGGGCAACCTCCAATACATTACATGAATGAAAAATTCTTGGATGATTCAAATTACAAAACCTCCTTTCTATATATAGGAGTCCATGGGGCCATAATGTAATCCTAGTGGGGCCAAAATGTAATCCTAGCCAATCTAACAATAATAATTTAGGGGCACAGTAATAAAAATATGGGGGTTAAAAGGGTACAATAATAACAATAAGGGGGTTACACTAACAAAAATAAGGGACTATACTAGTAATATAGGGACCTAATAAGTATTATAAAAGTCTTGACAGAGGTAAGAGAACTCAAGGAAAACAATGAAGGTTAGGTTGATGAGTTATGCAAAAAATTTACTGTATTGGTCATTCTCTAGAGAGGGAATTAAGGCATTCCAAAAAAAAAATATCCCTCGATATCTTGTTTTACTTACGATTAATGAGAAGCACCACTAGCACTGCGAAGGAGGGAACTTGTTTGATTTTCTACCAAATGGTATAAAAAATACAAGCGCTTTTGGTGCTTGCTGGAAGAGAAATATATTCACTCTGTCGTTGAAATATTCATGTGTGTTATTAGTGTATTTGATCAATCTCTCTCAGACCAAAGCAACTCAGAAGCACAAAAATATTTATGTGCAGTGAGTTTGATAATCATGCCAATGCTCATTTAGCACCTAAAACAACCCCTGAATCTAAAGTTGCTGGAATCTCAAAATCTTTAAATAATGTTGGAAAACATGAAGTTCTATGTTATGGGAATAAGACTTGTTAAAAGCACAAAGACAATTAGAGATGCATTGAATTCTTTTGTTGACAATTAGTTGGGAAAAGAAAAATGGCTTGAAAGGCAAGTTTCTACTAGCATTGACTCTCCTCAGAGGGGAGGGTGTTTTGCATGTCATTTAAGTGTAATGGTAGAAGAAAAAACACATTCTCAGAAGTAAATAAGTTAAGGGTACGCTAACTTGCATATGATCATAAGACAATTTGTTTCATGTGAAATAGAAGATGGAAACCTACAAGAGAATATCCAATCAAATGTTACTCTTTTATATTCATGGGTAATCTATCAATTAATCTCAGCCGGTCCTTCTATATAATTTATAATGATTTCTTATGCATGTACAAATGAGATTTGCCTCACAAGTTGTTGCATGCTATTAAATGATGTGCATCCTTTAGAAGGATTACAAACTAAAAATGTTTTCTAGGTGTTGAGAAATGATGGACAAGTTTCCCATCCCACATCATCCCAGAATTCCATTGTTTGATAAGGTGCATAAATATGGATATTTCTATGAGTATGCTAAGGAAGACACAGAATAAATATAGAGGCATTTCCTTTCTCAACAAAAAATAAACAATAATGCCAGTGAATTTAATGTGTCAAAATTAGCAGAATTATAGCACTTGAAAAAAATTAATTTGAGGTGGCCATTATGGTTGTTGGAAATACTAAGAGGGAAGGTGAATCAGTATTCCTTTCAATTAGAGCATTATTTAATCTTTAATTATTATCAGTGTTTGTACTATGATAGCAGTAAACAAAGGAACACAAATGCACACAGTTTTTAAGGTGGAAACCCACTCCGGGACAAAAACCACCTAATTATTTTCTAAGAATTATTTAATATTCAACTCCAATTGAAAATAAAGCTCCAACTTCCTAGAATCTAGAAAAACATTCTTCTCCAGCTCCCACTAGATGGATGCTCCAATGCCTCTGATTCTTCAGTAGTCAACGGAACGGATGCCCCAACACCCAATGAGCTACAACTCACCCTAGTACCACCCTACCACCCTGTATAAGAATAAAAGAAAAATGGACTCCCGTACCAGGGAAAATGGTCCACTTTACAATGATATAGAATGATGTAGAAGAATGAGACACACTAGACCATAACCCCAACTATGACAGAACCACTTAATGATGATCCTAGACCACCCAACACTACCTCTTCAACTCTTGGCAGATAGACACTAGTACAATTTGTACAATAATGTATTTACAATGACTTAGTACAATGATACCTTTACAATGATTGTATGCAGTGTTGCCCACTTGAAGATTTCATGTGATGAAATTATTGCTGTTGTTATGCACCTTGGCTTTTGCTCTTGTCATGCTACACTCTGCTTCCCCTTTCTTTGCTTTTCTTCCCTAGAAATTCTGGTCCTTTGCAGCCCTTGACAACACATGATCTAGATTTTTCTTTGCCTTCTAGGAGCTCAATATTGAATCTAGTGTATCTACGCTATTTCAGATCCCCAATATATGATTTTTGGTCTTGTATTATTCCTCTTAGTATTCTTTCCAATGCCACATGTCTGACCCAATTTGGATTATTCAAGAGATAGTTATACCCAATTTCTCACAATGCCCTAATTATGGATTGTTTCAACAGAGCGAACTTGTACATCGTACCACGTTTCACTGTTTCTTAATTTGGCTTTGAAATTGATAGAGAAAAAGAAAAAGTCTGTTCAATATCTACCACTTTTTACAGAATTCCAATCTGATACTCAGAGAGAGAGATATGACGATTTTACCAAGGTCACTTCTTTGAGATGAATTTTAGGAGCTTGCAAAAACATTGACTTCCATAGATCATATCTCGAAAATGTTGCGCACCTTGATTTGAAATTTTAACAGTAGATTCCTTAGGATTTTTTCTTCGCCTCATAAAAATTTCAGCTTCTGAACCTTCGTAGAAAAAACCTTAGAGTAAAAATGCCACGATGACCTATTTCAGATGGCGAAATCCCTTGCATAAGGAGGAAATGAGGATGACGATTTATATAAATGCTTAGGTTGAGAGGGGCTTCAACAAGTGAACATGGGAGGGATTTTAGGAGCTTAGAAAATATTAATTATGACTTTTTAATGACCCATGCCACAACCCTATGGGGTTTTAGCCCACTAATTGGGGGGTATAAACTTCAAACATGAATATCTCTCAAAATGTGAAGAATTACGTGGCGTGCCATATATCAACAGAAACATCTCGACAAGTAGAAACCAAAAAAATCATTCTTGAATAAAAATACAATAATTTGGTAGGTCGAAATTCCCATGCAATATTAGGTTAGCCCCAAGTGTTGCTTGGGTTTACATCAATGACAACTTCTGATAAAAAATATCCCCCTTTGGCATTGATGGCAACACAAGTACTCCCCCTGTGATCATGACACCTCTTCCTACAACATTCTCTCCCCCTTTGAAATCAATGGCGAAGGGTAACTCCCCCTAAAACACAACCATCCTGCGGACCTATACACACTTCCACTCCCCCTGACACACAACCGTCCTGTAGACCTGTAATCTAATGAGAACTTGGGAGAATCCAAAACTTATGATGAAGATATTCAAATGCTTCACGAGGTAAAGGTTTAGTGAAGACATCAGCAATTTGTTCTTTTATGCAAACATACTCAAGTTTGATATTCTTTTCAACGACTTGTTCTCTAACAAAATGATATTTGATCAGAATGTGTTTTGTTTTTGAATGCATGACAGGATTCTTGGAGATGCTGATGGCACTAGTGTTGTCAATGAATATGGTAATTGGCTCACTGAATTGTACTTGAATATATTGCAAAGTTTGTTTCATCCAAATGAATTGAGTACAACATGATGCTGCTGTAATGTATTCTGCTTCTGCTGTAGATAACGAGATTGAGCTTTGCTTTTTGCTCAACCATGATAGGAGATAACCACCTAGATAGAATTCTTCTCCACTAGTACTCTTACGATCATCAATGATTCTTGCCCAATATGCATCTGTAAAGGCTTGAATAATGAGATTGTTACCCTTGGGATACGACACGCCATACTATGTGATTCATTTGGTGCTGCTTGGAATCTTGCTACTAGTCCAATTGCTTGCATAACATCTGGCCAAGAGGCTGTTACATATAGAAGACTACCAATCATAAATCTATACAACCTCTGATCCACATCCTTAGATGAGTCATCTATGCTCAATTTGCAACCTTTTACCATCGAAGTAAGGACAGGTTTGCAATCTTCCATTTTGAATTTTTTGAGAATTTCCTTGATGTACTTGGCTTGACATATAAATATTTCTTTCTCTTGCTGAGATATTTGAAGCCCTAAGAAGTATGTCAGCTCACCAAGTGAAGACATCTTGAAATCACTTTGCATCTTTGTAGAAAATTTCTTTGTAACACCTCCAGTTCAAGATTTTTTTTTATTTTTTCTATATACGGGGTTTCGTTTACCTGGTTGTTTGAGTAAGGAGTTAACCTTTTACTTTTTCTGGTTAAATTTTTTTCCTTTACTCACCTAGTATTTCTTATCACTTCAGGCTCTCTTTCCCACTATCCCTGCCTATAAGCATTAAATACTCCCCTTGTATACTTTACCACACTATACATCTAACTTCCATACTCCTTGGTGTTAACAAGCGATGTTATTTTTAGACATAATATAAGCATAGGTTTTCTGGCATATCTACATAATGCATGTATATATATATATAAAACATCTATATATATAGATGACCTATCCCTTGACCACATTTTTGGAATTCACATAAATATATGTCACATATATTTACACCATATATATATGATCTATATATATATATAAGGTACGCCCTTTGATACATTATACAACCCATACATTTATATAACACATATGTATTTCTGCCCTTTCATACCATGACGTGAAGGCGCACACGTATATGTATGACACCTATCTATATATATATTTTTAAAACCCCCTTTTTATACATTAGCACGCAATTCGTGTAGTTATAACACTTGTATATATCATTGCTAATACTATGGAACCCGCCTCATCATTCATTTAACACGTCGAATATTGACTTTGCATATAATACATTGGCACGCACTCCTGGCTTAACACGTCGGAGAGACTATGTCGTCGTGGAGCTTACGGCGACGGGTCCATTGACATATACACCACGAATTGGAACTTCATCATGCTACGTAGATGCGCATGGTCAATGGGTATGACTGAGGACCGATTGTCGATTATGTGGCGACTAGGCCTACCCCTTTTATCCTACTCATAAAATTTTGTGGAGTGGTTTCACTTTTACCACCATCCCCCTAATACGGCGCTATAGAGCCTGCTATGCTCGTTTTGCACTGGTGTGAATGGTACCTCCTATGATGCGGTCACCAGATATGCGTGTTGATGTTGCTTACCGCCTAAGTTGAATTAGCGTTATTCTGCTTTGAACCAGTTCTATAAAATCTGAATTGTTTATACGCAAAATATGCCTATGTGTACTGGCTATTGACAGGAACAACATCGTAGGGTTGTGATCATATGCTATGATTTAACATGTGCTTACTGTGATGTCTGATGGTTTTTGGTTGCAGGGCCGGTTTCTTGTTTGGGAGAGTTAAGCATTGGATGCCGGCGTGTATGTAGCCATGCTCTGTATGTACATTACGTGTCACGTTTATTTTCGCTATTCTCTACTGGCCCAGCACAGAGTGCGCCAATCCCTGTATTGGGACCGTTTGAATACTAGGGTTATCCTACCACCAGTATGAATTCTAGGCATAGCACACAGCTGGATGGTACAAAAGGGCCGATCCTTGCAGCTGTGCAGACTATATCGTACCAGGAGATCGACGAAGCTGATTTTTCCCAGATCGACATTGGGATTTTTTGACTTCCTGGGGCAGTGGGATTAGGGTTTTTTCCCTACCCATCAGTTTGATCTTCGTGGCAACAATTCGATGTCCTTCCTATCGTTCTCCGCCTAAGAGTATCTATATAGCTGGTTCGGTTTAAGTTGGATCTATTTCTTGTCGTTGCGGTTGTCATTGTTCTCAATTCCTTTACCTACAGCATGATTCGTTTCCGGTGTGTTGTGTAGAGATAATACAACAGCGTGCAGGTGTAAATCTTCTGCTCGTAAAAGAAACTCCGCCGCCAGGTTTATCGTTTTCTTTTAACCCTACCACTATCAATGTTTTATACCTGCATTTCTTCGAATATAGCAGTAAGTGCTGTCTCAAATTCGTTTTCAGGTTATTCGTGCAGAGTTTGCAGAAGACGAGGTTTCCCCGGTCGCTCTCTTTAGGTTTCAGACCTCTCCTTGTCTTTATTAGTATAAATAATGGTAGTCTGTTGATGTTACGACGATTTGTTTGACTCGTAGGGTTTCTCTTTTTGCAGGTCATGTATTTCCGTTCTCAGTACTCGTCACCATGGATATAACTCATTATCTGTCTACACGTCGACCCCTAATATTTTTTCCAGGTCTTTCTACGCTCGGCGCCCGGCTTCAGATTGTGTTTGACTCCAGTTGGGTAACCTCACTACGATTACTGATATTTTCTTTCTCTCTGATAGAACCTATTTTATGAATTTGTTTATATGTTCTTATTAGCTTGGCTCGGTCATTTTCTCCCATCAGGCGATGGCGTTTTTGTGTTTCGGTTAGTTTTGGTACTCGTATATTCCTCATAAAATTTGGCATAGCTGCATCGCATTTCGAATTGATTTATTTTCTACCTATTACCATATATAAACATCTACTGCTCGTAATATATGGCCTCGGCCTCCTGCGCAGTGATTATTTTGTTTTGATCTCGGCATTTGCTACCTACGCGTTGTTGCTTAGATTTAATTTCCGCAATTGGTTAACTACACAGTGTTTCAAAACTATGTTGTGGTAATTTCTCAGACAGAGCCCTAAATTTCAATGAAATATTTTCGAGGGTGTGGTAGAAGGATTTGTTTTTTTTTTTTTTCCATATACAGTGAGTCGACCCATTTCAATAGGGTTTGACCATTCGTGTATATATGTATAATGCGTGCGTTTAACTTATAAATTTTAAATCGTGGTTCATATGTATAGATATATAATGGTTGCAACCACGATTTATTGAGAATTGGCTCATACCGTATGATTAACTCGCGGATTATTTATTGTTTCCTTTTGATTGCACATTTACATATTTTCTAAACTCATAGTGGAATTTAAAAGTATATGGAGTTCCCCTTTTTTTTTATATGCTATATAGTTCAATGTTGGTAGTAATTTTCAAATGCAATGGCCACTATGCTTTGTTATAAATTGCTATGGCACTTCTATAGTATAAATTTACTTCTTGGCTTAGTAAGAATACCTATTCTAAAGTTCTTGCTCTATATTTATGTATAGTTTTGAATTATGATATGAGGCAGAAGTAGATTTCCATTCCTACATAAATTTTTCTATTGAAATAAATATCCATAAATTTGAACCAATCATGGTTTAAAATCTTTATACCATTCTATTTTACATATTAGTATTTTTCTATCATGCAACATAGACAAAGGGCACCTCATGGTGTTCCTTCTAGATAAAAGTAGGACTGATATAAAATCAAGCAATTATCTTTCTAACCTACATATGAGCATATATTTTCACCTTGGGATACATACATGTAATACAATTTAGATATTTATTCTCTGTAGAGACCAAGTACCCTAAGATTTAAACCGTCTTTGGTTTAAAGTTTCTGTGGGTTTCTACTCTATGGATTTATGTTCTACAACTAACCAGAATCTGGAAGGTGAAAGCCTTAGGATGGACCCTGGTAAATGTAGTAATAAAATTTACTCATATTAATAAAATTCGATTTTATATGTAGCCAATTCATACTATCATAAGACAAAGTAACAAGAATTTCAGAACATACCACAATTGCAAATGACCAACCTCCCAACCTTAGAGTCCTCTTTGTCTCCCAGGACTCACCCCCGAGCTGAGATCACCTCCCAAGACAGACCAACCCTTGATCTTCTTAGGAGCAGCTTATTTAAGCTCATAATTCCCCAAAGCATGTTTCTAATTCTGCGTCCAGAATAGCAGGATGCTTTCTTTCCTGTTTAGCCTAGGCTTCCCATTTTGGGACTCTTTAAAGATGTTTTATGCTTTTCCTTAGCTTTTTCCAACTTTTCTCACCTCTTCCCAACTACTCCTCTTCATTGGGGAAATTTAGATTCCTCCTAAAAATCTAAATTAATTTCTTTCAAGGATTTTTGAAAGATTGTGGGGATTTGTTGCCTTATCCATCCTCATGGATTTTGGCAAGTGATCTCTAATTCTCATCTTGGTCAAAATGCACAATCATTTTATTTATTTCCTCAAATTAAATATGCAAATACATCCACACCATACTTATCCTTTGGGGTCCACTCCCCTTAGGACTTAAAGTTCAAATGTCTAACTTTAAAAATTCAACACACAAATTGGTGGTATTACATATTCCCCCTCTGAAAATAAACACCGTCCTCTGTGTTGTTATTCAACTACTAGAGTTCACTTAAACAAAAATGGATATTTCTACATCATTTCAGCTTCCCTTTCCCAGGTAGCTTCTTCAGCAGTAAAGTGCTTCCATTGCACTTTTACTCTGGCCACTGTTCTGTTTCTCAATTCAATTTCTTCCCGCTCCAATATTTGAAGCGGTTCTGGCAGAAACTCCCCTTCTGGTTCCACCTGTACAACATTCCAATCAACTATGTGAGAAGCATCATGCACATATCTTTTTAACAATGAAATATGAAACACATCATGCACTTTAACATGGGGTGGTAAGGCCAGCTTGTAAGCCACTGGTCCCACCCTTTCTAAAATTTCAAAAGGCCCACAATATCTAGGAGCAAGTTTTGCACAACTTCCAGCATAAAGTGTGCTCTTTTTGGGTTTTATGCGCAAATACACATGATCCCCCACTTTGAATTCTCGGTGCACTCTTTTCTTATCAGCATAGCTTTTCTGGCGATCTTGTGCTGTCTTGATATTTCTTTGTATCTGTTTAACAATTCTCTCCATCTCTTGTAAAGCATCAGGCCCAAGCATTAATTTGTCTTCTGGTTGGCTCCAGCTCAAAGGAGTACGACACTTCCTTCCATATAGGGCCTCAAACGGACTCATCTTAATAGAGGATTGGTAACTATTATTATAGGCAAACTCAGCTAAATGCAGATACTCTTCCCATTTTGATGGCCTATCCATCACATACATTCTCAGCATATCCTCTAAAATTTGATTTGTCCTTTCTGTTTGCCCATGAGTTTGAGGGTGGTAAGCAGTACTAAAATTCAGCTTAGTACCCATTCCTGCAAACAATCCTTTCCAGAATGCTGCTGTAAACTTAGCATCTCGATCTAAAACAATTACTTTGGGAACTCCATGGAGCCTTACTATCTCCTTCAGGAAAACATTTGCTACTTGAGCTGTTCCGAAAGTAGATTTCACTGGTATAAAGTGAGCAGATTTTGTGAGAGTGTCTACTACTACCATTACATAATCATGTTGATATTTAGTCTTGGGTAATCCTGTTATAAAATCCATGGAAACTGTATCCCATTTCCATTCTGCAATTGGCAAAGGGTTTAAAAGACCTGCTGGATGTTGGTGCTCAACTTTGACTAGCTGACATTCCATACATCTACTTAAATATTCTGCCACATCTCTCTTCATTCCTGGCCAGAATAACTTCTTCTTCAATGTTGTTAACATCTTTTGGTATCCTGGATGTCCTGCATATGGCTGTTTGTGATATTCATCTAGAATTTCTCTTTTCAATGTCTTTATATTTGGAATATACAACCTGTTTTTGTAATAGAGTAGCCCTCTTTGGTTTTTAGTGAAATCAATTTTATCCTTTTTCTGTACTTTCACCAAGAGTGCTTCATAGTGGGGATCTTGATTTGCTGCTTTTCCTACCAATTCCTCTATCTCCATCTAAGCACTACTTCCAATGCTGTTTAAATGTTGACAAGCATTTCTACTTAATGCATCAGCAACTTTATTTTCTTTCCCCTTGATATGCTTGATGTCCATATCAAATTCACTTAAAAAGGACATCCATCTGGCTTGTCTTCCATTCAGGTCAGTTTGGGAAAAGAAATATTTAAGGCTAATATGATCAGTCATCAATGTGAACTTTTTCCCTAGAAGATAGTGCCGCCACATCTTCAGAGCATGGATAACAGCTGCAAATTCCAAATCATATGCATTATAATTCTGTTCATGTATTTTCAGTTTCCTAGATTCATAGGCAATGACTGAATTTTCCTGCAGCAGGACTCCTCCCAGCCCTTCTCTACAAGCATCTGTACATACCACAAACTCTTTATCAGGATCAACAATTTTTAATATAGGGGCTGAAATAAGTTTTTGTTTTAACTGCTCGAAACTGTTTTGACATTTTTCCGTCCACACAAACTTGACACCCTTTCTTTGTAATGAAGTGATGGGATGTGCTATGGCAGAAAATCTTTCCACAAATATACGATAGTAGCCTGCTATCCCCATGAATGACCTTATTGCTGAAACATCAGTTGGGACTGGCCATTCTTTAATTGCTTTTATCTTTTCAGGGTCAACTGCAAGGCCTTTTTCAGAAATAATATGACCCAAATATTGAATCTTATCCTTGTAAAATTCATATTTACTGAATTTAGCATATAGCTGATTTTCTTTCAGAGTTTGCAACACTATCCGCAGATGTTCCTTGTGTTCTTCTTTGTTTTTGGAGTAGACTAGAATATCATCTATGAACACTAGAACAAACTTATCCAAATACTTATTTAACACACTGTTCATCAGGCACATAAAGGTGGCAGGGGCATTAGTCAACCCAAAAGGTAGGACTACAAATTCGTAATGCCCATACCTGGTTCGAAATGCTGTTTTGCTGATGTCTTCTTCTTTAATTCTAAGTTGGTGATAACCAGTCCTTAGGTCTATCTTAGAAAAGACTGAATCTCCTCTCACTTGATCGAAAAGATCATCAATTCTAGGAAGTGGATATCTATTCTTAATGGTCAACTTGTTCAGTTGACGATAATCAATGCACATCCTAAAAGTTCCATCCTTCTTTTTCACAAATAAGATCGGTGCTCCCCATGGAGACACACTCGGTCTAATGTATCCTTTATCTAATAATTCTTGCAGTTGCATCTTCAGCTCCATGAGTTCAGGTGGACTCATTCGATAGGGGGCTCGGGAAATAGGTGTGGCTCCCGGCACCAAATCTATAGAAAAGTCAATTTCTCTTTTGGGGGGAAGATGAGGAATCTCATCTGGGAAAACTTCTTTATAATCCCTTACCACTGGTAATTCACTCAGCAGATTTTCTTCAGTTCTCTGTTCTACTTCTTCCACATGTACCGCATAGACTTGGTATCCTTTTCGAGCTGTTCTTTTCAATTGTAAGGCTGATATTTGTCTTACTGAAATGGATTTTGGTTTCCCTTTTAGTGTAAAAGGTTTCCCTTCTTCATCCACACAATGCAGGGTTTTATCCCAGCAATTCATTAAAGATTTCTTCTTTTCCAGCCAATCCATTCCTATCAGCAGATCATAGGATCCTAATGGTAATATGTTCAAATTTACTTCTGTTGGAAAACCATTTAATTGTATGGTTGTTTTGGACAACTTATGTGTGACTTTTCTCTTAGTTCCAGTGGCCAACTGTACCAACCATGACTGCTGAAATTTTTCAGGTTTAATTTTACATTTTTCTGCAATTCCAGGACTAATGTAACTCAAAGAAGCACCTGGATCAATCAAAACAATAATAGGTAGGTCAGAAATCTTACCCTCCATTTCCACCATGGTGGCTTGATGTTCTGCTTGCCAATTTTCCAAGGCTGCACTGATAGTTGGTATATTTCTGGCTATGTCATTTACAGTTGTTGCCTCTCGCTCTCTGTTGATCATGTGTATATTTCGATGGGGGCAGTCCCTCATCATATGGGGTTCTCCACAGCCCCAGCATTTCAAAGGTTCCTTCATTCTGACTGTCCCTTCCTTTTTATTGTTCCCTTCTACTGGTTTTGAAGCCACTTGGGACTGAGCAGTTTGACTTTCTTTTGGTTTATTAATTTTTTTCCGCTGATGATCTCTACCAAAATTTCT
This sequence comes from Pinus albicaulis, assembly GCA_034641835.2. Classification (NCBI taxonomy): domain Eukaryota; kingdom Viridiplantae; phylum Streptophyta; class Pinopsida; order Pinales; family Pinaceae; genus Pinus; species Pinus albicaulis. The sequence goes on along the minus strand of CM076575.1, from coordinate 1,671,345,014 downwards.
TAGATATGCTGGTTTTGGTCTTTTACCTTTGAACTCCCCCTTGTTCAGCCAGCTCTTCCCTTGTTCAGCTTTACCTTTAAACTGCTGATAGCATAATCTTGCTTTTCTAACAGCCTCATCCATGGTTTTTGGGTTGTCAAACTCAATTTTCTCTTTGTATACAGTAGGTAAGAAATTCAAAAACCTTTGAACCTTTGCTTTTTCTTCCCTAATGTAAGGAACATATCTCAGTAAATTGGTAAACTTAGTGACAAACTCATCAATAGTGAGTTGTCCTAGTCTAAGTTCATGGAATTATTTTTCTTTATCATCATAATATCGTTCATTTAAATAACGACTTTTGAACTTAGTCTGAAAATCTTCCCAAGTAACTGTCTTTTCATCAATGGCATGCACCATTTTTGTCTCTTCCCACCACAGTGTAGCCTTTCCTTGTAGCTGATACACAGCTAATCTGGCCTTCAGATTGCTCTCATATTCATATACTTGAAAATACTTTATCATATTCAACAACCAAGCTTCAACATCCTCTTCCTTCTCCCCATCATAGGAGGGAGGTTTAATCTTTCGAAATTCTCACTGCAATTCTCTTTTCTGCCTATGTTGATTTCTAGCTACCTCCTCATCCTCAGACTCATCCATCTTTCTTTTTCCGGAACCTTCGCCTTCCTGGCTGTTCCGGGAAGTGAGCTCTCTAATGAGCTTTTCTTGCTCCTTACTGGCTGATGACAACATGTCATTTTGGCTTCTTAGTTCAGCCAATTCTCGTTGCAGCCTGTGCAACATAGCCATTACCGGGGCATTGGGATCTGGAGTAGCAAACTCATCCCGCAGATCCACATAAATCCCTTAACCTTCAGCCATTTAACCTGTACACACTTACAACACAGATTAGCAAAAGTTTATAAAACTTCAGAAAAACAAAATATGTAATAAGTAGTGAGCACAAAATTGACAGCCCAATTTGTTGTAACTGGTGCTCCGATACCATTTGTAACACCTCCAGTTCAAGATTTTTTTTTTTTTTCTATATACGGGGTTTCGTTTACCTGGTTGTTTGAGTAAGGAGTTAACCTTTTACTTTTTCTGGTTAAATTTTTTTCCTTTACTCACCTAGTATTTCTTATCACTTCAGGCTCTCTTTCCCACTATCCCTGCCTATAAGCATTAAATACTCCCCTTGTATACTTTACCACACTATACATCTAACTTCCATACTCCTTGGTGTTAACAAGCGATGTTATTTTTAGACATAATATAAGCATAGGTTTTCTGGCATATCTACATAATGCATGTATATATATATATAAAACATCTATATATATAGATGACCTATCCCTTGACCACATTTTTGGAATTCACATAAATATATGTCACATATATTTACACCATATATATATGATCTATATATATATATAAGGTACGCCCTTTGATACATTATACAACCCATACATTTATATAACACATATGTATTTCTGCCCTTTCATACCATGACGTGAAGGCGCACACGTATATGTATGACACCTATCTATATATATATTTTTAAAACCCCCTTTTTATACATTAGCACGCAATTCGTGTAGTTATAACACTTGTATATATCATTGCTAATACTATGGAACCCGCCTCATCATTCATTTAACACGTCGAATATTGACTTTGCATATAATACATTGGCACGCACTCCTGGCTTAACACGTCGGAGAGACTATGTCGTCGTGGAGCTTACGGCGACGGGTCCATTGACATATACACCACGAATTGGAACTTCATCATGCTACGTAGATGCGCATGGTCAATGGGTATGACTGAGGACCGATTGTCGATTATGTGGCGACTAGGCCTACCCCTTTTATCCTACTCATAAAATTTTGTGGAGTGGTTTCACTTTTACCACCATCCCCCTAATACGGCGCTATAGAGCCTGCTATGCTCGTTTTGCACTGGTGTGAATGGTACCTCCTATGATGCGGTCACCAGATATGCGTGTTGATGTTGCTTACCGCCTAAGTTGAATTAGCGTTATTCTGCTTTGAACCAGTTCTATAAAATCTGAATTGTTTATACGCAAAATATGCCTATGTGTACTGGCTATTGACAGGAACAACATCGTAGGGTTGTGATCATATGCTATGATTTAACATGTGCTTACTGTGATGTCTGATGGTTTTTGGTTGCAGGGCCGGTTTCTTGTTTGGGAGAGTTAAGCATTGGATGCCGGCGTGTATGTAGCCATGCTCTGTATGTACATTACGTGTCACGTTTATTTTCGCTATTCTCTACTGGCCCAGCACAGAGTGCGCCAATCCCTGTATTGGGACCGTTTGAATACTAGGGTTATCCTACCACCAGTATGAATTCTAGGCATAGCACACAGCTGGATGGTACAAAAGGGCCGATCCTTGCAGCTGTGCAGACTATATCGTACCAGGAGATCGACGAAGCTGATTTTTCCCAGATCGACATTGGGATTTTTTGACTTCCTGGGGCAGTGGGATTAGGGTTTTTTCCCTACCCATCAGTTTGATCTTCGTGGCAACAATTCGATGTCCTTCCTATCGTTCTCCGCCTAAGAGTATCTATATAGCTGGTTCGGTTTAAGTTGGATCTATTTCTTGTCGTTGCGGTTGTCATTGTTCTCAATTCCTTTACCTACAGCATGATTCGTTTCCGGTGTGTTGTGTAGAGATAATACAACAGCGTGCAGGTGTAAATCTTCTGCTCGTAAAAGAAACTCCGCCGCCAGGTTTATCGTTTTCTTTTAACCCTACCACTATCAATGTTTTATACCTGCATTTCTTCGAATATAGCAGTAAGTGCTGTCTCAAATTCGTTTTCAGGTTATTCGTGCAGAGTTTGCAGAAGACGAGGTTTCCCCGGTCGCTCTCTTTAGGTTTCAGACCTCTCCTTGTCTTTATTAGTATAAATAATGGTAGTCTGTTGATGTTACGACGATTTGTTTGACTCGTAGGGTTTCTCTTTTTGCAGGTCATGTATTTCCGTTCTCAGTACTCGTCACCATGGATATAACTCATTATCTGTCTACACGTCGACCCCTAATATTTTTTCCAGGTCTTTCTACGCTCGGCGCCCGGCTTCAGATTGTGTTTGACTCCAGTTGGGTAACCTCACTACGATTACTGATATTTTCTTTCTCTCTGATAGAACCTATTTTATGAATTTGTTTATATGTTCTTATTAGCTTGGCTCGGTCATTTTCTCCCATCAGGCGATGGCGTTTTTGTGTTTCGGTTAGTTTTGGTACTCGTATATTCCTCATAAAATTTGGCATAGCTGCATCGCATTTCGAATTGATTTATTTTCTACCTATTACCATATATAAACATCTACTGCTCGTAATATATGGCCTCGGCCTCCTGCGCAGTGATTATTTTGTTTTGATCTCCGCATTTGCTACCTACGCGTTGTTGCTTAGATTTAATTTCCGCAATTGGTTAACTACACAGTGTTTCAAAACTATGTTGTGGTAATTGCTCAGACAGAGCCCTAAATTTCAATGAAATATTTTCGAGGGTGTGGTAGAAGGATTTGTTTTAATTTTTTTTTCCATATACAGTGAGTCGGCCCATTTCAATAGGGTTTGACCATTCGTGTATATATGTATAATGCGTGCGTTTAACTTATAAATTTTAAATCGTGGTTCATATGTATAGATATATAATGTTTGCAACCACGATTTATTGAGAATTGGCTCATACCGTATGATTAACTCGCGGATTATTTATTGTTTCCTTTTGATTGCACATTTACATATTTTCTAAACTCATAGTGGAATTTAAAAGTATATGGAGTTCCCCTTTTTTTTTATATGCTATATAGTTCAATGTTGGTAGTAATTTTCAAATGCAATGGCCACTATGCTTTGTTATAAATTGCTATGGCACTTCTATAGTATAAATTTACTTCTTGGCTTAGTAAGAATACCTATTCTAAAGTTCTTGCTCTATATTTATGTATAGTTTTGAATTATGATATGAGGCAGAAGTAGATTTCCATTCCTACATAAATTTTTCTATTGAAATAAATATCCATAAATTTGAACCAATCATGGTTTAAAATCTTTATACCATTCTATTTTACATATTAGTATTTTTCTATCATGCAACATAGACAAAGGGCACCTCATGGTGTTCCTTCTAGATAAAAGTAGGACTGATATAAAATCAAGCAATTATCTTTCTAACCTACATATGAGCATATATTTTCACCTTGGGATACATACATGTAATACAATTTAGATATTTATTCTCTGTAGAGACCAAGTACCCTAAGATTTAAACCGTCTTTGGTTTAAAGTTTCTGTGGGTTTCTACTCTATGGATTTATGTTCTACAACTAACCAGAATCTGGAAGGTGAAAGCCTTAGGATGGACCCTGGTAAATGTAGTAATAAAATTTACTCATATTAATAAAATTCGATTTTATATGTAGCCAATTCATACTATCATAAGACAAAGTAACAAGAATTTCAGAACATACCACAATTGCAAATGACCAACCTCCCAACCTTAGAGTCCTCTTTGTCTCCCAGGACTCACCCCCGAGCTGAGATCACCTCCCAAGACAGACCAACCCTTGATCTTCTTAGGAGCAGCTTATTTAAGCTCATAATTCCCCAAAGCATGTTTCTAATTCTGCGTCCAGAATAGCAGGATGCTTTCTTTCCTGTTTAGCCTAGGCTTCCCATTTTGGGACTCTTTAAAGATGTTTTATGCTTTTCCTTAGCTTTTTCCAACTTTTCTCACCTCTTCCCAACTACTCCTCTTCATTGGGGAAATTTAGATTCCTCCTAAAAATCTAAATTAATTTCTTTCAAGGATTTTTGAAAGATTGTGGGGATTTGTTGCCTTATCCATCCTCATGGATTTTGGCAAGTGATCTCTAATTCTCATCTTGGTCAAAATGCACAATCATTTTATTTATTTCCTCAAATTAAATATGCAAATACATCCACACCATACTTATCCTTTGGGGTCCACTCCCCTTAGGACTTAAAGTTCAAATGTCTAACTTTAAAAATTCAACACACAAATTGGGGGTATTACATGCTTACTTAATCTATCATCATTGATACCAAATATTATATCGTCCACATATACCTCAACTATTGCAATATTATCTTTATCTATTTGTACATAAAGATTGCTATCAACAGTACCTTTCTTGAACCCTTGTTGACATAGATATCCATCAAGAAGAGCATACCATGCTCTGGGAGCCTGCTTGAGACCATAGAGAGCCTTCTTTAACCTACAAACATAGTCTTCTTTTTCAGATAGTATAAAACCTTCAGGTTGTTTGATGTAAAATTGTTCTTAAAATTCTCCATTCAGAAATGCCGACTTAACATCCATTTGGTAGACTTTGATTTTTCTTGAACATGCATAGGTGAAAAACATTCGGATAGCTTCCATTCTAGAAATTGGTGCAAATTTTTCGTTGAAATCAATTCCTTCCACTTGTGCATAGCCTTTGAAAACCAATCTTGCTTTGTTTTTGGTAACCTACCCATCTTCATTCAATTTGTTCCTGAAAACCCATTTAGTCCCAATGACATTTTTATCTTTTGGTCATGGAACTAATTCCCACGTGTTATTCTTCTCGATTTGATCCAATTGTTCATTCATACCTGCTACCCAATGTTAATTCTGGCTAGCTTCCTTAAAATTACTAGGCTCAAAGGTTGCTAGAAAAGCAATGTGAGCTTGTTGTGATGAACGAAGCTGTTGACCTTCATTTATGTCACCAATGATTTGATTTGATGGATGGTTCTTTTGAATCCATTCTTTTGTTATCCTTGGAGGAGCTTGTTGTTTTTGTTTTGGTCTATATTGATGATCATTATTTACTTCTTCCTTGTTGATGGTTGGTTCTTGTTCTACAATTTTATCTGTGTCCTTTTCAGCCTCTGTCTCAAGTTTCAAAGATTCTAGATCCCAATAATTATTCGCTAAAACACCATCTTCATCAAATGTAACATTTATGCTATCCACTATCTGTTTTCTTCTTAGATTATAACATTTATAGGCCTTTCTTTTGCGTGAGTAACCAACAAAGATACCTTCATCAACACGTGATTCAAACTTACCCAAATTTTGATCTTGTCTTTTGATATAACATTTTCTTTCGAAGATTCTGAAATATTTTACATTAGTTGGTTTTCCTTTCCATAATTCATATGGAGTCTTGTTGCAATTATTTCTAAGAAAACTTTGGTTGATAATGAAGACTGCCATATCAATTTCTTGAACCTATAAATTTTCATCCAATTTTGAGTCCTTCAACATTGTTCTACCCATTTCCTGTACGGTTCTGTTCTTTCTTTCAACAACTCCATTTTGCTGAGGTGTTCGTGTTGTTGAAAATTTTCTTTTTATTCCATTTTCGTCACAGTATTGTTGAAATAATTTGGAAGTGAATTCTCCACCATTATCTGATCTTAGACAGTTTATTTTCAAATAATTTTCATTTTCAACCAACTCCTTGTAGATCTTAAAGCACTCAAATGCTTTAGATTTTTTCTTTAGGAAATTGACAGCCGTCATCCTGGTATAGTCATCTATAATTAACATGAAATATAATTCTCCGTATAAGCATTTTTTTCTCATAGGACCACATAGATCAGTATGTATCAATTCCAATGGATGTGATGCAAAGTTTCGTTTTGTTTTAAATTGGAATTTTGTCTTCTTGCCATGCTGACAAGCCTCACATTGTGTGTTGGAAGGTTTTGAGATTTTCTGCATTTCTCGTACTGCTTCCTTTTTTCTTATCTCGACAAGATTGTCAAAGTTTATGTGACCCATTTGTTTGTGCCATAACCAACTTTCATATTCTTTAGCTAGTAGACATGCTTTAGTTGCTTCATCGAGAACATATATGTCAATTGGAGGTCGACTTGTTGTAGCCACAATTTTACCATACCTGCCTTTCCTAATTTCAGATTTTGTGGAGTTGAATAGGATTGTGTGTCCTTGATCAAACATTTGTCCAACACTAAGCAAATTGTGATTCATGTTTTCAACCAATAGAACATTCTTGGCTATAACATCTTTGCTTCTAAGAGTGATGATACCTGATCCTATAACATTTGAAGATCCATCATTTCCAAAGGATACGGTTCCATCCTTCTTGTCTTTCAGAGATACAAATTTCCTTCTATCTCCAGTCATATGCGTTGAGAAACTGCTGTCAACATACCACACATGTTTGTTGTTTTGAGCCTTGAGAGCGAGAGCACAATTATTAGTCTTCTTCTTCTTCTTCCATGTTCGTTCATTCTGTGGCTTCGAAGATTCTTCTGGAGGATTTTGAAGTCTGCAGTCTCTGGCTATGTGTCCAAATTTCTGACATTTGTAACATTCCATATTATTTCTTAAATGTTCAAATCTATTGATGTTTTGTTGAGCCCTGGGAGGTTCATATTTGAAGGATATCCTGGAATTGTATTGATTCCTAGGGTACGTGCGACATTCTATAGCTTTATGACCAAATTTTCCACATGAATAACAATAGCCATGAAAAATATGACGGTTCCTAGATGGAAATCTTCGTCGAGGAATTGTCTTCCAAGGATGTGCTTGTGAATTTTGTCCAATAAAATCTACATGTATGTCAGATCTCATAGGTTCATTGTATTTTTTTGTAGAAGGTCCTGCTTCTTCTTCTTTGTAACCAAGGCCAGTTCTATCATTGTAAGATCGTTGATTTTTGATGAGTTCTTCTAATGCCCTTGAGCTGTTGGCATAATTTTGGACATTTTTTCCCTTCTTCAATTCCTTACGCAGCGAGAATACTTCGGCTTCTAATGGTTCCCTTTCTTGGTTGCTTTCTTCCAACTTCTTTGGAAGTGACTCTTCAATACATTTTTGTTCTTCAACTTCAATTTTGAGACATTGAACTTGTTCTTCAGGAGTATTGGAATAGATCTTCTCAGCATTGAGCTCTTTTATAAGCTTGATTGCCTCCTCAGAAAATTATTCTATGGTCAACCCTTCTTCATTTTTTGATACTTCTTGTTTATTGTGCTTGGTCATGAACAATAATTTCTCATTGGATTCTTCTTTGTTGTCACTTTCTTCATCGGATGATGAGCTATCTTATTTAGAGAGAAAGTTCCTTTTGGATCCTTTCTTTTTTCCTTGCTTGTTGAATTTCTTAAAGCCTTTCTTTCCTTTTGAGTTTCCGTCACTTTTGTTTGGAAATTTTGCTGCAAAATGCCCAAGCTCACCACAACCGAAAAATATTAATGGAAGTTTACGTTTGAATTTTCCCTTACCAGTTTTTAGTTTTCTCATAAAGTAAGCATATTCTTCATCTGAAAGACCTTCTCCATCATCTCCCTTTTCTTCACACTTGTAGGTGCATGTCATTTCAATTGAAGGTTGTTTTTCCTTATTATTTTTCTTAGATGCAACGAATGCATTTTCTAGATTTGAAGTACCCTCTTCTTCATCAAGTCTCATTTCATATGTTATGAGAACTCCATGTAATTCCTCATTGCTGAGTTTTTCCATATTTGCACTGTGTTCTAAGACTGATACCTTTGGGTTGAATCTCCCTAGTAACGTTCTAAGAATCTTTTGTATAATAGTCTTCTTGTCAATTGGCTCTCCCAATCCTTCCAGAGTGTTGGTTATTGCATCAACTTATTGAAAGTATGCAAAAATGTTGCAATATTCTTTCATTCTGAGTTGCTCAAATTTCCAGGACTTGATGATGGGCTTGGAAGAAATTTGAACCAGAACAACTTAGTCACTTGAAGCTATTTGAAGGAATGACTTATCATTTGGAGGGTTCAAATACATGAAATTATCACTCTTTTCTTGCAATTCAATCTTTTGAAGTTGTGACTCGAGCTGAAGAAACTCAATAGTTTCATGTGTTTGTTGTAGATGCCGTGAAAGATGAGCAAGAGTTTCTTTGCTGACGTGCACCATGTCTTCATCACTTGAGATGATAAAACTGTGAAGAATGTTTAACAACTGAATATGTTGCGCCATCTAAACTTGTGCACTTGAAATCAGGCTCTCTTGTTGTAGATGTCATACTTTGAACTATTTCACTTGAATGACAGGCTCGCTTGATTTGTTGCTTATTGCACTTGCTTGGAACACTTGCTAGAATATTCTCGATTAAACTCTAGAATTCACACTCGCTTCATGAAAATCTCAACTCTCTTGATTGTTTTAGATTGCTACAATAAAATTCACTCTGGCTCGCTTGATGGGTTGATTTTTGCACTGAATTGATGCAAATTGGTTGAATGAATAATCACGTTCGCTTGTAGGAGATGTAAACTTGTCGCTTGTTTGAAAAAAATCATGCACTCAATTGATTTTTTGTAAAGGAAGGGTGTCGAACATTGTCTACAATGCACCCAATAAAGCTTACAATGATTCACTTTAAAATAATGAATTCACTTGTCTTCTTAAAAATTCATTAACAATGAATTTTTAATGATTAACATAACATATTGAATTTGATTACAATTTCTGAAAAGAATGTATAACAACACTGATGTAGATGTTTGAGTGTGCAAGTACATGAACTTGATGACGTGAATTGGCTTGTTGATTTAAAATGCTGATGTAGACAATCTTCAATTTGTGTAGATGCATGTGTTGATCTTGCCGCTATTTCGTTATGTGTTGTGCTTGCTGATATTGAATTTCATGTATGTGATGAAATTATTGATGTGTCACAACTAGACATAGATCAAAAACAACTAATTAAGCCATAAAAAACATGCGCCATCAAACGCACATAGTGTACCTAAGATCCCCTTATTCAATTTCGGGCGGATCTAAGACACATCAACACCAAAAAAAATGATATCTTTATTAATCACTGAGTACATCATCTGAAGAAATGATAATGCCAAACTGACAACCCTTTGAAACAACTTGCCTTCAAAATCTGAATAGATAATGACACGATCTCTCTCAAAGTAAAACAATACTTTGAATTACAACAATGGCTTTTCCTTATCACTCCAAATTTACAAAATATGCACCTTATATCTCCACAAAATATTCTTCAGATTTACAAAATGTAATGCACCTTATCACTACAAATACAAATGGAAACACTCCTTATTTCTTCAAATACAAAGAAAGTCACATTTTCTCTCAAAATTCACTTTACTACCCTTTTCAATTTTCCATAAAAAAAACATTTTAATGAAAATCACTTTAGAAAAGCGAATTGTTTATGATTTTTTTTTTTTTACTATATTAATGGAGAGAGGAATGAATTAAAGGTTTTTTTTACAAACAAATACACAATATTCTTACACTGTAATGTTGGAAGAAGTGTTTGCGATTTACATCCTCTTTTCAATACTGCAATGCTGTGACTGTGGCATCTTTCCGACCTCTGCCTTTTATCCATCTCGCTTTTGCTGCTTCCTCGTCTCTCCTGCAACACTATTGGAGGTAGGGTTTGTAACTAAATTTTCAATTATAATCCATAATTGGATCAGATTTAATATCCAAGAAGGTATGTTTTTCATTTGGCAGATGGACTTCCTTAAGAGACAGAGTTTCAGCCTTTTAGCTTCTTCTCGAAAACCCCTGCCAGATTTTTTAATGTTGCAGACAATGTTTCCAATGTGAAGGCAGAGCCCTTGTCTCTCAACCTCCAAAAGCCGGTTCCACGCACTTCCCATAAATCAGTCATCATAAAATATTTCAGATCAAATACATGGTGAAAAAACACTATGCTCAGAGGCTCCAACGCCTTTGGCTTATGGACTTCGACTGGCACGAAAAGATGTTACGCCTTTGGCTTATGGAATTTGACTGGCACAAAGTATAATTCACATTCATATAATTCAACACAACCATGATCCCACAATGTAACCAAACAACGTGTGGATTCTACATCAATTCGAATTCGATTTAAAGTTTGTGCATCTGTTCATCTCACTTTCGCTATTATTCTTCGATGGCATGAACCTCTGTTGCTTCAAACTGAACGAATGAATGAAATAAAAACAATGAAACAACCCACCTACTCCTCCTGGCATCGGCAGTTGCAGAAATTATATTCCAAGTTGGCTTTTAAAACAAAATTTTAAAGTGGAATACAATCACGCAGATGCTGACCGTAGCTATGAGCTTTTGTTGCTTTGATTCCTTCTGGAAGAAGAAAACATCAAAATATCAAGTACCACAATGTAATGAAATAGGAGACGTCATTTCAAGCGTTCCAGATGTTAAGGTTTATCCATACACCGAGTTGAAAATTGCAACAAACATATTTCACGTGGATAACAAGATAGGGTCAGGTGGCTTCGGCAGTGTGTAAAAGAGAACCCCCAAGGATGGCACAGTGGTAGCAGTAAAACAACTGTCTGCAAAATAAAAACAAGGTGTTGAAGAGTTTCTAACTGAGATAGCTAAAATCTTCGATGTGTTGTGTAGAAGAAGGACATCGCACTTTGGTCTATGAGTATCTTGAAAATAACAGCATTGCTCAATCGATATTTCAGAAAATGTTGTTTTGAATGGCAATTGAAACGCTGGTCTGAAAGACAATACAGCATTCCTGGAGATCGATTATAATCAAACCTTGGGCATCAATGCTTCAAAATGCAAATGCTGGAATGAACACTGGCTCAATTTAAAAATCCACTTGCATCAAGCAGAAAGTGATTCAAATACGCTGTCAAACACAAATTTTAACGCTGCATTCAAATGCTGTCAAACACATTTTCTTTGTGCTACACTCGGCCCACAATATGGTTCATATGCTGGTTTTGCATAATCAATGCTAGAATCGATTTATATAAACGCTTTTACAATATGAATCGATTTAGAAATATAAATTTGCAGCAGAATAAACATCATTCACGCCGTATAAAAAAAACACTAATTAGTAAAACTACAGTGTTTGGAGAGTAGAGAAGCAACCACAACGCTGCAGATCCATCACGTTGCACCAACACACTGCACCGAAAGAAAAAAAATGCAAATATTTCTGGCCGCAGCGCGCAACAAATTACATTCTAGCGATCACGACCTCAACACAACCTATGTGCAATCGCATCCAACAATCGGCGCACACATGAGAAAAAGGCCGAGACTCATAACGCTCTGATACCACATGATACAAAATAAATTAACTCAGAAACATATTGCAGAAAACATAGATACAAAACTTAGACAAAACATTGGCGGAAAAGGCAGAAGCCTCATGGCTTCTTCATGTATTCTCTCTTATTAAAATAATTTTAATTTACAATTTAAATAGATGAGAGAAGATAGTCTGTGCTATCTTAGTCTCTTTTGGTTGAGATAATTTCTCACCAAAAACCCACCAAGATAGGAGTTCCTAAACAAACTCCATCTTTTGAGGAACAACCCAACAACCCAAGAGTTAGGAATATTTAATTAATTATTTTGGATTTATTATTGTTATTTTAGAGAGGCTAACATTTTTCTCTATAGATTTTAAGCTTTGCTTCTTTCACATTTGAGTCACCTGCATATATATTCTCAAGCTTGTCCCATACATTTTTGGCGGTTTTATAACCCAACACCTTATGATAAGTAGATTCAATAAGTCCATTGATAATAATATTCCTTTCTTTTGAATAATTTACCAAATTCTTCTTACCTTGTTCATTGGCAGTTTTTGTAAACCCATTTTGAATAGTGTCCTATACTTCGTATCCTTGTGCCAAGAGATAGACCTCCATTCTTCCTTTCCAGAGTGCATAATTATTTTCATTGAACAGAGGTACACCATTCTTGGTATGCTCCATGACCTCCTTCTAGCTGTTAAACTACTATTGAAGGAACCAAGCTCTGAAACCAATTGTTGGAAATACTGAGAGGGGGGGTGAATCATTATTCCTTTCAATTAGAGCATTAGTTAATCTTCAATTATTATCAGTGTTTGTACAATGATAGCAGTAAACAAAAGGAACAAAAATGCACATAGTTTTTAAGGTGGAAACCCACTCTGGGACAAAAGCCACCTAATTCTTTTCTAAGAATTATTTAATATTAAACTCCAATTGAAAATAAAGCTCCAACTTCCTAGAATCTAGAAAAGAATTATTCTCCAGCTCCCACTGGATGGACACTCCAACACCTGTGATTCTATAGTAGTCAACTGAATGGATTCCCCAACACCCAATGAGCTACAACTCACTCTTGCACCACCCTACCACCCTGTAGAAGAATAAAAGAAGAATGGACTCGCGTACCAGGGAAAATGGTCCATGATATAGAATGATGTAGAAGAATGAGACACACTAGATCATAACATCAACTATGATACAACCACCTAATGATGATCCTAGACCACCCGAAACTGCCTCTTCAACTCTTGGAAGATAGACACTAGTACAATTTGTACAATAATGTATTTACAATGACTTAGTACAATGATACATTTACAATGATTGTATGCAGCGCTGCCCACTTGAAGACTTAATGTGATGAAATTATTGATGTTGTTATGCACCTTGGTTTCTGCTCTTGTCATGCTACCCTCTACTACACCTTGCTTTTCTTTTCTTCCCTAGAAAGTCTGGTCCTTTGCAGCCCTTGACAACACATGATCTAGCTTTTTCTTTGCCTTCTAGGAGCTGGATATTGAATCTGGTGTATCTCTGTTATTTTAGATCCCCAATATATGATTTTCAATCTTGTATTAGTCCTCAGATTCATCTTTCCAATGCCATAGTTTAGACCCAATTTTGATTCTTCAAGAGAGAGTTATATCCAATATCTCACAATGCCGTAATTATGGACTGTTTCAGTAGAGAAAAAATGTACAGCATGTCACGTGTCACTATTTCTTCATTTCACTCTAAAATTGATAGAGAAAACACTACAGTCTATGCACTATCTGCCACTTTAAAAAAAATTCCAATCCGATACCCAGAGAGTGAGTTATGACGATTTTACCAAGGTCACTTCTTTGAGATGAATTTCAGGAGCCTACAAAAGCACTGACTACCACAGATCATATCTCCGAAAATATTACGCACCTTGATCTGAAATTTTCACAGCAGCTTCCTCAGGATTTTGGCTCTGCCTCATACAAATTTCAGCTTCTAAACCTTCGTGGAAAAAAATTCAGAGCGAAAATTCCACGATGACCTATTTCAGATGGTGAAATCCCTTGCATAAGGAGGAAATGAGGATCACAATTTATATAAATGCTTAGGTTGAGAGGGGATTCAACAAGTGAAAGTGCGAGGGATTTTAGGAGCTTAGAAAATATTAATTATGACTTTTCAATGACCCATGCCACAACCCTATGGGGTTTTAGCCCACTAATTGGGGTTATAAAATTCAAACATGAATATCTCTCAAACCGTGAAGAATTACGTGGCGTGCCGTATATCAATGGAAACATATAGACAAGTAGAAACCAAAAAAATAATTCTTGAACCAGAATATAGTAATTTGGTAGGTCAAAATTCCCATGCAATATTGGATTAGCTCCTGGCGCTTCTTGGGTTGACATCAATGACAACTGCTGATCAACAATCTCCCCCTTTGGAATTGATGGCAACACAAGTATTCCCCCTGCGATCATGACACCTCTTACTACAAAATTATCTCCCCCTTTGACATCAATGGCAAAGGGATACTCCCCCTGAAACACAACCATCCTGCGTACTTGTACACACCTCCACTCCCCCAGACACAGAAATGTCTTGCAGACCTGTAATATAATGAGAACTTGGGAGAATCCCAAGCTTCTGATGAAGATATTCAAATGATTCACAAGGTAAAGGTTTGGTGAAGATATTAGCAATTTGTTCTTTTATACAAACATACTCAAGTTTGATATTCTTTTCAGTGACTTGTTCTCTAAAAAACTTATATTTTATCAGAATGTGTTTTATTTTTGAATGCATGACAGGATTCTTGGAGATGCTGATGGCACAAGTGTTGTTAATGAATATGGGAATTTTCTCACTGAATTGTACTTGAAGATCTTGCAAATTTTGTTTCATCCAAATGACTTGAGTACAACATGATGTTGCTGCAATGTATGCTGCTTCCACTGTAGATAATGAGATTGAGATTTTCTTTTTGCTCAACCATGATAGGAGACAACCACCTAGATAGAATGCTTCTCCACTAGTACTCTTACGATCATCAACGCTTCCTGCCCAATCTACATCTGTAAAGGCTTGAATAATGAGATTGTTACCCTTGGGATACCACAATACATATTCCTCTATGCCCTTTAGATATCGAATAATTCTTTTGACGACAATAATATGTGATTCTTTTGGTGTTGCTTGGAATCTTGCTACCTGTCCAAATGCTTGGATAACATCTGGCCAAGAGGTTGTTACATATAGAAGACTACCAATCATAGATTTGTACAACCTCTGATCCACATCTTTAGTGGAGTCATCTATGCTCAATTTGCAACCTGTTACCATTGGAGTAAGGAAGGGTTTGCAATCTTCCATTTTGAATTTCTTAAGCATTTCCTTGATGTACTTGGCTTGACATATAAATATTCCTTTCTCTTGCTGAGATATTTGAAGCCCTAAGAAGTATGTCAGCTCACCAAGTAAAGACATCTTGAACTCATTTTGCATCTTTGTAGAAAATTTCTTACTTAATTGATCATCATTTCTACCAAATATTATATCATCCACATATACCTCAATGATTGTTAAATTATCTTTATCTATTTGTACATAAATAATTATATCAACAGTACCTTTCTTGAACCCTTGTTGACATAGATATCCATCAAGACGAGAATAATATGCTCTGGGAGCCTGCTTGAGACCATATAGAGCCTTCTTTAACTAGCAAACATAGTCTTCTTTTTCTGGTAGTAGAAAACCTTCAGGTTGTTTGATGTAAACTTCTTCTTCTAATTCTCCATTTAGAAATGCTGACTTAACATCCATTTGGTAGACTTTGATTTTTCTTGAGCATGCATAGGCGAGAAACATTCGGATAGCTTCCATTCTAGCAATTGGTGCAAATGTTTCATTGAAATCAATTCCTTCCACTTGTACATAGCCTTTGCAAACCAATGTTGCTTTGTTTCTGGTAACCTGCACATATTCATTCAATTTGTTCCTAAACACCCATTTAGTCCCAATGACATTTTTATCTTTTGGTCATGGAACTAATTTCCAAGTGTTATTCTTCTCGATTTGATCCAATTCTTCATTCATAGTTGCTACCCAATGTTCATTCTGGTTGGCTTCCTCAAAACTACTAGGCTTGAAGGTTGCTAGAAAAGAAATGTGAGCTTATTGTGATGAACAAAGCTGTCAACCTTCATTTATGTCAGCAATGATTTGATTTGATGGATGGTTCTTTGTTGGAAATATGATGCAGAGTGTTGTCCTTGATGGCAACCCACTGAATGAAGATGAAGACGTGCGACTGTTGACATGTATTGTCCTTGATGGCACTCCACCTGATAAAGTTATGCTTGACTTGATGGACTTGTTAAATGATGTAAATCTGAAGTGATATGATGATTGTTGATGATATGATGTTGAGTGTTGTACTTGAAAGGAAACCCACTTCTTGATGTAGATGTTGACAACTTACTTGATGAAGTTGTGTTTGATAGAATATGTCCTTGATAAAGGAAATCCTCGATGGTCGCGTATTTACAGAAGGCACGAAGAAAGGATTTCAGAATGTACTCAAAGTATGATGAAAAAGAGTATGTCTCTTAGTATACGCGGATTGGCCTAGGGGAAATCGCGTATACACGCGGAAAGGAACGTGCCAAGTCGCGTATGGGAAAAAGCGCTCAAAAAGTGCAAAACCAAGGGTAACCACCATGGTATTGACCCATTGTATTGGGTAATGATCCGCCTAATTGACCCCGTCCAGGTAGTTTTGGGCTTATGGTAATGTTTTGGTCCATGGTATTGAAAAAGGGGCTCATGGTATTGACAAAGGGTAATCATATATAAGGAGAAGAAATTCATTGTGCAAATCATGAGTGTGGGAGCAAGATGTCTGAGCCTGAATGAATACTTCTCTCAGAAGTATATCTGAATGGAAAGGGTTACACTTGAATGATAAATCTGAATGTATGATGCACCAATGATGAAGAAGGGGATCTAGATCTGAATTGCTCTTGTATTTGCTAGATCTGATTATGGAAGGCTTAGATCCGTGATGAGGCGAGCATCTAGGCGAACATCCGTCCGAAGCAAAAGGGTAAATCTGAACTGAATATCTGATCTGAAGAAGTATGCTGCTCTATAATGATTGAAGATCTATACGCTACTTCGCCGCAGAGGAAGCACGTATATACGCGGCTTCGCCGAAGAGAAAGCGCGTATGCGCAATGAAATATATACAGAGGTATACGCTGGTTTATGTGGACGAAAGCGCGTATATACGCGACATCAGTGAAGTGAAAGCGCGTATGCAAACTAGGTTTTGCTGAAGCATGGGGTATGAAACATCTGATCTGTTCTGCTGTATTACTGCTATCTGATCTGTGTTGTCTGAATTGGTAAGTATCTGTTGGTGATGTATGTTTGAGCTTAAAAGTATGGAAAGGGTCCAGTCTGAAAATCTGATGAAACGTGGCCTACAAGTTGTGCTCTTTTGAAGTTGTTGGATCCAGTGTGAAAATTGAAGAAACGTGGTCCATATTGGTGCTGAGGGTTGTAGCCTTCAGTCAGGGGGTCGTAGCTCCCTTCCAGAAGAGGTTGGTAAACGAGTCAAGGGGTCGTAGCTCCCTTCCAGGTGAGGCTGGTAAACGAGAGCAGGGGGTCGTAGCTCCCTTCTAGGAGAGGCTGGTAAACGAGCGGCAGTGGGGTGCCCGCGTGTCGGTCAAGTCCGCGCCAAAGACATATGTTGTAAGATGTTTTCTCTATAATAAAATATTGAAGGCCGAGCAACTCAGCCGGTGGTTTTCCCCGATTTGGGTTTCCACCTGTCGATATTCGGTGTCTGGCGTGTGATGGATATAGTGATGGTTTATTCTCGTTTACCGCACCCTCACATCGCTTATTGAATATCCGATGAATAAATGATGGAATGGTTTAAGTGAAGATTTAATGACATATCTAAATCTCTATGTATACGCTTAGTTTCATAAAGGGATGGCAGATATACGCGTAAGCCATCGAAGGAAAGTAGCGTATGGGTTTTAAGGAATGAAAAAGTAAAAAGATTTGATTATGCACACACCACCCCCCCCTCTCAGTATTTTTCCCAACAATTGGTATCAGAGGAGGTTCTTCTGCAGAAGCTTGACACTTGAAGGAGATCGAAGGAGATCCGTCGCAATGGGAAGTATACATACAAAAGCTTTGCTGAATTTTGGTGCAAAAGTATGGGCTCTCATGAAAGAATGTGAAGAAGAAAAGGGTACCCTTGTGGATTCTCTAGAAGACAATAATCTTCTTGAAGAAAACATTCAACTCAAAGTAAGCCTAGAAGAAAAGAACATAATCATTGAGACTTTTAAAAATCAGCTTGAAGCAAGAGAAAAACGCATGGAGGATCTAGAATGTGAAGTAGTAAGTCTAAGGAAGGATAATGAGAAATTGAATTCTCTCAATCTCGGATTTGCTAAAAGTTCAGAAACCTTGGATGAGATTATCAAGGTACAACGGTCTCCCTTTATAAAAATAGGTCTTGGATATACTGGGGAATCTTCTCAGACATCAGCACCAAATTCTCTAAAAGCAGCCACTGCTGGTTCTCTACATTCAGCCACTCAGCAAGAGAACAAAGGATCTTTACAGGTAAAGCAAGATCACCTCAATTCAAGAAATACTAACAGGGAGATCTTTCAAAATGGCTACAACCAACAGGTAAAGTCTAATAGAAGATTTCATGATCACATAAATTTCTACTTCAATGGTCAATGTTTCACATGTCACAACTTTGGTCATAAAGCTATTCAGTGTGTTGCATATAAAACCATCATGACCAGAGAAGCAAGAAAGATAAGGATGAATGATGAACCAAAGAAGAACACCTATAACAATTTTCTCCTCTCCAAAATGAAGTTGAATGTACTTATTGCAATAACTTTGGTCATGAAGAATCTGAATGCAGGAGCAAGGTCCAGCCAAAAGAGCATGTTCCCTCAAGCTCTAAAGTATGGAAAAAGAAAGAATTACCGGTTGAAAATTGTGGGATAGCGTTATTTGCAGAAGGTGAAGAGAATCAATGGTATATTGATAGCGGGTGTTCAAGACACATGACAGGTGACAAAAGCAAACTGCATACTTATAATGCTCTAGAGAAGGAAAAGAAAGTTACTTTTGGAAATGATACTCCTGTTGTTATTAAAGGAAAAGGGTCAGTATTTCTAAAAGAAAAGGTGAAGGCTAAAGATGTCATGTATGTGGATGGATTAAGGCATAACCTATTGAGTGTTAGTCAAATGTGTGATCAAGGAGCAGAAGTGGTCTTCAGTTCCAAAGAATGTGTGGTTCGTGATCTTGATACGGGTAAAATCATTATAAAAGGAAAAAGAAATCCAAGCAACCTGTATGTACTCAACGGCATAGAACAATGTTACTTAAGCAAATCTTCAGAAAATTGGCTATGGCATCGAAGACTGGGACATCTGAGTTTCTCTCAAATCAAGAAAGCAAGCAAACTTCAAGCTGTTCGTGATCTTCCCAAGATCAATCTTCGAGAAAGTACCATATGCAAATCTTGTCAATTTGGTAAGCAGACCAGAGTCCGATTTAATGCCAAAGAAGGTTCATCAAGTAAGCCTCTTGAACTCATTCATACTGACATCTGTGGACCTATGAGGAAAAAGTCATTACGTGGGGAAGAATACTATATCCTATTTATTGATGACTACTCCAGAATGTGTGAGATCGCGTTTATTAAGCACAAAGATGAAGCCTTTGAAAAATTTCAGAAGTACAAAGCACTGGTAGAAAATGAATTGGATTCAAAAATCAAGTGTCTTAGATCTGATCGAGGAGGAGAATATTCATCAAATGAATTCTTTGAATTTTGTGAACAACATGGCATTAAAAGACAGTTCTCTGTAGCA